>VWYI01007353.1:126483-217062 GCA_013399455.1 Anthoscopus minutus | reverse complement strand
CCGGCCGCGCCGCCCGCCGCCTGCACCGGGCCGGTGCTGGCGCGGCTGCAGGGCCGTGAGTTCGAGTTCCTCATGCGGCAGCCGGCCGTCACCATAGGCCGCAACTCCTCGCAGGGCTCGGTGGACGTCAACATGGGGCACTCCAGCTTCATCTCGCGGCGGCACCTGCAGCTCAGCTTCCAGGAGCCGCACTTCTACCTGCGCTGCCTCGGCAAGAACGGCGTCTTCGTGGACGGCGCCTTCCAGCGCCGCGGCGGCCCGGCCCTGCAGCTCCCGCCGCAGTGAGTGCCGGGGGCGGCGGGGCCGGGCCCGCTCCGCAGGGCAGGAACGGCCCCAGGGGGCAGAGAGGGACCCTCTGTCCCGGGGAGGGGACGTGGGGCTGGGCGGAGCGGGGGGTCCTTCGAGGAGGGGACGGGGAGGGGTCCCTCGCCTCACGGAGCAGACGGTGAGCTGCCCGTGTCGCATGCAGGGGGTGCGTGTCTGCCAGGAGAAGGGCCTGGGGTGATGGTGAGGGGCCACAGGTGATGAAGGAAACAGGCCAAGGGTCGCCCTGCCCACCTGGGGTCTGAGGGGATGATGAGGGTCTGCCTCTGAAAAAGGTGGAGGGCTTGAGATAGGGCAGAGGGATCCCCCAGCTCACAGAGAATCTCGGGACAGTGAAGTTAAAGTTGGTCACAGGAGGTGAGGAATACTCGCCTGGTGGAGGGCCTGAGGTGGTAGTGGTGAGGGCTGTCTGCCTGATGAGGTTCACAGCATCAATGTGGGATGTCCTCACCTTCCCAGCCTTGCTGCCATCCTTGGCTGAGAAAGGGGGTGATGTTCATTGGGACTGGGGCTGCTCCCTCTGAGGGAACCATGTCTGTTGCCTGCTCCTACACGTCTGGGGAAATGGGTGAAGAAGTGTGAGCCTCTCCCTGCAGGGTTTCTCCCAAGGCCATTGTCCTCCATGCTTGCCTGCAGACATACTCATGTTCTCCTGATGACTCTAAAGTGTGTCAAAAAGATGCAGAAGAAGGAAGGACTCTCAGTGGGCTTAAACTTCCTACACTTAAGGCTTTTCTTCCTTGGAAAAGATCTAGCGGAAAAAGTTGGAAACCACTTTGCCAGAATTGCTTACTTAAGGGTTGGCAAGTTAGGTGTTGTTCCTGGTGTCTTTCTGGAGCAGCAGAAAAAAGGAGTCACGCCAGGCTGGAAGTGATGCTGCTCACCAGGACAGCAGGTGCCCAAGGTGTCTTTACTTCTGTAAGGGTGGGGAGAAGGCTGTAGAAGCGTTTACTGTGCTACCAAGGTCTGTGCTGTGTTAAATTCTCTTGCAGAAAGAAGAACGAGGTTGATATTAATGCGTTTCTAACTCTGAAAACATTGTTTATAGTTGCTGAGTACTGTCCAGAGACTGCAGTGCTTCACCCCAGGGCAGCAGTGTGGTAGTGGTGGGTGATGTAATTCCTGGGTGCATCTCCTCAGGTTGTTCCAGACTGACTGTGCCTAATGCCATCTCTGAGGGCCCTGTAAAGGCAGGAGTTTGGGGGTTTATTGTTTGTATAAAACATCTGTTCTCATCTGTCACATTTTGGCTTTGGTACTGTTTACCTCCAGCACCAGGGTCCTAGAGTTATCCCTCCCTCGCCAGCCTGTTGCTCAAGGGAGGGATTTTTAATTACTCATTTCCTCTGCAGGCTGCTTCATTTTGTACTTAGTAATTTAGTTATAGCTCCCTAGCTGCTCGCTCTCTGAGGCGTTTTGGTTTCTAACGTGTTTCATTTTCTAAAAGAGATGTCCTTTAGTGTGTGGTTAATTAATCTGGCTTTGTAAAACAAGACCACCCGAAGCCCTGGGCACTTCTGTTGTCATTCCCTCTGGCTCTGGTATATGTGCAAGCTCTCTCCTCACTGTCATTCTGTTTCTTCACTTGGTTAATCATAAGCATTGTGACAGAAAACTATGTCAAACAGCACCCTCAGTGCTTCTTTCTCCCCTTTGCTCCTGACTCCTGGAGCGGGAATGGCAACTTTCCTTCTGCGTTGCTTTAAAGGGAGGAGTTTAATGTACACTTAAGACCTCTACACAATAAGGCATCCTCGTAGCTTGGCTGCTGTTTGAGCTACATAAATAAAGTTGGTGCTCCTCCCTTTCTGACTTCCAGAGTAGGAAAATGTTTTGCATCAATCTAAAGGAATTTGCCCCCTTGCTTCTGTCAGGTAAACAACTCCTTACTGGCCAGTCAAGGGTTTGTAACCCAGGCCAGTAAAAAGAAAATCTTGGTGAAGCTTGGTGTGCACAGGCTTGATAGGGGCTTGAAACTGTCTGCTGTTATCTCGTTATCTCCACTCTTGAAAAATCAGAAAATTCTCTCCCAGTCACCATTCCCTCCCCCCTCCACAAATCTCTCCCCAGTAAACATAAAGTGCCATTTCTTTCCTGTAGAGAAGCCTGTGTGCTTACTGCCAGCTAATGTTGTCAGAAGGAGGACAAAGTGAGGACAGGCTGTAGTACACGGACTTTACACAATGTTTTCTGCATATTATGGTAACACTCCTGCTGTGTTTGATACAGCCACGCCTTTTCCGTGTACCAGCAGAATGTGCAGTTTATGTTAAATATAAGGAATTAGTGATCCTTCCATCCAGGGTTTTAGAGGGAGGTCTTTGTGATGTGGGGAGCTCTTGCTGGTAATAGTCTAAAACCAGTTGTTTGAGTGGTTGTCCTCCCTTTTTCTCCTACACCTGTAAAGGATGGCAGAAATGTGCAAAGTGCTGTTTTCTTTGGACCACTGCAGTCGCTGCTGCTGTTACATTACAAGCAAAGGAAATGCTTGTGAATCATGAGATCATGAATGGAAGCAGAGGGTTCCAGGAAAAAGTGTCTTTCAGTTGTAGTTCATGCTATTTGTTAAAAAAATAGATGGTGAGCTCATAAATGCTGTTTCCTGAGGTTCCTTCTCACTTTACTATTTCTGTGTAGACCTTCTCTTTTAGCAGAGAAGTTACTTAAGAAGCAACTTAGTTTAGAAGTAATTCCTGAAATGCACAGAGAATCTTATCAGGAGGGATGGGAAGGGAGGAAAGAGGGGGAGTTTGAGTCTTCTCTTGAAGGCTGTACTTACCTCCTGTCTCAACAGCCCTACTCCAAATCAAGAGCTTTTGAGCAGCTTTGTATCACTTCCTCCATCAACGTGGTGTGTGTGGATTCTCTGCTGTAACCAGGATTTTACTGCTGGGCAGGAGTATCATATTGCACAGCTGTGTTGTTAGGGGAGGTTGTATTTCACAGATGTGATGACATAACTATACAACATAATTAAACAGTAATAACCAACAAAGAGGACATTTCCTAGAGGTTAATGACAGTTAGGAGCAAAGTAGGTTGAAGAGTGGAGGGCCTATGGTACAGCTGAAGATCCTTAATCAGCTTAATTAATAAGTGCCACGCTAGAGCAGACATTATAAATATAAATCAAGATGAAATGATGGAAGTACTTACATCAAAATAAGTGCTTCAAATCAAATTAAGGATTTGCTAGAAACTCTTTTCATAGCTTGTGATGGGTTTTTTTAGCTGTGCTGGTGGGAGCTGGAAATCTGTAGATAAATGTCTGGGTATTTTTCTAAGGAGCTCAAAACTACCAGGAGAATATGCACTAGATTTTGAAAACTCTTGATACCAGCAGAAGTGTAAGAGCAGGAACCATTAACTGGAGTAGTTTTTCCTGTTAAAGACAGTAATTTCTTCAAATTTATGGTGTAATCAGGTGTTTGCAGGATCAGGTTAATGATGAATTATTAACTTTTTCTTTGTTGTCTTCAAAATTGACTCAGTTTTAAAAATAATTGGCAATAGCAAGTTAGGCACTTCGAGTAAGTAAAATAAGCATTTGTTTAGTTATTTATTTATTTTGTCCTCCAGAACAGAAGGAACTGTAACAGTTGAAAGTTAAACTTGCTAACCTGAATTTTGAGTAGCTATGAGTCAGGTCTTCAGATGCTCCTAAATACAAAAGTTCTATTGACTAAACCTGCAAATGTTGCTTGAGCATGGCCTGATAATAGCACTTGAGCTTTTTGAACTGTGAGCTCAATAGATTGGAAAATGATGCTTGTCTGAGAATGTTTCATGGGATATTTGCTTATTGCTTCTGTGACCATTTAGAATTTTTGCAGTAGCATAATTAATGGAGCCTGAAGTTGGTGTTTTTCAGTGTAATGCATTCTTTCAGTACGAGGTTTCTAAGCATAAAAACAAGTTTTTAAACTTGTAGTTCTTTTCGCATTTAGGAAATAAATGGAGGAGCTTTTTTAGCTTGAGAATAAATACAAGGGAAGTAAATATATGGATATATGAAATCAAATTAAAACATAGTGTTAAATTTAAAAAAAAATGTATATAAGCCCCATTATAAATTGAAAACTTACCATGCATGTCAAGTTTTATTAAGAGCACGCTGCTTTATTTATAATGGAATTTTTCTCGATGCTCAATAAACTTGACAAAAATAAATAGTCCAATACTCTGACCACACACCGAGGTGCTGACCCTGCAGAATTTTACATGTGCATTAATCTTTCCATATTGTGAGTACACAAGAGCCCTTCAGTGTTTGAGTAGTGGAGGTGTCTCAGCAACTGGGGTTTAGCAAGCAGAAAATAGAGAATTAGATCCAGTTTCTAAAGGACATGGCTATACAGTCTGATAGCCAGAAACTCAAGGCACTAATTCAGGTTTTTAGAAATGCCATATTCTAGAAAAACAGAGATGTGCACAGTGCATTGCAGTGTTTTGGTGACCTCAGCAGCCACTCCAGCTCCATTCTGGAGGTTGGAGCGATGGCTCAGGGTGGGTACAGGGGAGGTTGTCCTCACATCTGGGGGCAGCTGCACACCCTGTGTGCACACACTAAGGAAATGCTTTGACCACATAACCACGACTGCAGAACTAGTTGTTTCTGAAATGCTGCATATGTATGTTGGCTCTGGTGACTCCTCAGGTAGTTTTGCTTCTTAAATATTGCATTTGCAGCTATTATCTTTTTTGTTCTTTGAAATACGTTGTTTGCTGTGCTACAGCTTGTGGATGGTGGTTTTTCTCTTGCTAGAAACCCTTTAAAGATTTGCTTTCTTAGTGCTTCATCTTGTATTTTTCATGCTCTTAATTTCAAGACTGTCTTTGAGAACCGGTTTTTTGGTTGCACAGCAAGATGTGATAAAGGATTACCAGATTTTAATTATGGAATTCATGTCAAGTAGTAATTTTTGGCTAAGCACCTCAATTTGTCATGAGTTATATTAAACGTTTAAGGAAAAGTTTCTCTCATGTGAAACTGCTGCTCAATTTGTTGATTCAAAAATAGCTGTGCTGTAAGTCAGGTTGTGAATATAAACTAAGGTTATGCAAAACTCAGTGTGTGTCCTTATGGATTCTTTTAAATCAGGCTTGGTTCAGCTTAGCTGATGTGTTGATTATGAAAAGATTAATCTAACGAGAACATGCCACACTTGTCTTGTACAGTTTTGTGTGGAGTCTCAGCTATAAAGTCATAAATGTGGATTCAAGTTGTGCTGGTGTAACTTCTTTGTGCTAGCAAACTCTTAATCATGTCATGTATCCTTAGGTGACTGTGGATTCCTTCCTGTGGGTACTGTTGTGTTTTCATATAAATCCAGAGGATGAATGAATGTGAAAGTTTTTGCTTTTCTGTTAATGGGGAACAAAAATTATGGAATGTGTAGTAATTCATATCCTAGTTATTTTGGTGCCAGCTGTGTGAGCATACTCACTTGTAGAGCATCTGTCCTGGTAACAAATCAAAGTAATGCTTTTTGCTTTGTTTTTTTACCCTCCCTCTCCAGAAAATGTGCTAGGCAGCCTTGCACTGAATAACTGAAAGCATAAATGACAACCAGATTAATGTGCCTGTTGTCTTTGTAAGCAAGCTCCCAGTAACTGCCCCGCTGGCCATTTGGCATCTGAGCTCTTCTGTGGGACACCAAATTCTCTCTCTCGGTGTTGCAGCTTCCTGGAGGAGTAGATGTGGCAGCAGGATGTTGGTAGGGAGCAGGGAACTGCTTGAATTTGCCACTTATGCCGTGCAAATAAAGGCTTATTGCAGGCCCAGGTGTGGTAATTAGTGTCTGTTCTTGAGAGGAGCTCGTGCAGCGATGGCAGAGCAGAGCCAGCCAGGGTTTGGGGGCTGCTCTGTGACAGCCTGGGGTGACAAAGGGGACACAGGCTGCTGAGGTGCTTGTTAAACCACTCAGAGATCTGACAGTTCCCTCCAGCTGGCTTTCCTATTCTGGGGGGATCTCTGCTAGCACTCAGCTCCATATCAGCTCCTCTGGCATGTGGTGATTTACTTTGAGTTCCTTCTAGCTCAGTGTCTGAGCAGTGTCTGGGTGTTCTGCCACCAGAGCCAAGGTACTTCATAACCAGAAATGCTTCACAGAGCAAACTTCACCTCACTGCTGGTTAGATGTGGATGAGACAGCTTTCCTTTCCAATCCAAGTGCAAATGTGGTTAAAAAAAGAAAAATCATGTGCTTTTGAGCTGGTGATGTTAATGAAAAGGGAGAAAATGTCTCATTTGCTTTGGGTTCAGATTCTTTCCTTTCCTTTTCCGTAATAGCCATCCAGAGCACAGGGGCTTCTTTCACATGTAGCCATGCCCAACACCAGCTTTGTTTTATTATTTTAGTTCAGACCCTGCACATCCAGGAGTTTCCTGAGGTTGCAGACTCATGACTGGGATATCCACTGTAAAGAAAGAAAAGTATGGCAGAGAAGTGTTCTGTAAAGCTTAGTCCACAGTGTATTGGGTGGTGAAGGTCTTTGTTCTCTTACAGTTGCATATGCTTTGCAGCAAATGCCTTATAAGTCCCCTGCGCTTGTGCAGTGTTTTCTGACAGGTAAACTTTGGTTAAAATGTTGTTTAGTGCATCTGAAATGGCTGATGGGCCCTGATGTAACTGATTGCAGGACAGAAACCAGGGGAAATGCAGAGCTGAAGGTCTGGGTGTCATTTTTGCAGTGATTTTTTTTTCTTTGAAATATTTGCAAGATGAAAAAGCTGAAGCTTTTTTTTTGTCTCCTGAATATGAGCTATGAAAAGGCATCTTGATGTACTTCCAGACATGGTTAATCGACTAATTGTGAGTACAAATTATTGTCTGGTCTTAATGCATTCACTTCAGTCAATAATTCAGTATTAATCACTGAACTGTTTTTTCAAGTATTTATAAGCCTCCCTATTTCAGTTGACTGCAGATTCCTCATAAAAGCAGATTGATGAGATGCTTAGAGGGCAGATGAATTTCTCCCTTAAGTAAATGTGAATGAAAATTTCTATCCAACTGTATAATCTTTGTTTTCATAGTACAAGTACAATTTCACTAATGTCTATTCACTCTTGTCCACAAATGTTTTTTGCTAGTAATTCACATCTTTGGTTTCTTCAGAACAGCTTAGTAAATGTGTGTGTGCATTCCTTCTGCATGGCACTTAATTTTTATGAAATACATATTTTATTGGACAGTAAAACATTTAAGTATCTTAGTGGCCTAATTAATACCCTGTATCTACTTCTGTCATGTGTATTTCGTTCTTCGTTATCCTTCTGCTCCTTTTTTCATGTGCATTTTTTATCATAAAAATTTCAAGCAATCTTAAGAGAGCAGTCTATTCCAAGGCTGTTACTTGAATATTCAGCAACTTTTAAGATTTGATTGATAGTCCCTTCCCTCCCATCCTGTCTATTTTTAGTAACTTAAAAGCGAGTTTAATTTCTTGGGTTGGTTTGTTGTGCATGTGCAATTTACTTTGGTGGTTTTCCTCCCTCCTTTAAATGTACCAGATATGTAATTTTCATGTTCTTTGAGGACATCTTGACAGTTGGGGAGAAATAATGGTGAAGTTAATTAGGAGCTCTGCCTTAGCTGAAGGAGCAAAGATGGACAGTCTTTGTCTGGTTCTGTTAATATATGCTGTGTGATTAGGATAGGAGGAGAAGTGGAAGGAAACTTTAAGCACATTGTTTCCACTTATTATCCTGCTCCAAGAATCTTCTAGCATGAGAGCCAGTTTTCATGTGCAAGTACAGTCCACTCCATCTTTTAGGACAGAATGAGGAGACAAAAAGCCTTGCAGAGGTGCTGTAAGCACTGTGGAAAAGGACATCCCTCCCTCTCTCTCTGAAATACAACCTTGGAGCTGTACCCCTTTTTTCTGCTTTGTGCCACTTCAAGGAGAGCCTTGGGAAATCTTCCCACACAAACTGTTTTAATCTTCTATCTCCCTCTAGGCCACATACAGAAGCTACCAACAGTTTGTCTAAGCAGGACTGGACTCCCTGCAGAGCCAGTTTGTGCACTTGCTAAAGGAATTGTTCTTGAGCAACTTCAGGCCTTTCCTCTCTCGAGGGCATAAGAACTCTGGACTCTTACACATTCGGAATCCTGATTGCGTGGGAGGAGAAAAGGACTAGACAGAGAAAGCAAATGTTGTTTCTACCTGATGGGTAGACCAAAAATGCTTTTGCTTTCCATATTCAGTTTGAGGCGTAGCCCAAGCTAGTAAGGGTAGGCTCTTGGTGTGGGAGATGTGCCAGCTGCTATTTATTTATTTATTGATCTTGTTCCTTTTTTCAATTGTCTGATGGCTGGCGTAAGGTGGTGCTGGTGGCTGCCTGCCCACCGTGTGTAAAGGGGTGTTGGCTGTCAACAAGCCTGGCAATTGGGTGGCTTTGTCTCCTTCTGCCTTGGCCATTCAGCTGGATAATTACAATAGCTTTTCTTTTCCCATGGCTCCCTCAGACACTGTCTAATGAGACAAGATAATGAAACTCTTTTAGTCCTGGGAAGACCTGCAGAGGAAGTCAAAGGCTGGCACATGCTTTGCTGCTAATGCCTTTATGGAATATTAAGGCAAGCACTGAAGTTTCCTTCAGGCATTGGAATTCTTAGGAGAAAATTCCTGATTGCTAGGGGTTCAATAAAAGAATTGCTGTTATTTTTTGGTGTGTGTTTTGTATAAACGAGGCTGCAGGATGAAGTTGGGAAACAAGTTTGTTTTGGTGGATATTGATTCTGAATCTGAGGTCTCTTGTCACCAAGTAGGTGCATCCTCTTCTCCAAGAGATTAGTTTCTTTTCAATTTCTTCCTGCTTTGTTCTCCATTGCAAGAATGAGCATTCCTATTAAAAAAACCTATAGCAGAAAATGGCCATAATTCTGTTCCCTAAAAAGCTGATACTGCGAACTTTGAAGTTCATATAAATCTTCCGGGCAAGGTACATCCATTAAAGTAAAATTTTCCCTAATTCTGTATATTCTCCTGAAACAAAGGAAAGGGAGCATTAAATTATGCCAGAAATATGACAAGATAACTCTCTGAAATTTTCCTAATTTAAAAATAATGAAACCACTGGGGTGAACAACTTCCCCATGTGCTGTATTTTGCAAGAGTCATTGTCACTTCAGTTGGTTAAACTCTTTTCAAGGATTTAACCCTTCAGCACAGTTGTATATACTGGCAGGATTTAAAATACCTTAGAAATCTTGTGATTTTTTTTTTTTTATTGCTTGCAATCTTAACCAAGTCTTGCTAGGTGGTCTTTCATGAGCCAGTTCAGTACATCATCATTTGAATCATAGTGAAACTATTCTCTTTTTTATTAGGAGGGAGGATTGTGCTTGGGATTCTCTTTTAACCTTTATTTTAAATGTCAGTATTTGGAAAGATGCAGGTGGATGTCACTTCTATAGACACTTGTGTAAGAGGCTCTGTTGCCCCAAATGTTTATTTGGCTCTGAGTCTAGAAGTTGTCAGCTTTTAAAACATTTAAACTACCCTCAGAGCTGTTTTAAAACAGTAATCCTGGCTTCCTCTGCTGGGTATTGAATGAATTGTGAAATGTCTTCAGAGGGAATGGAACGGACTTATGTGAACATTTTGCAGAGTTTTAACTCCATATGGGTAGTTTTTTATAATGTACATAAATAGTACATTAGCTTTTCCAAATCACTTTCTAAATGAACTGAACCAGCCTCAAAGGAAAATACATCATAGTCATGCTCTGCATATTAGAGCCCTCTTAGAGAGTCTGATTGAATTCAAAGGTTAGTACCATCCTACACACAGGCTTTTTCTGGCATATGTATGTGGAAATTAGGACCTTTTTCCTGAGTTTTACTGAGGTGATTTTGTTTTGCACAGCCTTTCCTAATGTGTTTATAGGTAGTTCCTGGCTTTGGAAGGCTGAGTTTGTTAAATGACTTGTGTGAGACCTTTCAAGGTATTGGGACAGCTGCTTGAAAGCAAAGCCTACTATGATGAATGGCCCATTAGAAGAAAGTTGATGGCATTGTAAATGAGTTTTTACATGAGAATCAAACTGCTCTAGTGTATCCAGCAAAGATGCTGAAACAAGTGCCTCTCTCTGAAAAGGTTATTAGGAGTTTTTATGAACTGCTATTTTCAAATGCTTAGTTTCCCCTTATTCTCCAGGGTACAGAAATATCCCAAGAGGCTGGATGCTTGAAAGAAAGGAAGAGTCTTCTCAAGGAAATGGGGGTTAGGATGAAAATGGGGTTAGAACTGAAGTTAGTGCTTGCCTGTGGCAGCAGTGGCCAGACTCGTGTGGTGAAAGGGGAAGGATGTGCATCCAGCTGAAAGTTCCATGGCAGTTAAGGAAAGTTTTAAAATTCTTGGTATTGAGTGAGGTATGGAAATTAATAACCAGTGCTTCTTGTAGAGGCCAACTATACTGTCAGTACATATTTAATTCTTGGAATACTGTTTAATTTCTTATTGAAAACAGAATTCTGTGTAGAAGCTGGTGTAGGGAAGTTCCTCTGAGCGTGGGTGCAGGTGGGGCTTTTTTTTTTTGGCACTGAGGTAGGTGTTAATTGTGGTTTATGACTGAGGGGGAAACATAGTTGAGTGTTTCTGCCAAGATGAGCAAAGAAGGAAAATAGTTAATATTGACCTTTTTCATTTTAACCGAGATCAGTGGGACCAGCAGAGGCTTGGAAAGCCTCTCAGAAGGGCTCTTGAATTTCACAGAAGCAGGGAAGGAATGAGAGGTAGTGGCAGAGGCTGAGTCACTTCTTGTGGTCTCTGCTGTGGTAGAATGGAAGCCAGACTTAGGCTCTTATCTTAAGGTTTATCTTGGAGTGGGGAAAAATTGAGTGTGAATGGGGCAGCTTTTTCTGGTGCACTGCGCTAGAAAATGGGCAATGTGTGTGTATTCCTGAGCTGGTGCTGAGCATTTCTGTGGCATCTCTGAAAAGCAGTGTCAGACTCACTGCCTGGTGCTGCCAGAGTAGCCACACTCCAGGAGTCTCGAAGCAGCCTGGGGCAACGAGTTGTCATAGGGATTGGGAACTGTGGTTTGGCCGTGCTCCCTTAGGACTGGGGAAAGTGGGAAATGAGAAATCCTACAGGAAGGTGAGAGACCTGTGAGCCCTTACAAGGGCTGAGCAAAACGTGCCTCTGATCCAAGGCTGTGCAGTGGCTGCCATTGCAGCCTTCGGTGTAGAATTTGGTGTCTGAGGAAGGATCGATGCAGGATGAGGTGGCCAGAGCAGAGCACAGAATTAAATGTCATCCTGCATTGTTTCATAAGAGTTGCCATTCTTTGTGCACTTGAATTAACTTAGTGGGACAGTGAGTTACCATGGAGGTGGATAGACTAACCTTGTTTATCACTGTCATGTATTTTTCCAATACCATAAAACCTTGGCTACTGTCAAGCACACACTTGAAGTATATTTATCTCCACAGAGTGCTTTTCTCTTTGAAACTTCTGTTCCACTCCATAGTTCTGCCAATTTTATCTGTACTTCAGCTTTGTTTAATGGCTGTTATTTGGTAGGGTTGGGATTTTGTTTTGGTTTGGTATTTTTCCTTTAAACCATCACACTGGGATCTAAAATGAAGCTGCTTTAGAACTGAACACTTGGATATGATGTCTGTTTTTTTTTACCAGTGTTATTAGAGTGACAACCATGTAAACAAAGCTCTGTGTCCTCTGAATAAGCCCCAAACTTCTGGGAATGAAGAGTCCTCCAGGGCTTTGTGGAGATGCTGCCTTAAGACATATCTTAGCTCTCAGTCGGAGCAGGAGTGACAAGCATGGTGTTGATTCTTCCAAGATGGACGCTGGCTGAACAGGCCTGAAATCCCCACTTTCTTGCATCCTGTCTTACAGAGGTCCATAGAGGCCAGTAATGACTAGAAATTGTTCAGAAGTGCTTGAAGTGTAGAGCTATTTATTCTGTCACCCAGTCTAAACAGCTACACAACCCCATGGTTAAAATCCCTGGAGAGATCCTGTAAGTCCTAAATTTCCATTTACCACATGAGCAAGGTGGGCTGCACTTACAGAGAGAAGCAACTGATCCTGCTGCCTGTTGATTTGAATCCCCTGTGTTGATTTTTGTGGCTCTAGCATGTGTGGTAAGCAGGAGAGGAGTTAATTTTAGCTTGATTAGCAACACAGAAGGGAATCAAGATGACTGTTGGAAATGGCAGTGGGATGAGATCAATGAGGGTAGTTTATTTCCATGCATCTGAGTGGGTGTTCTAAGCAATTTACTTTTTCTTTGTTTGTTTTTATGAGAACCAAGAATGTTAATGCATTTAGTCCTTGAAATCCTTCCGTGGCTGCAGTCCTGGATACTTTAATGTTGCTGCATGGTCATTGCTTCAAATGAACACCAGGTGCTTGTGTGCTGCTCCCCAGCAGTTCCCTGTTTCTGTGCTCTCTGTTACCTGGCTCAGCAGCAAGTGGTGAGTGATTCTCAGTACTGCACTCTCCGTTTTATTCCTACTCACCTTTGTTTATATTGTGGAGCGTGTTCCCAACTGTTTATGATTAAACATTACTTAAACAGCCAGGTTAAGATTTATTGACACAAAGGAGGCTGGGAGGAGGGAGTGGTTGGCTGGTCATCTGTGTCTACTTGCCTCTGCTAGTGATGTTATTGATGTCCATGTGTGTGTGCAATGGCCGTGGTGTGTCCCAGAGGCTGCTGTCCAAAAGCACTGGCAAGGGACTCATCTCTGGCAGCACAGCCTTTTTCCCTGTGTGTGACACAGAAAAAGCTCCAGCAAGGCAGTTTGTGTAGGTGAGGCATTCCTTTCTCTTCAGCTTGGCCTTCTGGAAAATCTCATGGCTCTTAAGGAGGGGATTTTATTTTTCTCTTGGTGGTAGAGTCTTGCTGATCTCCATGGAGAAAAATCAGGATTTGAAACATGAAAAAGGGGTTGTGACCTACAGGAGTTTTAAGTGGTGATCTTTTTAAAAAAGACATCTTGAAAAACAATGCTGTTATATGGAATGCAAGGAAGTTCAAAATGGGGGATTGGAAAGTGAGCACTACTTAGGAAAATATATTAAAATACAGAAATATTAGAGTTCATTTCAAAAAGCCTTCTCTAGGATTTGTTTCCTGGCCCCTCTTAGCTATGTACAAACCAGATAACTATTTAACTTTTGGAGTGTCTGTATGTAGCACGTTAAGTTTTGGTTATTTTTTTCAAGTCACAGATATTGATAATTTTCAAGTTTTAGGAAAAAAATTAAAACACAATATTGTCAATATACTAAAAAAATAACAGATTGATCAGCCTAACATGGAAAGGGATTTTTGCACTTACAAGATTTGATGATACAGGTGAGATACACACATGTGTTGCACGTAATTTATGTTTTTTCTGAAGATCAAATATTTCTTGGCTGATGGAGAACTGGTTAAGATAGGATCTAGACCTCCACAGGCTGGAATACCTGATTAGAGCAGCCGTGGTACACAGGCTGTTCTGTGTTATATAGAGTCTCTTAACTCTCCTTATTTTTATGTATACAACCACACACACAACAAAATAACATAATAGGCTTGCTGTGTGTTACAGATGGTATCAGGCATCTGCAGTGCTGATAGTGAAACTTTCTGGTGCTGGCAGCCAACTTCATTTAAATAAAAGCCTCGTCTGCTCTTTGTGCCAGCCCACTTCTTCGGTGGCAAACTTTCCTATCAGGTTTTTGATGTCAGGCCACTCGTTCTGACATATAAAACACCTCCATGTTCCCAAGCTTCAAAATAAGCAGCAGCTTTATGGTTGATTTTAGCCTTTTAGGACATCTTACTAAATGTTCTCTGCAGGTCTGTTAACACTCCTGGGAGTGCAACTGCAGGGCTTTTCAGCACTGAGAAGCTGAAAGGCAGAATAAATGACAGAGTGCAATTGTCTGGCAGTGTGGTGCTGGGTGAAGATGTGGTTTGCCATATGACATGCAGGAAAAAAGTTCACTGTAACTCAGCTGTGCTCAGAGACATGAAGTTGTTTATAGTAAGGACTAGACAGCAGAACAGAGCAGCTTCTGTAATGCTGTGGTGGAAATGGGGCCAGAATTCACCCTGGGGAGCCTTCAATAAAAAAAATCAAAACCCCTACCCGGTATTGGTCAAAAGGTAGATGTCATTGATGCAGATTAATTTATATTGATGTAAAATTGCATCTGATTTTTGTGGATGTAGGCAAGACCTTCTAAGGCTGCTACATTTAGCACCTTGGCAGACTTGAGTTAGATCTTCACTGGCTGTACTCCATGAAATCTGCCCAGTGTGCTGCTGACCTGCAGCGTGCTGGTGTGCAAAGGAATAGGAGCACTTGGGAAGGGAGCAGGAATTTGTCTTCTGATAGCCAGCCCTGTGCCCAGCACTCCTGGTTTGGAATGAATGGCATATTTTGAAGCTGACTCCAATGTTTTGAAATGTGAAGCTGAGGGAGGTACAATTACAGCACCACCTCTTTGTTTCTCTCTGCCCAGTGGATGGGCACCCAGTAACAAGCATGTTGTGTTGTCATGAGGTGACTTCAACAGAGACCCTTCATCTTAATGGTGTTTGTTATAAAAGCCTATTTATTATATTATTTTGATTATACCAAGGTTTGGTTTCTGACATCATCTTGCTTATCATTTGTCTGGAAATAATTGTCAGGATTTTTCTGGATTAGTTTTAATATAAGTTTTAGTAGCTGATGCTTTTTATGTTTTCAATAGATAAGTGAATTAATCCCTAGTCAAGTGTGGATTGAGTTTGTAAAAAACTGGTGATAGTGATGGTATTTTGAGAATGTCCTGCATTTTTTTTGCAGGCAGTAAGGAACAGACACTTAGAGCTGGCTTATAGTTGCTTCTGAAAAACTTTCAGAAAGGTCATTTTTAAAAATGCCCATTCCTGACCATTTGCACTTTGATGGCTCTCTGGAGAACATTGGAGCAGTTTCTGGTAGGGTTTTTTTTTGGCATGGGACTGACCAGGATTATTATAAGATGCATCCTGTCAAACTGGGTATAGTAGAATCTGGAGAAGACCTGTTGATAACACTAATTCTCCAGGCAGGGTGCAACTTCAGAGGCAGCCTCCTGCTATTCCTGCTGGCTCTACATTCAAGCAGATTGAAACACCCTTCTCAGCAGTTTGGGCAATTTCTCCCCTTTCCTTCTGTGAGCTGCTATTTTGATACTCCATGAATTTATTCCCTGACCTTGTTGCAGTGGTTCATTGCACTGAAAAAGTGGCACTATAATATCATACCTGGTTTGCTGGTTTTTTCCCTTTTCTGCGCTGTTTTACTCAAAGGGGAGAATCTGAAAGTGAAGCTGCGCTTGATGTCTCAAATAATTTTCAAAGAATGAAATCAGAACATTGATAAAGAGATGTAAGGAATGTAAAATAAAGACATATATACAAAATTACAGCTCTTCACTGCTAATTCTCCAGTGTGAAGCAGCCTCCAATGTTCTCACTTGAATGAAAAATTAACTCAATTTATCCATTTGCTCTCTGACAGCAATTAAAAGGATTGATGAGAAATTGTGGGAAAGATGTGTAGAATAAAATGACTGTTGAAGCTTCACAGCATGATATCTATAGTGCAAACCCTCCTGGAGGTTTTACTTTTAGCATCCATTTGTTGGAGCCTAAAACCAAAATGCTGGTCTCCTTCTGTGTGCTTTTAAAGAAGACTATATATGAACCAAACCAGCATTTTGTAGTTCTTTGGGTTGGGCTTCTAGGATGTCTTTTCCTTTTTAGCCTTCCTTATCAGCCTGGGGGTGTTTATACTCCCTCCCCCCACCACCTGTTTGGCTGAGTTTCACTCACTGCCTTTTCCTGGGATGGGCAGTGACCGAGTTCTCAGTGCTGTGAGCGATGTCTGCAAGAACTGAGGGATCACAAATATTTTCTGTTTATATCTGTGTGTGCCTGCTGTTGGCAGGGAGAAGAAACTTTGCTCTGAACATTGCTGTTTTCAAAAGGAGTTAGCTAAAATACCTATTTGAAAATCTGCCTCTATGTGGAAGTGTTTCTCAATTTGTTTGAACCTTGATGAAATGGCATAGAGGGAAGCCCTGTGCAACTGTGCTCAATAGAAACATTCATTACAGCTAATTTACTTGGTGCTTTTAAGAGATGTAACTATTCATAAGTTGTGGTTTTGCCTGATGCTGCTGGTACTATTTGTTTTAAGTAGATACACTTGCCTGCACACGCTCTTTGCCCATCTGAAATCCTGTCTGGCTGTGTTGGAAACCTTGTTTTAAGATTGGTGATCTGCAGTGTTAGGCAAATCCCAGTGTAACCTGGGTGCCTTCTCATTAAGTGAAGAAGTCCTTTATTGTGCATACAATTGCAGCTAAACAGTAACAAGGAGCATAAAGAAAAGGTCTTGTCTGTGACCAAGAAGTGGCAATTTTGAATTTTCCTGAAGCGTTGTCCTTGTTCAGCCATCTTACTGCACTTGCTTCCTCAAGGCCATTCAGTGAATAAGCTCAGGAAGCACAAAGGTGCTAAAAGGCATTGATTTAGCAGCGTGCAGGGCCTGTGTATCCCATCTGAGATAAACACAAACCTGCTCCTGCAGACGGGCCCTGCCAGTTGCCATGGGAGGATTGCCATGGGTACACAGCCACAGGAAGCTCCTATTGGAATGCAGAAAACATTTTTTGATCTTTGTTTTGTCCCTTTGTACAGAGCTGAGTGACTTGAGGTTTGAAATAATTGGGCTGAATTTTTAGAAAATGGTGATTTCTCTGATTCAGGAAGTTTTGAGAATTTCCAGGCTGACAGTATCAGAATGTGGCTGATGTGATTTGCCTGATAAAGACCAGAGCTTTTCTCAAAATGAATAAATGGCAGTTTGTTTTCTGAAAGGAGAATGCGGTCTTTGGATCACATGATGCTTAAATCTGAGTCTGTGGTTCCATGCTCTGTCTTTTTTGTAGCCTGTTACAAATCTGAAACATTTTTGCTGCTGCCTTCTCTCCTTTCTTCACTTGATATTTTCCCCCTCCACATTCTCCGTGTTGGTGATGCCATCCAGAAGGCAAGCCAAGGGATCTGATCTGCCTGGCAACTTAGTCCCAAAAAAAATAGAGATTAATTATTATGTCAGCTACCTGGCTTGCCTTGCTGTGCAGAGGTTTGGGTGGTACTGTTGGCATGAGGGTGATACTGAGAGGAAATGGCAGAAGAGAAGGAATGATGGTGGAGTGAAAGAAACGCCTCTTACAGACAAGAATCAGATTTAGATTGTGTTAAAATAAATCTACATGAGATTTAGTGACACAATTGATATCTCTTTGGGGAGATTATTTTTAAGGGAGACAAAACTACTGAGCCATCCGCATGAGACACAGAATTTTACCCATTTTCCCATTACTCATCCCAGCAAGTCCAGGAAAGATGAGGATTTCCAGCTAACTCAGATTTATTTCAGGGGAAGGGCAGAAAATCCTTCCAATAATGTGGAATTACAGGGTAGTCAATAATAATTCCTCTGGATTGGGTATGAGGATTTCCTGGTGACCTCAGTGTGAGTTTGCCTTTACTAAAACTGGATTTATATTATTTCTAGTACAGGAGCAATAGCTAATTGCATGGGTAATGCTGAGGATCCCAGAACACTGATGTTCAGCTATTTGTGCATCTGGTGGAACATGACAGTGGAAATAGTTGCTGAAACTTCTTCCCTACAGAAGAAAATTTAAATTCATGAAGTAGAAGTAAGACCTTTTGAATTGAACTAATTATTTCAAACGTGAGCTCAGTCACATATGCACACAGGCAGTTCTGGTTCAGTCTTGGCTGACAGATGAACTCCTTTGTGTATCTGCAGTGTTAAGCATGACAGCTTCTATTAAACACAGTGAGTATGCTACAAAGCATGCAAGGCAAGTGATTTGTGAGCTCAGGGTAACTCTGAGGTTAGGAGCCAGTCCTCCAGATCTCAGCTCATGTGGTGACTTACAGAATAGTTGTGACCAGACATTACAGTGGGTTGCTCCGTCATTGGAACAGTGGGGGAGGTCACTGTACTCCTTTATTTGCAGATGAGCTCAGTGCTTTTTAAATCTGGTTTTCTGTCAGTTATGTTACAAAGAGTAACAGTGATTTTTCTAGCTTTTCCTCTCACTGACCAATAGTGGGTAATACCAGAGGCATTTTTGCAGGCAGCTCTGCAGTTTATTTCCTTGTCTTGCTGCTGTTTGGCCAAGTGCATGACTTGCTTTTCTTCAGATTGAGTTGATTCATTACAGGAAGAACAAATGTGGATTCTGGACTTGGCCATTTACTTGCAGACCTTTTGCTAATCTCTTCACGTATACAACAAATGATTTTACCATCCATGAGGTTTTTCTCTGTATGTTTAAAAAAGGATTTTATGGGTAAGTCTTCAGTAGGATTTCTGTGCTGAAACTGCTCAGAGATGTAGAGCAGTTGAAAGGGAAATAGCAAATGCTGGAAACTTTTTACTTTTAGACTGCAGTAATCTCCAAAATGAACCAAGCACTCTTAAAACTGTGGCAGTTGCACTGCTTGTGTCCCATAGCCTATAGAGATGTGTAAGGAAAAGCATTATAGTGACTCTTAAATTACCATGGTGATAGGCACATGCTTATTTTGTGATGTGTATTTAGACTAAAAGGAATAGAATGCATCTGTCATCTTTCCTCCAGAAGTCTCTGTAGCCTCAGTACAATTAACTTTTTTGTTTGGAATGGAGATAGCGCTACCCAAGTGGATGATATAACTGGTTTCTTATTGGTATTGCTTACTAAGTGCTATTTGGGGGGAAAAAATTGTAAGAAGTGGAACAGGAAATGTTGGATAATACTATTATTATTATTATTATAATTATTACTGTTTTAATGCAGAAGAGAGGTGAATGGTATTTAATCTCCGGTCACAGTAGGCAGCTTTCAGAGCTTGTAGTGTATTGTTTTATGACAATCATTCAAACTAATATTCATTTTAATTCACTTGTGATTGAAAGGTGCTTTTTGTACTTCTGTTTTTGTCCACCTTGCTGCTTCAGACAGCTTAGTTCCAGCAACATAATCATTTTGAACAAAATACTTGTGTTGATTATTCCTGTTGGGATGTAAGGGTCGAGTTTATTTTTATGAAGGTAGAGAACATTGATTTGGTTATTTTAGTTACTGAAATGGGAGACATGCTTCTCAGTATTTTGCAGTTGAAGTGTTTTGTTTTGTACTAGGTGATGCAGTGAGGCTTTGTGCTATAGAAAAGCTGAAATTCTGAAAAGCACTTCTGGCCCTGGGCAGAGTGCAGCATCACAAACAAACCAGTCTTGGTCAATAAATACTCCTAGCTCAGCTGTTGCAGAGGTCACAGCAATTCTCAGAGCCTTGTTTTTGAAGAAATTAGAATCTCAGGTAGTTCTTCTTGTTTCAGTTTGCTTATCTCTCTGTGGGCAGACCTTCGGGGCTTAGATATATGTTTAGTTAAGTGAAGCGAACTGTTTAGCTTTTTCTAACCAAATTTAGTTTCATTTTTAGTGCACAGGTGCTTAAACTTTCCCAGTCAGTCTTTTATGTTGTCCAAGGCACATCCTTTAACACTGCTTCAAAGGGTTTTATGAATAGGGAGTGGATTTAGGATTTTCATAGATGCAGGCTTGTGGTTCTTTGCTTAGCTGGTTACAGAAGATGAAGAAATTGGGTTACAGGAGGTAACTGGGTACTTTTCTGTAATGGCTGCTCTGTACAGCACCTGCACATTGATTGGAGCCTGAAATTTTGGTATTTATGGTACACATTCACTGAAAGGATGACAAGTATCCATCTTGCCCTCCAGTAGAATTATGTCAGGGGTCTTGAAATAGCTGATAAGGGTAATAGCCTGACAGAGATGACAGACAGCAAATTCTCACTTGTACTGAGAAACCCAGATGATTTTGGAATTTCACGCATGGAAATAGTACTGTATTCTTTGGGGTGAGCTATGTGCAATTGGCACAAAACAAATGATTTTCAGAGAAATTACAGGGAACAGAGAAACAGCTGTTTCATAGGGGATGTTTGGGATTTTTTTCTCTTTTACAAGGGTTTTTGTTGGCGTTCTTGGGCAAACTGTAGCCAGTAATGGCATAGTTCTGTATCATCATGACATGATGCTGTGATTAGAGCTCTGGCTGGCCGCTTAACGCTGAGTACAAGGTATTTACTAGAGGTAATTGCCTCATCCTCAAGAGCTGGACTAGTGTCCCCTCACATCACAGAAACACAGAATTGCTTAGGTTGGAAAGTCCAGCCATTCTCCCAGCACTGCCAATGGCACCACTGAACCACGTCCCCAAGTGCCACATCCACAGATCTTTTCAATCCCTCCAGAGATAGTGACACTGCCTTGGACAGACTGTTCCAGTGTTTGACAACCCTTTAGGTGAATAAATGGTTCCCAATGTTCAATTTAAACCTCCCTGGACACAATTTGAGGGCATTTCTTCTTGTGCTGTTGTTTGTTACTTGGGAGCAGAGCCTGAACCCCTGATCGGGGCTGCTCCCTCTTGTCAGGGAGTCCCCCCAAGCCCCCTTTTGTCCAGGCTGAGCCCCTTCCCCAGCTCCCTCAGCTGCTTCAGGTGGACTTATGTTCCTGACCCTTCCCCAGCTCTGTTCCCTTCTCTGGGCACACTCCAGCCCCTCAATGTCCTTCCTGGACTGAGGGGCCCAGAGCTGGACGCAGCATTTGAGGTATGGCCTCACCTCACCAAGGGACAATCCCTGCTGGTCACACCAATGCTGGTACAAAGTCAGAGTGCTGGAGGGAAAGCTTGAGATACTGAGTGTCAGCAGGGTGGTTACAGTATCTGTATGACAAAGAAGAGAAGAGGCTGTTGCACTGAAGGGAGACAGTCATGCTTAAGCAGATTCTGAATGAAACCTGGGGTCTGTGGTACAGTCTGATTCAAATTGTAAAAGGTGATATTTTTAACAGAGCACGTCCTGCAATGTTTCTGGCTCGACCTGCATCTCAGCACTGTGCCACACATGCTACTGGTGCAGTTATATCCCCAACATTCAGGAATAACAGGATTTCATAAATTATGGTGAGATAAAGTAGACAAAGATGGTACCAACTTGCTGATAACATGTGTAGTAGTTCCAGCTTACTTTTCTGGTTATTCCTTTTGCATGATGAACTGGAATGATGTTTATATATAACATAATATACTACATTATGTTTATACATCTATAGCATAATATATATATAAATATCATTCCAAGTTTTATATACATGTGTTATATGTATATTTTATATATATTTTTCACCTTGGCTTTCTCATGATTTGTCTTCTTTTGTCACTGTGCTTTTCCTCAGTGTAAATGTAAAAGCATAAATCCAGCACAGTTTCCTGCCTCCTTTTAAAATCTTGAAATAGCCTTTTCTTGCTGTCATGCAGCAGATCTTACCTGAAGTCATTTGGTGCTAACAGCACTCAGGGTACTTTAGTACCCAGTGACTGTAGTAGCTTCTGTTGAACCTGGTACTATGTTGTGGCAAATGCATCTCCATTCCCTTTGCATCTGTGAGTAAAAGGTGCTTTGAGGAGGAGGAAAATGTCTGCTTTTTATAGAGCCATGCAGAGTATGCAGTCATTTTGTTGGGTTTTTTCCCTAACCATCTTTTCTGAAGTCTGCTGTAGGGTGACTGTTTATGTAAAGTCTAGTGTTTCCTAGCACATTATTTTCAGGCTTTATGTAGATGAAATGCTTGTGGTCACTGTCACTGGTTCACCACATGAAGGATGCCTAATAGCATGGGAGCTGTGCTGTCAGTGGGAGGAGCTTGATCAGGAAACTTTTGAAAAAAACTGTCTTGTGTAAAACAAGCAAACAAAATTCTAGCAACATCTTTTATGTGACTGTAACCATGTGTGGAATGTGTACTCCTGTTCTTCCCCTTGGTCTCCAATGTATATGTAGCATGCATTCACCCACTTGCTGTGGATTCTGTGCACTCCAGCAGGCAGCACGGAGCCAGCAATCCATTTTCTGTGATTTTCTCCTGCCTGTAGTCTAAGAAGGCAAGAGTTGTTTCTGTGCAGTTTGTGGGGGCTGCTTGTGTGTTTTAGCACAAACTTAAAAATAAATAAAAGAAAAAAGCTTTCTATTCTTACTGCTTTGCAAGGCATCCTAGAGAAATTGGAACCCTTTCCCACAAGGAACTGAGGTATGTGCCATACTGTAAATGTGATTCCAGCCCTTATGATTTCTATGGCCAGGGATTTGATTGCAGCCCGTACGTGTCTGTAGCAGGTTATTGAGTAAACTCAGCAGATCTGTAACTGAGGCAGGCTCTTCTGTCGGTAACAAGACCAAAGATTTTTCAGGCCATTAATTCATCCATCTAATCAACTAGAAATTTCAGAGGTGCTTGAAAGAATTGTCTCTTGGGCACCCTTGGAAATAGCAGTTAACTTCATTACGCTTTTTATGTTGAGTATAATCTGTGCTTTCAGATTGATCTTTTTCTCATAATGAAAATGTTAACCAGGATTAAAACTTGTTACTGCATCTTTGATGTGAATCATGCAACTTGGATCAAATAACATAAAATATATACAGTAATCTTAAGGAATGCAAGCTCAGTTCTGCTTGGGTTGCCTGCCTTGTCCTGCTTATCTTCTGTAGAAGTGTAATTCTCAAAGTTTTAAGTCCTGCACTAATATGCCTCACTCCTAAATAGGACTACATAATATAATTTAAGTTTATCCTCTTGATTGGAAAGAGGGTAATTAAGGGAACAATAGAAAAGCTATAAAAACTGCATTCAGGTTCAATGTAATGAAAAGTGAGCTTCCTGTGACAAGGTGCTTCCAGGATTCTGTTTTTTCTGATTTCTCACTGATGTGGTTCCCCAGCATTAGGCTGTGTCGATTTGAAGCAGTGACTTTGGGCTGTGCTGGTGCCCCTGTTTGCATTGCTGTGGTGGTTGTGTTAGACTCGAACAATAACCTTAATCCCAAGCACCTTCTCACCCCTGAGGGAAGGGAAGGCTTCTGCAGGAATGTGCAATCTGCTTTGCATTGCATTTCCATTGCTTGGGTCGCAAGTTTTTACATCACTGTCCTGGTTTGAAAGGACAGGTGTTTGCTAAGGATGGCAGGAACCTCCCTTGAAATGGAAAAATGTAAATCCTCCCCCCTCCAAATGATTATAATCCTGAAATCAAGGGGCTCTCAGGCAAAGATATGGGAATAGGAATAACAGTTCTTTACTAGGAAAATTAAAATAAAAATGCAGTAGGACAAAAAATCCCCACTGACAGGGTCAGAATACAACCTGACTGGGCAGGGTAGCAGCCCATTAAATGGTGGCTGCAGTTCTCCTGCAGTGACAGGTGTGGTTCTGTTCAGCAGTGATCCTGTAGGGAGTGGTTTTCCTCTGAAGGTCCAGCGATGGTGCAGATGGGCCGGGTCTCTCCTCTGGGGATCCAGTGGAGAAACGCTGCCTGCTGTGTTCTGAGTCTCAGATTATATCCAGGTAGGAATGCTTGGCTTCTCCCCCTGGGCGGAGCATCTCCCCATGGGATGTTGGAATTTTATCAGTCATGCAGTGAGACTCAATTCCATTGACAGAAGAGATCCCCTGGAAGGAGGACGGGTCTGGAAGAGATAAAAAACGCTGCCCCACCTGCTTTTAACAGCTGGGAACAGAATACATACTTTTGCTTACATCTTGCATCGCAACCCAAGACATTCAGGAAAGGCACAAATTCCAGTGCATTACCCCCCAGTTTGGCTTTGCAGGCTGTGTCACTACTGAAGCCAGCACAAAGCAGGCTGCAGGACTTTCTAAAGCTGTGAGCACCCTTGCATATATCCACTCCTCGGATTTCCTGGGACTGGTTCCTTGTAAAATGGCCATGTTCGTGCTAGTTACCATAATCCATGAAAGCTGGTTGTACATCTGGAGTTCTGCTTCAGTGAACTGGGAAGCCTATCTGTCTAAAAACAAAATCACAGCAGCCAACAAATTGTTTGTTTGTGTAGTCAGCCCAGCCCAGGCTCTGTTTCTCTCCCCTGGTTGCAGGCTGCGATTGTGGGTAAATCACATGGCTGGATCAAGTGGCTCTGCAGAGGCTTGCAGGAAAAGCTGTGCTGGATGGGCTTTTTCAGCACATTTACTGCCTTAGTTTAGACTTCACATTTCAGGCTTACCCATGATTTTGGAAAAGTAACAGATTTTCTTGAGATTGCCCACATTCACAGGCTGATGGGACAGCCTCTCACAGTGGTTTGGGTGCAGGTATCACTTTTTCTCTAATATTGCTGCCGCATCAATAAGTGGGGTAGAGTTAAGGAGTTACTTTACCATCACCTCAGAGCAATTTAGGAGATATGGATCTTGCATTACTGGGTTCTTCTGTAAAGGAAGGCATAAGTGGCAGTGGTAGAGCTCCTTACTGCTATGAGGCTGCAGTGGGGGATCTCCTGGCCTCAGCAGTGCTGCAAAACTACCTCAGGGCTCTGGGCAGCCAGGCCTGTTGATCAGCAGCAGGCTGGGATTGCACTGAACTGGGATTGAACACTGCTGAACAGGGACTGATTTGTCCTTGACTCAGGTGTTGAAAAATGCTGAGCTGTTGGTGTTAATGCAGAAAATTCCATCACTCTGTGATGGGCAGCTTGGCTTTTCCCTGATAAGGGCTTGGGAAATTAGGAAGCTTTGCTCGTACTGGTTTTGAGCCTTAGTCCATGTGATGCTCATTGCAAATATATGTACTTTGAGCTTTTTCTCTTTAAGCAAATCCATGTAGCATTACAAAGCTTAAAATCTAGGGCAGTGGCTCAACATCCTTGTTTCAGGTTCATCTCAGGAGGTTGGTGCCTGCTCCTGGCAGACGCTGCAAGGCATGGACACTGCTGTTTTGAACTGTGCCTTCGTGTTGAGTCTGCAGGGAACCTTGTTTAGAAGGGTTAGATAAACACAATTAGGCTGCATTGCCAGCAATGATGTTCTTATTTAATGCATTAATGAGTGCAGGTGGCAGGACCTCTGAAGTGAATTAAATGCAATGCAAACTCCTGCTGTACTAGCAGAGCCATTGTGAACCACTGAATGCTGAGCCAGCTCATTTGAGAGATGGGAATGAGCTTCCCATGCCTGAATGATAATTTTGAGCATTACCTTACAGCACAACCTGCTTGTGCCAAAAGAACCAAGATCAAGCGTTTTAGAACTGCATTTCTGACAATGGCAATGTTAAGGTGGTCACAAAAACCGGTTGATTTGCTTGTCACCTTGTTCTGTTACCTGGTAGAATTCAATGGTGCAATGGTTAAAAAAATTCTGCTCAGCCCACACCAGCACTTACAGTGCTAGAACACCACTACCCAAATCCCTTCCTTGCCTTCTATAGGCACAATTACTGTGCTCTGCTGGCCTTTCCCACGGTGAAACCTGGTTTTTATTTCCTGCTGCTTTAACCTTAGTATCAGTGAAATGATCCCTGGAAAGCTTGTATTGATTGCACATGATTGTCTAATTAAAGTGCAATAAGAAGAATTGCAGAACACTCACTCTTACAGCCCTGTGCTCATTGTAGACGCTGTGAATTAGAAAGCTTTCTGTTCAAATATGGAAAATGTCAGTGCTTATTTCCTTTTGAATTTCCAAGCATCTCCTGAAGGCTGCACTTGTAGATGTGTGATTACTTTTTTTCCTAAATAACGCTTGGAACGAAGTGTTACTTAAGAGAAGAAATGGGGCCCTATAGGCTTGCAGAGGCCCTGTTCTAAACCTGCTAGCTGTAACCCTAAAGGGAGGCACTTGTAAATGAATGTATTTTAACCTGAAACCTGCTAGATGATCCTTTAACATCATGTGCACAAATAGAAATGGATAACAATTACACAATATACAGAGACAAATCTTTAAATAGTGCTTTCTGGTCTTACCTGGAGGCTGTTGCTCTGCCTGGACTTTATGGCTGTTTTTCTCCCTATTGCGTATGGTTTGATACTTTCTAGTGACTTGGGTCTTCCTGAGATGTGTGCAGCAAGCTAATTAAAACCAGATCCTAGTTCTTGATACATTGCAGGAACCCAAGAGTTGGTTGTTAGCAGTAATGCATCTTGCTTAGTCACTGATTGAATACATGGCCTTGAGGAAATCACTGAACTTACCCAGACCTTCAGCTTGCATCTCATCTCTAGATGACCCAAGACTCACTGTGATGTATTTACAGGGTTTTATGAATGATCAGTAATTCTGCCCAAGACACTGGGCAGAAAGATCAGTAGAGAATGATGGACTTTGAATTAATTAATGATGCGTCAACTGCATACAAGACTTCTTAAACACATTCAGTATCGTGTGAAACTGACTTTTCCCTTTCTTTCCCTTCCAGATGTACTTTCCGATTTCCTAGCACGGTTATAAAGATCCAGTTCACATCTTTATACCATAAAGAGGAAGTAAAAGAGGAAGCCTCAACACATCCCCTTCGGCCACTTTACCCTCAAATATCACCTCTGAAGATCCACATCCCGGAGCCGGATCTCCGGAGTGTGGTCAGTCCCCTCCCATCCCCCACAGGCACTATCAGGTAAGATGTTAATTCTCAAAAATGTGTTCTCTGACATCAGTCTGTCAGCCCTGCTTCATTTGGTATCCTTGGTGCAAGAAATGCCCCATTAAAAATAACTGGTTAAATCGCTAATGTTCAAAACTATGGTAGACTGCTAAAAACATTACAGTAACTGTCAGTAGGGCACAAGGGTTTTGTTTAAGAGCTCAGAGGGTTCAAGAGTAAACATGAGTGTTGGTTTCACACTATAGAGTTACATATGGAGTCTATCTTTGGCAGTGGAATTAGAAATATTTATTGAGAGCCACCTATATGCATGGAGAAGAGAAAGCAGGCATATACTTTCTATCTTAAGACTGCCTGTTTTATTTTTATCTCGGTAATATTCTGTTGTTGCTGGGTGGTGCTGCTGTTATCTGAAGTTAGGGACAAGAGTGGCCATTGGCACGTTGTTTCCTGGGAATGGAAGGAAATGGGGGTAGGATGCTGACCATGTACTGAGGGGCTGTAGTAATCTAAATGTACATCTGGGAAAGTATCCTGTTTTGTAAATGATCCAATCCGTGGATGTGCAGTAGAAGTTAGCTGAACATCAAGTTACTGTATGGAATATTTAATATTTTCCCTCCTTTTCAGCAAAGTGTTGAGGTTACAGAGTCTCAGTGAAATCTTTTGAAGTTGAATCTGTTACTTGAAGTATAATACGTTTTATAAAGTAAAGGAGACTTGTGGTATAGGATGATGTATTAGAATTTTAAAACGTGTGGGCATCAAAATAGCAAGAGCGTGCCTGGTAATAGTAGTAGCCTTTGGGTTGTTTTCTTGTCTGTACATTTGTAAAAAGGTATAATATGCAAACCTCTTCTGACAGCACTAATTCAGTGAGTAGTATTCAAATCTGCATGGCTGAAACCAAGACTTTAGTGTCACAATGAAGTCAGTTTGGATTTGCATGATCTGGAGGCTTGTTTGGGTTTTTCCGACCGTCTTACAGAGCTGCGCAGATGTGCAGTGCAGATATTCTAGAAAGAGGGGGCTGGAGGTAGCTGTGGTTTTAGTCCTCTGTTCAGGGACTGCTTTTAGTTTATATTTAACCTTCTCTTTTTAGATGAAGCTCGTTGCTGGGAGGGGAGGGGGATGGTTCCTTTGCCAACATATGGTAGTTAGTTTCCATTCAGTCATCTTGTGCAAAGCAGCACAGTGTGGTTTGTGTTACTAACAGAGGCTGTATCTTTTGACTCCGGCATATGCCTGCAACTGATATTTGATTCCCTGAGAATGTTTCTTTTGCATAAGGAGAAAGTGGAAATAGTAGTGTTGAATTGTGCTCAGCCCCTAACGCAGTGTTTACTAAGGATGATTAATGATTGCATCCGTTTGTCTTGAGCAGAAGCTAACCCAGCCAAGTCTTCAGAAAACCTCAAAAGACATCTGAGGTTTCGCTTGCTGAAGCCTTTTCATTTCCGAGTTCCTCTTACAGAGGAGGGGCTGACACATTTGTAAACATCCCTGCTCATCCCCTTCAGCCTTCCCCTCTCCTCCAGCAGGGTCTTGCAGCTCTCCCCTGTGGGCCAGGCTTTGGGAAGTGATTTGGGTGTTTCTGCCTGAGAAGGGAATGCTCCTTTGGGAGCACACAGCTATGCATTCTGGCCATCTGACTTCCAGGGCAGCTCTCTGCTCTTTTGGTGCCTTCACAGTGCTGGGTGAGGCTGGTACAGTGTCCTGTCCTCCCTCCCAGAGGCAGAGCTGGGAGGGCTGGTGGGGCTCAGCATGGAACTCAGACCCCTCTCCCACTGCTGGCTTTGGGAGGTGGTTGCTGGGTTCTCCTCCTCCTCCTTCCTCTCCCCTTTCTAGTATTTACTTTCCTAATTTGGTGTGTTTGCCTAGCTCCTCCCTGATTGGCCCATGGAAAATTATTGCAGTTTGGAAATCCTGGGCAGGGTGAAATTTCCTTTTTGGAAAGTGGCTCCTGGCCCTCTTTTCCTGCCTCCGCCCTGGTGTAGGGCAGGGGCTGTACCTGCACTCCCCCCACCAGATCCAGCTCTGCCCTCCTGACCCCCAACCCTGTTCTGCCTCCCTGTTTACATTGCAGCTTGCTTCCCTGCAGGTTCTCCCCTGCAAGCTTCTGGGTTTTTTCCAGCCTATTTATTTTCCCTCTGCAAAGTGCAGTGCCTAGAGAGGGAATGAGCTTTAGTTAAACAAAACCAAACCTGCCACCCTCAGCAGCTTTGCAAAGCAAGATTCCTGCTTGTTCCTGGGGAGAAATGTGCTTACTGTTTTCTCAGCTAGGTGCTTTGTCTCCAGGAGGGGCTGTGTATAGATGTATTTTGAATGCTGTTGTGCAGCTGTAAGGGAAAATGTTGGTTGGCAGCCTGCTGTGAGGGTTACAAACAGGCATGGATTATTTCTTCCTGCTTTGAGTTCAAAATTCCTTTTCAAAAAAATCAGACTTGCATGTTCCAGAAAGGAAAAGGCCACTGTGGTTGTAAGAACTCAGTAGAAGCAGCCTGCCTTTTTACACAATATATGAAAGGGCAGAGTAGCACCAAATCACTCCTCAGTTAAGTTCAAGGCATTGAAAAGCTCTGTGAAAATCACGTGGAGTTTGATTTATTTCAGCTCTACTTTTTGGGAGATAAAACCCAGTCACAATTTCAGTGGTTAAGGAACTGTCTGTCAGTACATGGCTTCAAGCTCCTGCACTTTGGATTTGGAGGATCTTCTTTGAGTGACAGTGGTTCCACAAAGTTTCTCACCTTTGCTACAAACACTTAGCTTTGCCTGATTTTTTGTGATAAATGCACAATAAATAAACTTTTGTGATAAAAGCATGTATGTGACTCTGTGTTGCAACCCAGTCCACAGAGTGGCTTGTGCTTGGATTATTATCAGATCTACAGAGACAAGGTGTGATGCAGGACTCTATTTCTGATCTCAGTCTTGCTGAGTTGGAGTTTAGATTTACAGTGTTGTTTCCTTTTTACTATAGTCCAGTCATTTTTAATGTCCCTGTAGCAGTAACTTCAGTTTACCAAATTGCATCTCTCTGCAACCTGGCTGCTCAGAGCTGGAGTGGTTTTAATATTTGAAAATTAAATTCTGTGTATTTACTTTCCATTCTAAACAGCAATTATGTTCTCAGTGAGATATATATATATTTATATAGATTTATAGATATGTACACACACACTCTGCTATACAGTAATGTCCTGCTATGGAGGTCAGTATTATTATTAATATTTTACAACTGCCTCTTCTGGTTTATCTCTTCCTTAGAACAACTTTGGGCTTGAACGTTTTGTCTTGTACTTGTTTGGGTTTTTTCACAGAAAAGGCATGTATCCCTAGCTCACAAGCACAGTCTTTATCAGTGAAAAAATTCTTTGACTGTAGGAGTCAGAGTCCTTAGGGCCCTGTGAGAGCCACTACTTAAAAAGTGCCAGTTGAGGTTCAGTGTTAACAGTTAAACTGACACATATTTTTGTGTGAACCAAAATACATATTTAAACTCTTAGTACTTAATATGCCTGCCCATGTTCAGCTGTTATTAGAAGGGTTGATTACTAGTTTACAATGGAGTTAATGGTATGAATAATGAAAGATCAACTTCTTTTGTTCTATAAGCTTGATTAGTAAACCAGAAGGTGTGAGCTGAATTGCTTGGTTTTATAGGGTCCTTTTTTCACTAAGAGAAATGAGTCCAGTAACACATTGCACACTCTGATAGCGGATTACTCAGAGGTAGCTGCAATTATCTTGACTTAGCCACCAACTTGTTTTGTGGCCTTTAACAGGTCATTTAAATTCATTGTCTGATTTTTATGCATGCATTGTGTAATTACTACTTCACAAGCATGTGTAGTGGATAAATTATGTATTGAGCTCTTATTCCATAAAGCATGACAAGAGTGTATGTGAGTCTTGTTCCAGCAGACCTGCAAATGCTGGCTCTGCTTTGTTTCAGACTTGGCTGAGAAAAACGTGGGGGGCTTTTTATAGGCTCTAGGATAGCCATGCAGTGCTGTTTCACAACCCTTGGGATTTACTCTGCATTTGCACATTTACTCTGAAGATGTGTAGAGGGAATCTGAATGAAGCCTGGCTTCAGTGGATGCATTCACTCACTGGAGCAGGATGCATAAATATTCCCTGCTCCATTTCATTCAGGCTTTGCCTCTTCCCAGAGCACTGTGAGCCATTGAACTGAAACACCACTGAAGAGCTCCAAGGCAGGTTTTTTGCAGGCTCTTTTGCATCGTCTCAGTTATACATTACTTCCTGCACTCAGGCAGAATGCAGAGCTCAGGCAACTCCCACAGTTGGACAGAGAGGTGATTATTTTTAATCTCCCAAGTCTCCAAACCACAAGCTGAGGAGGGTGATGCATATACATCACATAAGAGAAGCAGCAGCCTATGCTGGGCTGAGGAGCTCCCACACATGTTTATTGCAGATAATGGAGCATGTGCTACAGGAGATGTGCCAAGCTGTGTGCTGGAGGAAGGGTTGCAGATGTCACCCGCTACAGGAGCACTTCCTCTTCCCCAATGAGTATAAAATATTCACTGAATCCACAGTCAGAATGAAGTCACTTCCTTTCCAGGGGAACTACTGGAGCACTGACGAGTAATAACAATTTCACCTTTCGTGGAGAGCTCACTTTCTCTCACTTGTGGCTTGTTCAACAGCTTTGGTTTTTTTCAGCATTAAGCAGGCAGGGTAAGCTCTCAGATTTCTCCTTTCACATCAAAATCCAGCTTGGTTTGGCAGTCTCACCACTTATGATTGCTTCTGAAACCTGTCTGAAGCATGCAACATGCAAGAACTTGCCTTTCTTTGAGTTACAATTTCGGGGCTAGGCTGGGGAAGGTGAGAGCAGTGGAGGATTCTCAGCCATTCTTGCTGATTGGTGTATCGTGGAAAGGCTTGTTTCGCAAGTCCAAGGGCTGTACTTTGACCTGATTCTTGCTTATTGCACATAAAAAGCGTCCTGTATCTTCATGCCCCTTTTTGTGGTTTCATGGAATATTGGGGTAGTCAGAGGTTTGTGCTATTTCTCTAACCACGGTCCTTGTGCCTAGGGCAACACACCTCAAGCTTGCATTCGAGGAAGAGACTGAGGAGGATTTTAAGAAATGGTGATTTTTCTTTTCTTTATATGCTGCAGGGGCTTGAAAAATGCCCAGTCAGACAGGAATCTGTATATTGGCAGCATTGCCAAGGCTGTAACTCTTACCCCTGCTCTGTACCTGCTTCACAAATGTGCACGTGGGAATTTTTCAAAAGCGCTACCATGTGCATACCATATCCCAAACCAGCCATGGTTTTGTTCTTCTTTAGCAATGCAGATTCCAAGTCAGGTGAACAAATTTTTATGGGATCCCAGGTAATCTTTCCTCTTTGTCATTGAGAAGATAGATACTTTTTCCATATACCTGGCTTAAATTTATCCTCCATAGTTTGATCCCTCGATTGGGTAATATAGCAACTTTCTTGCATTCTGCTACTGCCTCTCCTTCTGGGGAAGTTGGCACTGGAATTTGGGAGTGTTTTTGTTTCCAGATTGTTCACAGACTTGTAATATGACCATAAATAAATAATGTCAGCACTTGTTGCTTCATTTTTATTTTTATTGCCTCCTAGTCCATAAAACGTGCCTATTGTCAAGAGACTGGAAATCTTTACGTGAGAATCTCAAAGCGCCCAGGGAACAGATCCCTCTAGCAGTGTTCTGCCTCAGACATGGGTGTCTTGGGGATCATATAAGAACATAGAAAACAGAGTAATGCTGACTTAGGTGTAGTTTGCCTCCATTTTCTTGGACAGGAGACTGCCTTGAAGCAGGGACTTCCTGCCTACCTGTCTTCTAAAGCCCCTGATGGCTTTCCCGTCTTTGCCTTTCCCCAAGAATTTGTGTCCTGGCCTTTTCCATTCACACAGACTTTATCATCAGCCCTGTCTTAGAGCATGTCACTCCAGGTGTAGCCACAGAAGTGGAAGCGCTTTATTTTGTTTTCAGCATGCTGCTTAGTTTCATTTTGTGCTTACCATCTCTTCTGGTGCAAGAAGCCAGGAGCTAAACACATCCTCTTGGCTTTGTTTTTATAGCTCTGTCACTTTGCACCTCAGCTTCTGTCTTAAACAATTTTTTCTTGTACAAAATCCGTAATCCATTTTATATCTCTAATCATCCTACTTATCCCTGTCAGTGCCTTCTCTGGATCTGCTCTATCCTTTTTAATTTTTTTTTTTTTTTGATGAGAGTAGACAAAGCACCACACAGTGTCCTGGTGTGAATGCATCATGCACACACAGTGGTGCACCCTATTTTTGCAGGCTGATTCTTTGGTTAAACAAACTGATTGTGAACATTCCAAAAGCAATGCAGCATGTTGTACACACTCACCAGCAGCTTAGAGTTAATTGCTGCTAGCAAGTGCTGTGAACTTACAGGCTGGGTTCCTTCTTGGCAGGAGTTGAAAGTGAATTGTGGTGTTACAAAGAACGTTCAAGCCCTGTGTTTAAAAGGCATTCTGCCACTTACATGGGTGAATGTATTGCAAACACTGCCTTCAGCCCTAATCTTTCTGGCCTTCCTGCCAAAGAAGGGTTAAGTGTGAAATGGAAAACATGCTGCAGAGGACTGGTGTGATTCAGCACGTGGTTGTAGTCTGATTCTAAAGCTGAGTTCTCAGCATGGTATTTAGAGAGCTGTGGCTCAGTGGCTGCCTGCAGTCACTGTTTCAATCTGAGATGCTGAATCCTCAGTGGATATCAAAGATCTCTGGCACTTGGGGCATTAACCATGGTACTGTGGGATTAAGACTGTGGGTAGCTGCAGCTGGGTTGCTTCCATGCTCTGTGTGTGTGTCTTTCAGTGGTGTGGAACACTTGCTTCCTCTCCAAAATGCTCTCTTCCATAACAAGCAAGCTTAACCCAAATTAGCTTGGATTGCTTGTAAGCTAAGTTTGCCAGCATGGACAGTGAGCATGGATCACAGCAGTGTGGTAGGATGTCAGAGCAGGGTGAAATTGCAGACCTAGTGTTCTTTTCTCAGTGAAAGGTTACAGTATCAACATGGATCAATTTATGGCCAAGTATTGATGCCCTGTTAATATCCAACAAATCATTATTACTCTCCTTGCAGTTGATTTTTGTTTTATAGCACAAACGGGTGCTTGCAGGGAAAACTCTTTGTTTCATAATATTTTTAAAGGGGGTGTGAGTGCATGCAAGCATCCCCAGCCAGCCCCTGGCTTTGGGTGGTGAGGAGAATTCCAGGAACTCCGGGAAACTGATGTCACTGCATTGTGTTTGCTTGTTTTCTTTTGACTGCACTAATGTTTAATTTTAACTTAACCCTCAGAGGAGTATTTTTAGTAAAACTGTTTCTTCACTCCTTCTGTCCCATGTTGGGAGGGGAACAGATTGTGTCTCTTTGTTTTTTCCAGTAGTCAGCTCTTTCTGCCTCCCCTCTGAAGAGCTGTGATGATTGACTGAGAGCTTGAACACTCAGCAGTATGTGTTACCCTGTCTGTTCCTGGAGTGCCTAAAAGCTGGTGTTTGTTCTGTCCCCACACCTCTTGATTTGATCATTGATCCAGCCTGAGAGGAAGCAGAACTACCTCAACAAAAGTGCTTCATTCTGATAAAAGATTAGTGTCTCTTCCAAATCTTTGTCTGTGACTGTCCCAAGGGGCAGCTGCTTCTTTAGGGGATGATCATGATGGTGTTCTTCAGTGAATATCTGCTGGGAGAGCCTGGCTTTTCTACAAGTTATTAACACTTCAGTTTGGAGGGGCTTTGTCAACACTCCAGAGAACCACAGCCCTGAAAGGGATGGGTTTCTCCCTTTGTTTTTTTGTTTGTTTGTTTGTTTTTTTAAGCAAGAGATCATACTTAAAATTCAGAAACTAGAGCAGGAGAGGCAAAAACTGTGCTGCTTGCTCTGCTAATCTTGAATAGAGGAATAAATTCTTTTATCTGTTTTTATTTATGTATTTATTAAAAAGGAAAAGAAAAAGCAAGAAATACAGCTCTGCAGAACATGGATTTATTGGAGAACTTTTCTCTCTTCCATATCTTTGTACTGAGTTTTGGCTTCTGTCTCTGTGGTTTGCTATTTTTATATTTCTGCAGACAAAATCAGAAAACTCTGTTTCATCCTATTCCATTTCTAGCCCTTTTGTTACAATAATTGCTCAGGTGCCAAACACAAAAAGAATCACTATGATTTTGGTTTGTCATTGTTTCATGTATGAAAATGGCTTTCAGTTGTAATTATCTGCACATTATAAGAAGTGTGTATATGAAGAAGCTATTGAAAAATGACAGCAGAATAATTAAATTCGCACCAGCTCCTCATGCGAATACTAAGACATCAAGAGTATCTTCTGTGGTTTAGTATTACCCACTTCCAAAGCTTGGAGTAGCAAATTTTCATTCATTTTCCTGCACAAATAGGTCTCTGCTCTTTGAAAGGCTGGATATGAAATGCCTTTGTCACTGGCAAAAGGAGATCTATAAGTATGGGCTCATCAACATTTTATACCTTGCACCACCTGAAAGCTTTACCTTCTGCTGTGCTCCTGAACAGCATTAATTAATTAATGCAGCCATTAATGCCCAGGACTATTGGTGGGCACTGAAAGGGTTACCAGTGCCCTTTGTGGGTGCTGTACAAGGCTGGTATATGGGACAGGGGTGAGCTTGGGTTCCCTTGTAAGGATTTGTTGTGGCTGGATATTTCTGTTGCCTTTTGTCTGCCCCCCACTCCCCCTATTCTGTAATTCACTTTTAAAAGAAACCAGTCTGGGTTGTGCTGAGCTCAGCACTGCAGCCATTTGCAGAGACACCACAAGGAGTAGCAGCACTGCTCAGTTTACAGGCTGGACCGTGGTAGGAAATGGTCATTCCTTACACTGACAAATTGCTTCTGCACAAGGTATTGCCCACTGAGCAGACAAGGGTCATCTCACTGCTTCCTCTCCATGCCTGTGTAAGGGAAGCTATCCAGACAGTCACCTTTTGAGGAAGGGACCATGTTCTGTGTTTCTTTCATACAGCATTTGGTGCAGTGCTCTGATGAGTCTCAGCATTTGTTTGTCAGTTTGTGTGTCAGTTATTAGGCATTTCACCAGTAAGAGGATTGTTTATGCCAGTTTTACTGAATTCTAGTTCCAGCTGTGAGCTTCAATTTGCATCTTTTCATACAATTTGAACTGCTTGTTTTGCTATGTAAATCTTCTGTCTATTGGTTTGCTTTCTTGTTTACTGTTTCTCTGCTCCTAGAAGACATTTGTAATCCTGGGATTTGGCTGTGCATCCTGCTGTTCTGGCACTGAATCCCTCAATTCTGGACAGCACAGGACAAGGGAGAGACAGAAAAAGGGAACTTCAGCTTCCCAGACTGATCCCTATCCTCCTGTCCTTTCAGGCCAGGTTGGATGGGGCTTGGAAAAACCTGGTCCAGTGGGAGGTGTCCCTGCCCAGGGCAGGGGTTTGGAACAAGGAGATCTTTAAGGTCTCTTCCAATCCAAACCATTCTTTGATTCTTCCAACCCTACAAATCAAGGACATGTGATCCTTAGACGAGCCTTTCTAATTAGTTCTCATCTTGTAGCACTCATTTCTGTGTGCCTGAGTGATCATTGCAAATTTTAGCCCCCTTTTATTTGTTTGTAGCGTTTTTTCACCTTCCACAGCCCATGATGCTCAGTCACCGTTCCTGTAATGCCATCTTGTGGTGGCCCTGCCACTCTGAATGTGCCTTTTCCAGCCAAGACTGATGTTGGGCTATCTCTTTGTGTAGGCAATGAGTGCAGCTCCCCTTTGCTGGCTGCAGGAGTGTGGGGTGAATCAAGGAATTGCCTGGCTCCAGCTGTGTGGTGTGAGGGTATGGTCTTGTGAAGCTCAGATGTGGTGTTAGAGACCTTTGTGGCAGATCCCTGCTCTGATGCTGTAGAACTGTCAGTTAGGGGGATTGATTAAATATGATCTGTGTTACAAGGAGATTAGTGTATTGTTCCTGAACAAGTCATAATAACAAACTATTCATTTACCTAAATATTCCTCCCTGATACACTACATGGTGTTTGAAGTTCTAAGTGCTTCTCTAAACACAAAGGACTTGTTTAATACTTTGAAACACTGCTCTGTTGCGATTGCAGGAAGTGTATATGGCAGGGAGTGTCGGGATTTTGTAGAAATTCCAGTTTTATCTGTGGTGGTTTTTTTCTCAGTCTGTCTGGGCTTTGGATAAGCCACAGGGGTAAAAGTAAGGCCATTGCATCTGCTTCTCCATGGCCAGAGAGCTTTACTGTACCTTTGAGAGTAAGAACTACATGCCTTGGTAATAAATGAAGTAACAACTGTATTTCTTCTTTTTTTCTTTTTTCTTTCTCTTTTTTCTTTTTGTTTTGTTTTGTTTGCCCCTCCAGTGTTCCCAACTCTTGCCCAGCCAGTCCACGTGGTGCTGGATCCTCAGGATATCGTTTTGTTCACAACATTACCTCGGATCTGCAGCTGGCAGCAGAGTATGCAGCAAAGGCAGCATCAGAGCAGCAGGCAGATGCATCTGGAGGGGACAGCCCAAAGGTTCACACAAACTTTACTTACCCAGCAGTGCTCCTTGGGAGGATTATTAAAACCTGGGGCTTTATTGCTAGTCCTGGTTAGAATTAAAGGGGGTTTAAGGACACCCTGGCCATAAGGGTGCTGTGTACAGTGTCCTCCAGGGGTTTGAGGTCATTCCTTCAAACTGTCCTTGGCATAGTGGTAGTCTCTGCTTTCTTAGCTGCCCAAAATGTATTCAAATTACTCAGTAAAGTGTTTAAGCAAGAATAATTGTTTTGCTTATTTGATAAATCAAGATCCCATAATGAAGAGGCGCATAAAATTCAACATCTCATTTTGTTCTTTTAATTAATAGTATTTTGCAAAACACAGTTGGAGAAAGCAGGAGCAGGGGAAGAAACCAGATCCTTCTCAGGAGAAGTCTGTAGTCAGACTTTAAAACAAACATGAAGGCCTGTCAAGTAGGCGTTAAATGACGAGAGTAGCAAGTGGAATTTAGATTAAAAAATAACTTAGAATGATAAAATGTAATTTTGGTGAGCTGATCTTGAGATCAAAGTTAAAAGTTCCATATCCAAAACCACCTGATTTGGGATTGGGTGGAGGAGCACACTACTAGATGGCTTTTCTTGGTAGACTTAATTCTCCCTTGAGAAAAGAAGGGTTGTTCTTGATGGAGTAATGCAAAGAGTTGGAAATACGAGATCTAGCAAACAAATTAAAGTTCCTAGAATGAAACAAATCCTGCTGGAGAAGGGAAGGGATGGATCAGGTTTCATGTTGGGCTTGTTGCTGGGAGGAGGGCTGATAACATACTGCCTGAAACCTTTCTAACAGAGTGAAGCTGTAGCTGGGCAGAACTGAAGGCTTTAACTCATGATCCCAGAAAGCAATGAATGTACTGTATTTCTTGATTCCAATTGCCTGCCTTGACCCCTTCCCTGTACTAGTGTAAGCATGTGTGGAAAATTCTGTGGGGAATGGAATCAGATTGAAGTTGGGGTTTATGTGTGTTTATGGGGAGAGGGAAGGAGATACTTTCATCTGACTCAGCCCTGTAGCTCTGTTTGCACACAAATGCTGGTACTAAATGGGGTGGTGGCACCATAAAACAGCAATGGGAGGGCTCATGCTCTCTTAGCTGCCCCACTGCTCTCTTGGCATCAGTGAAAATTACAGCCCAATGTGTTTTTTAAGTTTGGGTTGTGGTACACTGCAGTGTAGGAATTCTTTGTTGGTTATTAAATTTTTGTTTGGTTTTTTTCTTGCTTAGGATGAATCCAAGCCACCCTACTCTTATGCTCAGCTAATTGTGCAGGCTATATCTTCAGCACAGGACAGGCAATTAACACTAAGTGGGATCTATGCCCACATTACCAAGCATTATCCATATTACAGGACTGCTGACAAAGGCTGGCAGGTGAGTTCTCGACACTGACAAGCTTTTAAACTACTTTGACGTGGCTTATCTGCTTTGAAATGCATTTATTAAAGATTTGGGGCACTGGGAATAGAGCTGCTTTGACTGTTCCCAGAGTGAATTTGTTTAACACAAGCTGACTTGTTCATTTGTGGGTGATTAGTTGGGTTTTTTTTTGAATACTTTGTATGGCAATGTAGTCTGTTACTGTTGGGCTCTCTGGTTCCTCTTTTAATGCTGTACTCATGTCTTTCATCCTTGCTATCAGTCACTCCTCTGCCCAGATACTTGCTTAATCCTTCACCTCATCTTTGGCATGATTCTCCAAGCAGAGGATATCCAACCTAAAACTGAGGCTCCAGTTTTTAATCACAGCACCTTAAATCATTACAGATGTTTTGTTTTCCCAGTATATCAACTGCATTGCCTAAGTCACAGTTTGCAAGTTTCTAATTTGAGTGGGAACTTGGGAAGCTGGGAGTCCATGCACTCCTCGTGGTACTCAAAGAAACCTGACCAGCTTCAGAGGAGAGTCTGGATGTAGTTAATACATGCTAAATCAAACTCCAATGTTCACTTGAGGGCTGCTTCCAAAGTTTCAGGAACCTTAACTCTACCTGCTTTCAGATTTTTGCTTGGCATCACACCTCTGCCAGGGGTGTTGGCATTTGAATGTAGCTCACTAATACAGCTGCAAAGGCTCTTGCAGCTGCTGATTTCACTGTGTGCAACTGGCAGGAGCAGTACTGCTTGGTGCACTTTGAGTGCAGTTGGAATAAATACATTTCTGCCTCCCTGGCTTTTCCCTGCAGTTCTAATTAGTTGTGGAATTCACTTCCTGCCCTAACCTGCTCAGCAGAGTTGTGCTTTGTGAACCAGTTGCTGCATCCTGCTTCAGAGAGCTGCATTTCAGCAGGGAATGAAGTTGCCTTTTCCTCTCCCCTTCAGTGGCATTGTAGGGCTTCACCAGTGAAGAGATAGTCTAAACCTACAAGAAAAGCTTTTGTTTTGTTTTAAAAGTGGAAGAGGGATGTGTTTGTGCACACAGAGGCTTGCTGAGCCCTGTTCCAGCCCAAAAGGCAGTGCTACACCCTGTAAAAGGTGGGCTGTTGCAATGGGAAGGATAAACAGTCTTGTCATCATCTAGAGAGCTGCAGAGTGCCACAGAGCTCATGGATTCCTCCCAGAGCTGGCTGAGGGCATGTTGGCTGCCTTGCATTGTGAGATGCAGTGTCCTCTAGGGCATGTTTGGGCACCCTGGTAATCGTTTGGCAGGTGAGCAGTTAGCACAGGCTCAGGCAACTTTTTCCACTTGCCGAGAATAAAGCCTTTCTTTTGAGAGAGTTCTGATGTGGTTTACAGTGATTTCCCCCTACCTCAGCAAAAGCTCTGCTTTCATGGCTTTCCACAGAGCAGTGACTGCTCTGACTGGCTCCAGATGTATTTGAGTAATGGCTAGTACCAAGCAAGCCCATCTTTCAGCTTGGTTAGGAGAAACTCTGACACTTTCCCCCAGGTTTTCTCCTGTGACTTTGGAGCAGTGTGAGTTGAGTGACTTGTTTCTACCTTCAACACTGATTCTGGCAGTATGGATTTATTTTTCCAAGCTGTGTGGTGCAACCCATTTTTCTTTGTTACCTACTTCTTCATGGCAAAATAATCACCTCATTCCTCTGCTTCCTGCAGAATTCCATTCGGCACAACCTCTCCTTGAACCGTTACTTTATTAAAGTCCCGCGCTCCCAAGAAGAGCCTGGAAAAGGCTCCTTTTGGCGAATTGACCCTGCCTCTGAAGCCAAACTTGTAGAACAAGCATTTAGAAAAAGAAGGCAAAGAGGAGTGTCCTGCTTCCGAACACCTTTTGGGCCTCTCTCCTCCAGGTAACTTCAGTTTCCTCTCATCTCTGTGCCAAACTCATTACAAAGAAAAGAAACTAAAACTTCTCCTGAAGTTTACAGTGAGTAAACTTTGCTTCTGTTTATAGTTTGAGGTGATATAGTTAGTCCTGAAGCATAATCTGAAAATTGTTCTGACTTCTTAAGTGTTTAAGAAAAAAAAATCCAGAATCAAGCTGCAAAAATGCATCAAATAACTTATTTGTTTTGGCATCATTTCAAAGTAATTCAAAGCAATTATCACTGGAGTGAGTGTTTTCAGATGCCAATCTCTGATTTCAGGAAAGCTGTGTTTAGATGTGGATTAGATCATAGTGGGAATAACTTCTGTGGTATTTAAAACACTCTCCTATAGGGAAGATCAGGTTGATGGTGGTTGTCAGCAGTGAAGCAATGGGAATTCTGGGTGGCTGCTCCAGTCAGCTCCACTGCCTTGTGCAATGACAGCTTCTTTGAGCCCTGTAGCTGTGAGGAGAAGGCTTGGAATTCAGCACCAGCTGGAGTAGTTTTGTGGAACATTCCTCCCACACCTCCTATTTTCTCTGTTAAAATGTGAGGGAAACAGGAGTAGAATTTTTCAGGTTTTTATTCTGGTTTGTCATTAAAGAAATGTACAATTCCTCACGTGTTTGGGGCCAGAGGTGGGAACCAAGGGGAGGGAGGCAACAGGGAGAAGGGGAAGCAACTGCTCTGTAAGCATCTGCAGGGCCAGACACTTGCCTCTACTTGCATCTTTCTTCTTCTTCCTTTCACTCTCAAACTCTGACATAGGTTCTTTGAGAATGACTTGCAGTTATAAAACTGATCTGAGCATGTGGCTCAGATTTGGGGATTCTCTGTCAGCAGTGGGTCTAACCATTAAAAGTTAACCCTGCTTTGAAGGGTGTGGTTTCCTTCAGCAAGGACTAACACAACAGCACTTGGAGCTGGAGTGTTTGTGGGGTCCCTGTGAACCTTTCAGCTTTTCCCAGCAGGGCTGCAGTGGGTGGTGTGGAGGAAGGGCTGTCCTTTCTAGAGGATCCTGTACTGCACATAACTCTGGGTCTCTGCTGCTGTCTTGTGGTGAAAATGCATCTGCACTTGCCAATGCTATGTTTTGGTGTTTCAGGAGTGCTCCTGCCTCCCCTACTCACCCTGGCCTGCTGTCCCCTCACTCTAGTGGCCTACAGACTCCAGAGTGCCTGTCACGGGAGGGCTCACCCATTCCACACGATCACGACTTTGGGTCAAAGTTAGCCTCAGTTCCAGAGTATCGGTATTCCCAGAGTGCACCCGGTGAGTAGCTCTTGTTCCAGAGGCTGGCTGTTCACTTGCCCCATGTGCCATGCTGAGGACACCACAGGAAAGCTTCTGCAGTGTTTTTTTGGAGGTTCCAGGATTTGCTTTCCACTTTGCTGTTTGAGACTGATGGTGCCAGTACAACTTCAAACTGTTTTTCTTACTTCTTCCTGGATGAGGGGCAGAATGTGTAGAGACAGCTGATCTAACCTTGAGCTAGGTGCCTGTAAAGATCTGACAGCAGAGTGGCCATGGCAGCACACAGCTCACTTGCTCTTATTTAACAGTCTCTGGATAAGATCAGCTTGGCTACACCAAGCTCTGGTACTGTGGCTTGTCAGCTGTGCTGACCTGGAGTGTAGCATGAGATTGGAAGGCAAAGCTCATTAAGAAAAGCTTGGTTTGGGGTATTTTCTTAATGTTTACTATGACTTTTATTCACAGAAATTTGCTCAGATGACAAGGTTTTTGTACATTAGGTAGGAGAAGTTTGAAGGTAGGATTTTTGAAGGCTTGATTTTTTTTTGTTTGTTTCTGCCTCCATTCCTGCCGATGCTGAAGCACTGAGTAGACTGGAAGTGCACAGATGAAATAAATGGAGGTCTTTTTGCCTCTCCTGTTTACCTGTGCTTCTCTTTTCTGTTCAGGATCTCCAGTGAGTGCCCAGCCAGTGATTATGGCTGTTCCTCCCCGACCATCCACCCTGGTGGCCAAGCCAGTGGCCTACATGCCAGCATCCATAGTGACTTCTCAGCAGCCTTCGTGCCACGCAATCCACGTCGTTCAACAAGCTCCCACTGTCACCATGGTCCGAGTGGTGACCTCCTCTGCAAACTCTGCAAATGGATACATCCTCACAAACCAGGGCACAGCAGGAGGAGCTCATGAAGCTGCAGGAGCAGTGTTGGACTTAGCTGGTGACCACCGAGGTAGTGTTTCACCTCCCTTGCTACTCTGCTAATAAGCCTTGAGCAGGCGCAGAGAGGAGAGTGGTTGAACATTTTCACTCACTGGGCTGTTAAAAAAGATTTTTTCCAGGTAGAACTTAAAAATGGATGAGCTTTCATTTGGTTTGTGCCAGAGAGCAGAACAACTGTGTGCCTTTGTCTCCTGGGGAGCAAAACTAACAGACTTTTGAGCCTGAGAAAACACAGTGCTTAAAACTTTGCTTATTACCATAGAATCATAGAATGATCTGGATTGGAGGGTACCTTGAAGATCAACTCATTCCAATTCCCTTGCCATGGGCAGGGACACATTCCACTATCCCAGGCTGCTCCAAGCCCACTCCAACCTGGTCTTGGACTTCAGGGATGCGGCCCCTGCAGCTGCTCTGGGCAATCTGTGCCAGGGCCTCATTACCTCCACAGGAAAGAAATTCTTCCCAATATCTCATCTATACCTGGTCTTTCAGTTTGAAGCCATTCCCCCTTGTGTTGTCTTTCCATGCTTTTGTAATTATCCCCAATACCAATATTATGCCTGTATATTAGCTTTGAAAGTGTGTGTATTTTCCAGCCAGAAGAGAGAGCCTGGGAAAGGCTGGAACTCTGCTTCAGGATGGCTTTGTAAATAAGTGATTGAGCCCTTCTTTTCTGCAGGCCTGGATTCCTAGAGGAAAGCATGTGCTTCTGGAAGTGCAGGCAGTACCCCATTAAAGCAATCTTCAAAAACCAGTTAGAACAAAGGCCTTTTTTTTGTCCCTAAGCTGGAAATTCCAGCCTTGGGGGATTTAGTGGGTTAAATATTCTCTTGCTGTGATCTAGACAACACCTTGTCTGCTCCCCATTTCAGAATGTCTTAGTGCTACAAGGTCAATGTATGTTGCACCAGCAGCAAGGCTGACTGCTTTTATGTGGGCAGTGGGACAGTGGTCCCTTTCTCTAAGGGAAGGAAAAAATGACAAAGCTTCCCCTCTTGCAGCAGCAGGACCACTGGCATTTTTAGTTCTGGTTATCTTGCTTGAGTTTCACTTGCATTCTCTAGAAATTCCTGTCTGGATCCCATACATGTTCCTGAAGTTGCAGCTGCCTGTCACCTGCTCCCTTCTTTCATTGACTGGCTCTTGCTGTTGCCTGTTCTTTCCCTACTTGTCTCACTCATATCCTTTTCTAGTCTCTACTTTCCCTGCTTGCTGCATTTTCCTTCCTGAACTCCTTGCTTTCCTTGCCTTTTCTCTCCCCGTTCCCATCAGCTTGCCTGCAGGTTTCAGCTCAGTGCGTATGTCCCATCTAACTCTGCTCTTGTTGTGTGCAAATGTTAAAATATGAGAGGCCTTCTTTTCCTACAGGACTAATGAGATTGTAGCTTCCTGCCCTCTCTCCTTTGAGACCCACAGAGCCCCTGGAAGAGTGGTTTCTCTCCTTTCTTGCATGCCTGGCAGGATGCTGTCCTGTATCTGTTGCATACCTGCTGAATCCCTTACTTATCCTGAGAAGTGAGAAAAGTGGTTTAGTGCTCTCAAGCAGTTACTTCTGTCCAGGCACTCTGCTCTCCTTTTTTGTTTTTCCTCCATCCGGGTTTTTTTTCCTATACTTCCACAGCAAAAGCTGGCAATTGTGGGAAGACCTCCTTGTAAATCAACCTCCATGCAGGCCTGACAGCAAGCTGCTGCAGACTTTTGGCTCCAGGCATTGTTTAAGATCTTAATGCCTTCTCCTGCTGTGTGGTATTGAAAGTCAGGCCAGTTTGTTTGAAATTTTTAAGCAGGCTATGAGATTTGTGGTGCTTGCTGTCCATATGACATCTGTGATGTGCCAGTAAGGGAGATGATGCCTTTTAAGGGCAAAGGGTCAAATTGATGGGTTTGATTTTTTTAAGATTTTTCTTGTGGCTTATACGGTAATAAAAATGTTCTTAATATTGATAGAGTAAATGTGCAATAGAGAATATTTTAGTGCTTTCAAATACTCATCCCTGATCTTCTGAGGTATTGTAATCCTGGGGTGTTTGTCCCTGCTAAAGTCATAATGAGAATAAAACCTGCCTCTAAGCCAGGGCAGCGACTGATCCTTGTCTCTTCTGCTCTTCCACAGGCATGGACGAGAAGCCAACGATCGCGTTTGCCACGATCCCCACGGCCAGCCGTGTTATCCAGACAGTGGCCAGTCAGATGGCCCAGGGTGTCCCTGGGCAGACTGTCACCATCCTGCAGCAGGCAGCTCCAGTGGCCCTGGGCCAGCACCAGCTCCCGGTGCGGGCTGTCACCCAGAACGGCAAACACGCCGTGCCCACCAACAGCATCGCCGGCAGCGCCTACGGTGGGTCTGCTCCCCAGGCTTAGGGTGCAAAGCTGACAGTGTTTCCTCCTGTTGATTAGGGTGCAAAGCTGACAGTGTTTCCTCCTGTTGATTTCTGTGTATCAAATTACTCCACGTGTCCATCTCAAAGGTGTTGGCCATACTTCCACTTCTAGGGTTGTAAGTTCTCTGCTGTCCAGCTCTGCTGCCTTTCCTGGGGGAAAAGCCCTGTTCTCTGGCAGAAAAGCCTTGTCCTTTCTTTGTGTTATTAGTACTGAGACTCTCTGCCTCTTGAGGTTACTTGTTGAAAGTGTCAGTGATTCTTGTGGAGAGCCTGTTTTCATTTCTTTTCTTCTGACCAACAGCCTTTGTTTGCAGTGTGCTAAATAATGAAATTTCTGTGGTGGTCCTTAGATATTGTGAAACATGACTCAGTAGAGTAATAAGAAAATAACATACTTTCCCATCTTACAGCCTTAGGGCCTGAGAGAAACAAGATCTATTTCACCAGGTGAACAAATGTAGGATTTTTGTATACACAGGATGTATTCTAGTCATTTGTCAAGCATAGTTTTTTGAAATTCCATACAAGCCAAGGAGTCTTGGCAGGCTCCTCTTGCTTGCTCAGCACCTCAGATATTAGTAAGTTGGGAATGGGAATATCCAGGTTTCTTATGGCTTTCTTCACTGAGAGGCCAAGCACTTCTGCTGCCTCAGGCTGATGCTTTTGGGAATGTGAAATGAAGGGCACTGCTGGGCTTTGGATGCCTTTCATGAAGGTAGGAATGCTTCTATAGAATTTTCTGCCGCATCTCTTCACAGTTATCACTTGGCATGCACTTGAATTGCAAGAATCTCATTGGAACTATGAAAAAGTGATAGTGATAAGGTTTTTATACAATTGTTATAAGACATGGATAGATCAGATAGGTCAAGCTTCTACTAATCAGCTGTAGCATTTGTCTAATATAGAACCAGACAGGTTTTTATTTAACATTTTTATGTTAGAATATTTTAATCTCACGAAACCTTTTAACTCTCATCAAAGTGGGAAGTATTCCACTTGCATCTGAGATTTTTTATAAGTGGCAGTAAATTTTCTGGTTCACAAAACAAAGCCTGAGTCTCTTGACTCTCATCTGTACTAAGTTCACTTCAGCTACACGATTTAAGTTCTTTAAGTCACTAAGCTGTAATTGCTGACTGCCCTCATCTCTACCCTATTTTTTTCCTCTTCATCCTTTTGATACTCTACAGCTTTCTTCTCATGCCTTGGTAGAAGTTACTGGGCTTTGAGAGCCTTTGTTCTGTTGGCTTTGTTTATTTATCCTAGGGCTCCTTTTTTTCATGCATTTAGCAATGAACACAGTACTGATTTTCAGTCACTCCATCCTTTGCAAATGAGTCTGGAGGGCAGAGGATGTGCTGTTTCCTGAGTCCCCTTTGGCTTCCTCTCTGATTGATGCAGACTCCAAAAACTGCATGTGTTTTGTTTTCCAAGCAGTGGTGTGTGCCAAAGTCAGTGTGTAAGCACATTCTCTGTCTGGAACTAGGAATTGTAGACATTTTTACAGAGAGCTACTACTTGAATAATCTTTTTTCTTACCACTTTTATTAATGGGAGGGTGAGACCTTGTGTCAGTACTGCAGTACAAGATTGGAAGCCAGAAATTCCTATGTTCTGATCCCAGTTCTGATGAGAACACATGTGGTTGTCTAGGGTAAGCTCTTTCCTGCCCCTTTTACAAGTGAGATGTCAGTACATTCAATATTTGGATTATATTTCCCAATAGCCTGGTTTTCCCAAAAGCCTGTGCAAGCAGGGCTCAAGAGAGACTCCAAACCTCCAGATAAAAGGCCCATGGCACATGGATGTTGGAGTTCATGAGAAATTCTCTGGCCACCTCTCAAAGAGATGTGCTGTAACTTTAACTAGAGCTGGATCCTCTCTTGGTGGGGACAAACATTTTGCTAGCAATGCCTTGTTGGACAGTGGATAGGAAGAAGGAACTTGTCCTGTGAGAGGGGTTGTTTCTGGTTTGGTAAATTTGAAAAGCTGAGGTTATGGAAGGAAAGGGAAAGACAAGGCAAGCCAGGCTTTCCAAATGCACTGGGAAACAACACTTGACCATGTGCCAGCTGTCGTGTTTGCTTGTGGGATTTTGTTTTCTTGCTTTTCTTGGAATAGCAAACACTTACTCTGCTTCACCCCCCTAATTCTACTTCTTTCTCTTATCCTCCTTCCCAGCTCTTACAAATCCTTTGCAGCTCCTTGCAGCCCAGGCCAGCTCGTCCACTCCTGTTGTAGTCAGCCGGGTCTGCGAGCCAGGGACCGAAGAGACGGCAGCAGCCTCCTCCAGTGAGCCTGAGGTGAAAAGAGCACGGATGGAAGAGCCCAGTGGAGCAGTGCCAGCCCAGACTGGAGTCATCACATCCACAGTGCCACAAGGACAGACAACCAGTGAATGAAGAACCGGTGGGAGGAGCTGGAGTGATGGTGGGGTGGGCATGGGATGGCAGGAGCCCTAAAGCAGCTTTCACAAGAAACCAACCACAACTGTAACAGCTCAAAACACAGCTGATAAAGAGCTCTTTTTAAAGGCAGATTTTTCAATGGGAGGACAACAGCTGTTAGAATCACAAGGTGCCAAAAAGAATGGAAAATCTCTTCCAAGAACCCATATCTGGAACTCTGTTCTGTCTCTACTTATGGAATATTTTTTCCCTTGTTCTCTCTTTTTTTTTTTAAAGGTTCAGAAAAATACAGACAACTGATTGTATGACTGCTGGGATATTTTTAACTATCTCTTCCCCTTTTGGCTCCAAGGGGATGGGATTTGCAGTTCAGAATCTAAAGGAATGTAATACAAATACAGCCTGCTCCCTGGAAAGACAACTCCTTACATTCTATGCCTTAATACCACACTTTTGAGAGCTTTGAACCATAGGACCATTTTAAAAAGGTCATCTAAGGCAATCAAATGCTGAAAGATGGGTGCAGTATCTCATAACAACATTAAAAAAAACATGGTACCAAGCTTAAAAAAACTAAGGCAAATGACTCTGTTTTTTTAAAACAGAAAATTCTGAATATAAGTGCTTGTTTATATGGGGATTCAGGAGGAAGAGTTATAGGGCTCATCCACCTGGATTTCCAGTTTCTCTCCATTCCCTCTGAGGGAGAATTAATAGGATGTCAGAGGAACTGTATTAACTTGGTTCCTGTAAAGAAGTTGAAAACAAAGGGTTTGTATCTTTACAGATAATTTCTTACAATTCTTCATCACTTGCTCTGGACAACAGCCAAATTATCTTGATGCCTGAGGATCACATGGGGAAGGGTGTCTCCAGGAGGTTCTGTGTGCATTTGATTGATCACAGCTTGTGTGGAGCACCAGCTTTTGTTCAAATTAGCACTATAGGTGAAGGCATGGCCGCTGTCTTTGTGAACTTCAGAAAATACTGGTTGATGTTCTGCACTAAAGCAGTCTCTCCTGCCTTGAGGACCATTTGGGTAGGCCAGTAGGAGGAGGCCTTTACTCAAACTGTATTCCAGGCTCCTCGTGTAGTACAAGGATCTTTCGAGGAAGGCGGATTTGACTCACTGCAGCCAACGTGCAGCAGTGGGTATGACTGGCAGAGAAATCCACCCCTGCCTGTAGCCTCCAGCAAATCCCTTTGGCTTTACACCCTTTGCAGTCCCCTTGGCTAACATGTCTTCTGGCAGCACAGCAGAGATTTTTTAATTTAGGAAATGTTACAGTTTTGGTAATGGCAAGAGAAGCTTAAGAGGGGCGGGCTGTGCCTCTGGTGGGTTATCCCACATCTGTACTGATTTGCTGTCCTGTGCACTCTGACAAAGCAGAGAGACAAAAACCACTGCAGAAACACTGCAGAGAGCCTTCCCCAGTGTGCAGTAAATGATACTGTCAGCATATCCATGGGGATTAAGGGTAAGGCACAGCCCTTCAGTGCCTGCTGGAATCTGGGGAGGAAATCCACAAGGTAACAGCTGGCATCACTTGTTCCCTTCTAGGTTTCCTTTTTCTTTGCCAAATCCTATTCAATAACCAAGTCCCACCACTTGAATAAAACCCAGACATGTTTAATTCTCAAGTCCATTGTTTTGTGAGAAATATTGCTGAAAGAAGGAAAGAATTTTTTGGTCTCATGGTTTGTGGTTACTTTCTGCGGAGAGAGGCACATAAAATATTCATGACAGATCATTTATCTCAGCTGGGCTTTCAGAATTCAGGTGTGTGCCCTTAGTGACAAGTTATTAGATGGGATTGTAGTACTTTGAAATGGTTTTGTGAAGGAGGATTGTTAGAGACCACAAAGTAATTGAAGCAAGCTGGCCTCCAGCTGTCCCTTCTCCCGCTAGGAAGGCAAGGTGTGGTGCAGCGGAAAAGCGCACGGATTAGCTCTGTTTTCTGTAGCATTTTCAAAGCCAGGAGCCAATAAAATATCCTTCAAGGCAGAAGGCACAAGTGAGAGTGCAGCACAGTCTGTCTGTGATGAATCATTACTTTGGGGTGACTGTTGGTTTAGATACAGGCACGCCTCTGAAATGGCCCCGAGGCTTGGGAGCGCTCCGGAAGCACAGGAGTCCTTGGGTTTCCAGAATGTTTGATGAGTCAGAGCAAGATGAAAAACCAACAGAAAACTGTTCAGGATGTGGAGCTGCCAAGATTCTGTGGATTTTTCTTTGCTGTTGCTTTTCCCTTGAAGAGTCTAAGTAATTAAGCCCTGAACTTCTGTAAACTTATTCAGCACCAAAGACATCAGCTGAGTGACAATGTTTTCATCCACCATAAAGCTGCTGCTTTATAGATACCTCTTGAAAGTCCATCCTCAGGTTGCATGTGTAGATCTGCCTCCTGAGTATTTAGAACAGGGTAACACACTCTTCTTTTTGTGGCTCACAATGCCTGTTGGTTCCAATGGGAATTGAGGATAAGCAAATACCTTTGTTCTGTTCACCCTGTCTGCTTGAGGTGTCTGGAACTTGTCAGTTCATCCTGACAGGGGGTTTTTGCTTTATCAGTCTGCTGCATCCCTCTGCTACCGTAGGAAGCAGTCATGCCACTTGAAGATTTTTTTTGGAGGTTTGCCTAAACATTGCCAGGTAAAATAACTGTTCTTGCTAAATCGTGTTGAGAGCTTGGAAAAGTGTAGTCCTCATCCAGAACATGTGAAATGGAGAGATCTTGTTTCAGGCCTCCAGATGAATTCTTTCAACACTGCTCAGTCTGGAAGACAGCACCATTCTTTCTACATACCAGTCCTGATTCTCCAGGCCGCAGAGCCATGAAAATTAATGTAGTGGTAGAATTAAGTCTTCAACTAGAAAGAAAATGTTTACCTTAATGGTTATATGCAGTACTCAGATTAGTTTAAATTGATAATCTGACTTGTTTTTATTGTCTGAAAAGTTGCATCTCATCTTTGGTTACATTAACTAACGAAGGTTTGAGGGGAAGTGAATGTGGAGGCTTCACTGGATTTTCTGCTGTCTGTGTAATGAAGGTCAAGGCATATTGAGTATTTAAACTGTGATAACTTAGACCTGGGAAAACTGTAAAGCCAAGTTCTTAATGAATGAAATCACTTTCCACCAATTCTTATTGATTATTTTTTTCACCTTAGGCAATGACATTGATTAATTTTACTTTGTTCACAGTTAGTTTATAGCAACTTTCCTTGCCCCAGTTTGCAAGAGTTGAATGCAGTCGTTCTTTGTTTTATTCCACTGGAATTCTATGTTGTTTGTCTTGACCTTGGCTCTTGTGATACAGAAAGCTTTTTAGAGAAAGATCAATTTAATCTGATTTAGTGATAACAGCACAGTGCTGAGTACAGAATTGAAGTTCATGATTAGCTCATATATTCTTTTCAACTCTTTTTCTTTCCCATATTCCTCCCTCCTCCATACCATTAACGCTGTCCCCTGTAGCATATCCAGTCATTTTTATCCACTGACAGGAGCAGCACCTTGCATTAAGCTCTGCCTGAGGACTCAAGGATGAAAATACCATGGAGCTCCAGAGCAGGTTGAGAAAGGTCAATTTGGTTCCCTGTATTAATTTTCACGCTGTGTTCTAGACATGTTACTGTTGGGCAGAGCTTATTCAGGAGAGTGTTTTCAGAGACATGTTAAAGCTTTGTAAGAGGAAAGAAATAAAAGCTCAAGCTCTTACAGTGCTTCTGTCATCAATGTCATGATCTAGCATCAGATTTTGGGGGGAGTAAACTTGAGTTTTGCATGTTTGGTCTTGTGTACTGACTGCAAGTTGTCATTCAGAGTTAATTTCCACTCTTTTTTTCCCCCTTTTTCAGTAGAGAAATGCCCACAGTGGAGTGAACTTGGAGCACAGAAGGCTAGGGACCTGTATCTAAGCAAGGGAGAGCATCTGACCTGAACTCTGATGCAGCGTGGTGTGGAACACTTCTCCCTGCCTGCTTGGGGATGTTCAGTTGGTGTTGGAGCTTTTCATCTGTGTTAGCAAGGGGGTATTTATTTGGTGTCACTGGTGTGTGCTAGTGTGTAAGTGAATGTCAAAATGTAGGTTGAAAGGAGAAGTGTTTCTGTGCTGTACCTGGGTTTGGGAATCTTGGATGACAAAGATTTCACCTAGCAGTAGGTCTGTACCTTTCCTTAGGGAATCCACTCTTAGTACACAAGGTGAAAACTTCTCAGCAACAAAAGAAGAATTTCTCATGGAGCTGCATTTGTTCCTTGCCTCTGAGGAGAATCCAGCTCTGCCTCCTCTGCAGAGGAGTTGCAAATAGGTGCTTGAAGATTCCAGTAAGATTTTTCCAATTTGCTTCCTTCTCTTAAGGCTGAACCAGGCTGGTTGTCTTGGTCTCTTCTTGTCCATCAGCTGGAATTGCTGCAGGAGGTCACTGTGAGTCTTGTGCTGGGGAGCCCAAACTCAGAGCAATGCTGCAGACATGATCTGAGGAATGCTGGAATCATTTTCCTTGGCCCAGTAGCCACACTTTTGGCAGTACAGCCCAATACCTGTTTGGTCTCTTGCTGCAAGTGTAAAGTGTAAGGAACAAATCACAAAGTGAAGTGGGTTGCATTGCTGCAGATGCAACCATGTTGTCCCTCTCTTCCAAGGGACAGTCCTAGCTTGGGTCTTTTTGAGCAGGAAGCAGCACTGAAGGATCCTGATCACTTTTAAAGATACCTGTGCTTTATCTTATCAAGTTACAGTTTCAATCCAATGCAGAACTTGCCTTGAGTTTCTACCTGCTGCAACATCTTTGAGGTTCTTTAAGTCCTTCTGCTAATATGATGGACTAGGGCATTAAGAATGAACCTCTAAAGGAACAGGGCTTGCTTCATAATTCTGCCCTTTTGGCACACTGAGCTTTTGAGTTTGCAAATGCCATCCTGCAGCAAATGATCTGTCTTCTCTTGCCAGCCAGTCTCTTGGGCAGCTCCTGTTTCTGCTCCTTACCAGTTTTCCCCCTCTATTTGTAGTTGTTTCTGTCAACTCCAGAGTCCTTTAATCCAGCTCCTAATTTAATTCCATTGCTTGAAGGTCCGCATCTGGCGAGGGTTCTTGTGTTGCAGTTACATGAGTAAACAATCTGTTGTAGAACTTTTTGTGTCCTGAGTGAAAAATTATGCCCAAGCTGCTGCTACTGTAGCATACACTACTGCTGGAAAGTGTAGCTTCCAATGGAGCCAGCTGTGCTGCAGAAAACAGTTACACTACAAGGTCATTCTGGATTGCTGGAGCTGATGGGATTGGGAGGTGATGCCTTTGTGCATGTTGATCTTCACCTGATCAAAACGTGGCTGGGGAATCTCTCTCTGGGCTGCCTGGCAGCTGTCAGGCTGTGATTTGTTAGATCAGCATCTCTCTCTGCTGGGTGGGTTGTTTGCAGGTCAGTATAGGTGTGGATATATTCCCATGCCATAATCAGCAGTGGGAATTTTGTAGCTGTGAGGGTGGGCTTTCTCTGTTAGATTGTCTTTCATGGGGCAGTAATACACCAGGGAGGGTTTTACTTTGGCCTGAGCAAGACATTTTGAAAAAGACTTGGTTTTCTTGGAGCACTATGTTTAAATTCCAAATTTTGAATCATTTTTTGACATTTGTATTTATATGTTTGGAAAATTCTTTTGATATCTTTCCGATTTACCAACACTGAATTAAAACCTTTCAGAATGTATGGTTAGTTCTCTCCTTATGTGTCACTTTAAGTTTCAGAGCACAAGGGTAGTTGTGCCAAATCTACCCTGTTGCTCTCAAGACAGAAAAAAACCATTGACAATTAATGGGTGGCAGCTAAGGAAGAAACCCTTTAAATATTTTTTTTTCAGAGAATATTAAATTAGATCTGTGTAAACATAAAATTTATATTTATTAATGTGTGAGTGTGTGAGCGTGTGTGTCAATGTAGATATATAAATGGTCCATGACTATTTCTTTCTCTTAAATGGTACTTACACAGACTTTTATACAGTGTGTTGGTAAATTCCTGCACCGGGCACTGACTCTGAAAGAACGATGAACCTATTTTTGTAATGAATGTGAGCAGCCAGTGGAAGCAGCTTTACTTCAGTGATTGCTTTCATTCCTCTCACAGAGCAGAAGAGGCAACTTGGTACTTGCATCTTCCTTGTGTAGGATCCCTGCTTCTGGCTTTGTCCTGCTTTCAGCAACCCCAGTCCACGCTGCTTTTCTGGCAAGAAAACCCCCCAAATGGCACTAATGGAAGCTGGAATCCTTTCTTGTCTGCAGTTCTCTCTAGAATGCAGTATTAGGGAGTTCTTTACAGATTCTGCTCTGTAAGTAATGGAACCTTATTTCTAACAGAAGAGATTTATGGGTGGTCCGTGAGGATGCTGTGAGGCTGAGGAATTCCTCCCTGTCAGGTGGCTATGCTAACAGTGGGGCACTAGGAAATAGTTTCTTTTCCTCTGTGGTGAGATTATTTTCCTTTATCATGCTCCTGTCTCTTTGCAGTGTGAAGTGTGTCTATATGCCCTTAAAAATGAGCACAGAAGAGTTTTTCTAATTTTTCCATTCACAAGGAGTAAATTTTACTGAACTGACCAAAGTTTAGGTGTGGTTTAATTCCACTAGGATCAGTAAATTCACAGAAGGGTGTATTTTGAACCACTTGGATCTTTTGAGAGTAAAAGCAGGTGGTTTTTGACTTCTAGATCCTAATTGCTCTTCCAGAAGCAGAAATTCTCTATGGGGATTTGAGTGGAAGCTTCACCTCAGCAATCACTGGCTGCTGATGCGGCTTGAGGGAAGACAGGGTTGGTGGGAGGCAGAATGACCAGAATAGGAGCAGTGAAAGGAAGCAGCTTTCCTCCTCATCCAGCAGAAAACAGCCCCTGTGAAACCCAGACTTCCCTTTTGTTTGGTTGTTGCCTCATGTCTGCCAAGTTATGCCATAATCTGGACCTCTCTGTCCTGCTTCTACCCCACCTCAGTTTCACCTAAAGCAATCTGAGGCAGAGCCTTCCTTAAATAAGGGCAACAGTGAGGAAAAATGTCTGAAGAAAATGAGATTTAAATGGAGCAGAAAAAGTGAGAATTCCTTCTGTTTCACTGTCTTGCTGCTAAAAGTCTGGTGCAGAACATCCTAATGTTCTGCTGATTTATATGCTGCTCTTGGGAGGTGGGCAGGCTGCTAAGTTGGCTCTGTAGCAATTGAATTACTGTAAACCTAAACTTGCTTAATCTCTCCTTTTTTTCTCCCTCAAATGGGCTTGAAGTAGAGGGAACCAGAGTATTGTTTGTAAGATCTTTTTGCTTTAATAGAAAACAGAATGTAAAAAAAAAGAAAAAAAAAAGGCAAACCAAACTCATTCAAATACAGTGATACAGCAAATGGCTTTAAAATACAAAAATCTTACAAGACCGTATGTTGTGTTGGGTTCTGGACATGCTGTTTGTGCTAAGGAGGCTGGCCTTGTCCAGCCTGCCAGCCAACCTCCACGTAGCCAAAAAGAGCATTTTAAGAGTCTGTAGCTATCCAGAGGACTGTTAAAAGCTGTTTTGGGATAAATCAAAAGCTGTGTGTGAGCAATGGATGGTAAAGCTGGAAATTCAGATCCAACTCTGAATAATTGCTCTTAATAAAAAACAAATTCAGAAGAATCTGACTCTCCCCCTGCTCTGCAGATGCTCATTCCCACCGAGTCCCCGGGGAAGGCTGAGAGGAGAACCTGAAATACCTCAATGGCTTCACAGAAGGGTTTGCTACAGAGATCTGGGCCAGCCTTACCCCTTTCACCTCGGTGTGGCACTTAGTTTATAAAATAAGAAGGTGATGGAAAGGGGAAACTAAAGCCATGCTTGCATTTCAGTTCCTGGTGTTGCCTGTCCCAGACACCTCCAGCCAGATGTTTTGGGGTTTGTGGGTTTGGTTTTTTTTACAGCTGATATCAAAAGTTGTTTTGTTGGGGTTTTTTTTGTGACTTGTTTTCGTTACCAGTGCTTTTTAAAAAGCAGGTGTGTATCCCAAGGGGGAAGCTCCATGTGGGGCAGTGGATGTGAAGTTCATGTTCTTTCTCTGGCCATGTTGCAGCACTGCTCCTGTGAGATGTTCAAGGCAGCCGTGGCTCCCACCAGGGTGTGGGATCCTGCATCCGAGGAACAGGACCTGTGTTTCCACATCAAATGGGATACAGTGGTTTTGTTTGTTTGTTTTTTTTAATATAGAGCCATACATTTTTTAAGTAATTTGAGATCTGAATGTGATTTCTAATGTATCGAGAACGTTAATATTTTAAAGCTATTACAAAAGTTTAAATTTCTACTTTTTTTTTTTTTTCATTTATTTTAACTGTTCTGTTACCTTAATTTGATGTATGTGGTTGGGGAATGTTGCTTCTCCTCTTAGCATTTGTTTCTATAACCAGAAATAAAATTATATATGAAAGAGAAAATGCCCTGAAATTGCTTTGCTGTTTTTGGGTGACAGACTAGGATCCTTCCAGTGCAACATCATAAGGAGGTTGAGTTTCCTGCAGCAGTGAGGGGACTGACTGTGTTTAACATTTTTTCCTTTTTTTTTTCCATGTAGGAAGGAAGTGTGTGCCTGCACACCTTGCACTGTTTAGAGTTCAGACACCCCACTTTTGATCCCTTGTCAGTTATTTGGGCAGCTGTTGACTCGCAACAGAGTGAACATATGGACTTGTGTGTTTGAGATCCGTGATGCTTCCCCTGGGGCTTATAAACTACTCCTCTAGCTCCAGCTTTTGTTTTGTCATGAAGTGAAACATTGTTATTTTGAAAGTTAAACTATTCCAGTGCGTTCCCCTGTAATTTATAATAATTGTTTTCATTTAAGCCTATGAGGTCAGAAAACAGTACTTCATCTGTCTTGTAGTTAGACTTTTCTTCCTTTGTCCTCCTAATGCAGCTACAATTTTTAAGTTCTGGGTTTATTTTTACTAAACATTCTTGGGTCCAGAATAAAAATGGGAATATCTTGTACGGCCTCAACTGACATAAAGTAGTTGTAATCATAGAATTTTAGAACCGTGGAATGGCTTTGGTTGGAAAGAACATTAAAAATCACCTCATTCCAATCCTTGCTGTGAGCAGGGCCACCTTCCACTATCCCAGGCTGCTCCAAGCCCCATCCAACCTGGCCTTGGACATTTCCAGGGATCCAGGGGCAGCCACAGCTGCTCTGGGCACCTGTGCCAGGGCCCCACCACCATCACAGGGAAGAATTTATTCCCAAAATCCCATCTAACCCTGCCCTCTCAGTTTGAAGCCATTCCATTATCTTGTCACTCTATGCCCTTTTAATAAGTTTCTCTCCATCTTTCTTGTGGTCTCACTTCAGTTATTACAGCGAGGATTTTTTTTTTATTGGCTAATTAAAAAATTAGTACACAGTGAGCAAATATATTCATCCAGCGATCTTTTTGGGGGGACATTTTTTTAAATTATCCTGTCTTTGGCTCCCTACATGCTGCTGCTCTGCTGGCTGATTGCTCAGGCATGGTGTTAATGAACTTTAATGCCAGGAGAGCACAGGGCAGGGAATTGCCGAAGGGCAAAGTGCCAGGTTCCATCCCCTGGCATCTCCTCCTCGCAGGTCAGTGTTCAGCCGTGTTAGCAGTCGGGAGAGAAGGTCCTGATGGATTTTTAACTTCTGGGAGTGCTGAAGACCGGCACAGCCGGGTTTAACGTCTGGTACCCGTTTTGGAAAGCTCCGCTTTATGAGCAGGTTGCAGGAAAGGCTGATAAATCGTCTTTTACCATCACACCCGTAGAAGCCCCAACCCTCATCTCTGCCGTGTAATGATGTTCTCCATAGCTCTGAGTGCCTAGGGCGGGGTGGCCTCACAGCCAAGCTTGTCCTCAGGCTCCTGTGGTGGGTAATAATAACAGCAGCGCCTCGAGCAGTCCGTGAGCAGCCGCTAGCGAGGATTTTGGTCTCCCCTCGCCTCTGCGAGCCTTCCCGCCGGGCGGAACCTACGTGCAGGAGCCGCCGTGTCCCTCCGGAGCCGGCGCAGCGTACCGCCCGCTCACGGGGGGCGGCTTTGGCCGCGTACCGTGGCGCGGGCCCGGGCGGCGGCGGGACCGGGATGTTCACGGCGGCTGCCGAGAGCTTCCTCAGGCAGGCGAGGTGCGCCCGGGGACTGGGGACAGCGCCACGGACCCCGCGGGCCCGGCGGGGATGCTGGCCGGGGTGCCGCGCCCGGGGCTGAGCGGGGAGCGGGGCGGAAGGGGGGGGCGGTGTGTACTTACCTTCAGCCGGGAGTTTCCCGAGAGGGTCCGGAATGGGGACCCGGGTTCCTGACAGCCCCGACTCCCCGCAGGGAGATCCAGGAGGAAGAGCTGCGGAGATTCGCCGCCCGCGTGTCCGCCCTGCTGCAGGGCCCCGAGCCGGGCCCCGAGGCCGTGGATGGGTTGCAGAGGCTGCACCTCACCGTGGCCGCCACCAAGTACCCCCGCAAGTGAGTGCCCTGGTGTGTCTCGGGTGTTCAAAGAAGCAAAGCGTTACCTTCCTAAGCTAAAATAAAGGAAGGGCATGGGTTAGGCCTTTAAAATAACATGCTGCCTTGAAAACCCTGAGTTCAATCTAAACACAACGCTTCTCTTTGCCTTTCAGTCCCTTGCTGAGCAGAAGGTGCCCATCTCTTTTTGCAGCAAGAGTAACAAGTGTTGGTGTCACTGACCCCCCTGTCAAAGTGCACTAAGGAACAGCACTCAGAAATGAAGATGATGAGTGGCATTAGTCAATGCCGAGAGGGATCATCCCACTGCCAAAATATGCAGGAAATAAACATCTGGATCTTTTCTTGCCTTGATGTTTACTGTGACTCTTGCAGGCTTGATGGCAAGTTTGTGGAGCTGTTGCAGAGAGTGCTGTGCTCACCCAAAAGTCCTGAGCAGATTCAGGTGTTATGTGCTGCCATCCTGAGAGAGATGTCACCTTGCAATGATCTTATCCTCTCCTGTGATGAGATTGAAGATACAAAGCTCTTGAGCCTGGTATCCTCTGTCCTTCTGGCTCAGGTAAATGACCTGTCAAGTCACACATGTTCCTTTTGTCAATATGGATTTGCTTTTTGATTGTTCCCTGCTCCTGAGCTCCTCCCTGAGCTCAAGGAGAGTGAAAATCAATCAGAAGTATGTTGGAAAAAGCAGAGGCATTTCAGTGTTCATTTAGGGATCTCATTATTCTGTTTTGCATAGGAAAAGAATTGTAAATGTTTGTGTATAATACTTAACAACAAAAAATGCCTGAAATTGTAATGTTTAGACACTGAGGTTCTGGAAGTAAAAAAGAACCCTTTAGAGCTGGCTGCTTTAATAGATTTCAAATCAGGGTTGCTTGAACCTGTGGAGGAAAGCAAAAGATTTTAGATATTCTTCTTATGATATTGGTTTTCGTGTTCACATATAAAAAACATACATAGAACCTATAAAACACATAAGTCTGTAAATGCAAATGACATTTCAAAGGTCCAGTTTCTCCATTGAGAAAACATGAGGACCTTACTGCTTTTGAGCACTGCCTGGGGAGCAAGCTGGAAACTTCTCTTTTTCCTCTCCTTCTTTTATTGTGCCTGTAAAAGGTAAAACATCTTTATGCAGCTTCTCGTTCTTAGTTTCACTGTGTGCTTGGAAATGTCTCCAGTGGTTCCAACATTCATCTGAGTCTACTAACTAAAGAAAATGAAACAGAAACCAGCAATGTATTACTTATGTGCTGCCTCACAAAGCTCCTCTCTCCCATATCCAGCCTTGAGACTGTCCTGTAGTTCCCCAATTTAAAAACACACATAAGCAGCCCCATAGTTTGGGATCTGTGAATTCAAATTGCAGAAAATTCTGTAAAATGTGGTAAAATTCCCTGTGCTGTGAGTTCTTTTTGTGTTTGACTTTGGTATCGATGCCTGATGGAGGAGATTGGTCTCTAGTAATGGTAGATTATCTGTCTTTTCCTCTGCTTTATTTTTCAGGAAAATAAGGGTGAAGTGGCAGCTGTGGGGCAGCGTGTTGTGAAAGTCCTCGAAAGAAGACTGCCCGAGGGTCAGAGTGCTCGGGTCCTTCTTCCTGTCCTGGCAAATGTCATCAGCCTTTCACCAGAATCTCTAACAGAAGGTAAATCTGTAGGAAGGGCTGAGATTGCCACCTGGCTGTGATCTGAGTAGTGATCAGAAGGCTCTCAGCTGGAAACTGCTGTCAAAAGTGACATCTGCAATGAGGAGAGGAAGCTTACTGGGTGAGATGTATTCCACCACACAGAACTGTGATTGGGCCTTCCAGCCCAATCCTGGCCACAGATTTGTATAACAGAATCATTTACTCTAGCTGAGGTCTCCAAATGCAGCAGGAGTGTGAAACAGTAGCTGTCCTGAAGAGCATCAAGCAGAGAGAGAGAGAGAAAGAAACAGAAATGTGCCTGTGCATCTGGTCAAGAGAGCAGCAGAAACAACTAGAGGTGCTCTTCATCAGAGAGGCAGCACTGGATGGGTAGTGGTGAGATAACCCAGGAGAACATTGCAGGCTTAAAATGCTGGGGAGTTGTGAGCAAAAGTGAGTTTCTGGGAGTTTCTTCTGGGGGTTGTGTACCTCGTGCAGTGTTGCTGGAGAAGCTTTGGGGAGGATGCTGGCCTGGGTGCATGGGCAGGCAAACAGGAAGGATCACCTGCCCCAGCTTCTGTGAGTTCCCAGTGAGGGAGTTGTGCCTTTGGCTGCAAAGCTGAAGCCAGACACTGCCTGAATAAAGTGACAGTGTTTTTATACAGTGTTTTCCTCCTAATAGCAGCTGTGGATGGACACAAAGGAACAAGCATCTCCTGAGGGATCTGGTAGCAGAGTCCTTGGTTCCAGCACTTGCACCCTGACTGAGGCAGTATGAGGAGTATAGGACACCCACCTTGGGGTGCCAATTTCCTTATGGATTGCTGGAACAGAGAGTGATCCAAGCTGGAGAAAAAGCACAGCAATTGAGGGTTAACAGGGACATATTGCAGAGGCTGCTCCTTTGCCCAATCCAACAATGACCCTGTCACTTCCCTTCTACAGAACAGATCAATGTTGTCAGTAAAAAGCTGACTGACTGGCTGAGGTATGCAAGCATTCAGCAAGGAATGGCTCAGCCATCTGGAGGCTTCTTCTCCAGTCCCAGAACCAAACAGGTGAGTGCTGAGTTGCCATGGTGACCTCACTGGGGCATTTGTTAGTCTGTTACCTGCTGGTTTGGGTTCCCAGAATCACCTTATTTTGGAAAACAGCCTAGAAGTGCTGCTGTTCTTCAGCATTTTTTGTTGGATTGAGACACATAGGAAAGCAAAATAGGGGGATTTACATCTCTGAGATTTAGGAGTTCAGCTGTAGAGCCAGAGCTTTGATCCTTGAAGTAGTTTTTAGAGAAGTCTTTTAGTGACCTTGTACTTGAGAGTTAAAGGTGATTGCAAACGAGACCAGTGTCAAAGTTGCAAAGTTGAGTGTTTCAGATGGGGAGAAGGATCCAGCACAGCTGGCTTTTCTCTCTCTGGATACCTGCTCTCCTCTAGGACCCCAGACAAGGGCTACTTGTCTGTGTGGGCTTAGTGGGGTTTTCCCTGCTGCCCTCTCACTTAGCCTTTCCCTGGGGCTCTGACCTGCTGCATCTTTTCTCTCAGCCTGCTCCTGTCACAGAGGTGGATGGTGCTGTTGCCACAGACTTCTTCACAGTGCTCTCAGTGGCTCAGCACTACACACAGGACCAGTGGCTCAACGTGCAGACCTTCTCCATGCTGAGAAACTGGCTGCTGTGCTATGGGGGCAAGGAGCTGAACACCCTTAATCCAGGTAGGGATTGGAGGTCTGCAGGCCACTGTGGTCTGCAGCCCATGAGGGCTGTGTGCTCTCAGGTGTCATATGAGGTGGCTGCACCAGCAACCCAGCAATCTCCTCTCTTTCAAACTAATTAGATATTAGGAAGAAATTATTCCCTGTGAGGGTGGAGAGGCCCTGGCACGGGTTGCCCAGAGAAGCTGTGGCTGCCCCTCCATCCCTGGAAGTGCTAAAGGCCGGATTGAACAAGGCTTGGAGCAACTTGGGATAGTGGAAGGTGGCTCTGCCCATAGCAGAGGCTTTGGAACTGGATGAGATTTAAGTCCCTTCCGGCCCAAACCATCCTGTCATTCTGTGATTCTAAGTGACAGGAATGTAGGCAAGAGTTCAGAGATCTTGGACTAGGAGTAGGGAAAGTTTCGGAAGGAATATCACTAAACCTCGTGACTGATACTTATTGATCCCTCCTTGGGGAATTAATTTCTGGGTGAGTCTCTTGTTTTCAGACAAAGCCCCATGGATTCCTAGGAAAGAAGGCCTGGGTGATGTGATACAGCATCTCCTTAATATTCTTGTACCATTCCCTTCTCCCTCAGCCTCCTGTTCTTCACTGCACACCTAGGGACAGTCAGCTGCCTTTGTGCTGCTGTGCTGCTGCGTGGGTGACACTGCCTGTGACGAGCTGACATGTGTGATGTTTGTTGTGTAGATGACAGAGCAGGAGTGGACAGGTGTGTGACATCCCTGGTCCCCACTGCAGCCACGGCTGGCCTTCCCCCCAGGGAGCGTCTGCGGGACAAAGCCTTCGAGTACTGCCAGCGCCTCGTCGAGCAGAGCAGCCGCCGTGAGTCTTGCCATGAGCCCTCCTGGCAGTCCTCTTGGTAGTGTTCTCCTAAATACTTCTGGTTCACTGCATGTTTAGGGTGGGATCTCACTCCCTGGAATCCACAGTTAGGCTCTTAGGAACAGGGCCTGCTGTAGCTGCTGGGACAATTCATTGAGGAGCCCTGAGCTGGGGTGTTGGGGAGGATTTGGAGTCGTGTTCTGCCTCCCACAGGGGAGGCTGTGGAACTTGTTTCTCATTGGCCTGAATTTAGGATCAGTGTGTGTTCCTACCTAGCCTGAAGCCAGGGTTAGTGCTCAAACTGACAGCCTCATATTCCTGTGTGGGCTCAAAGCTTAACTTGGACTCATTTCTCTGGCAGGACCCCTGAAGAAAGATGATGGAGACCTGCAGAAAGCTGTAAGCACACAGAGGTGGGGCTCAGGCTCTGGGAGTTGTGACTTTCTCCATTCCAATCTTGCTCTCTGCTCTCCTGCAGTGTCTCATTGAGGCAGTGACAATCATGAACATCATCTGCAAACAGGACTCCTCCTACGTGTGCCGTGCTGCCTCCTTCCTGAAAATCCTGCACAGCCGGATCTGTGGGGATGCCACTTATGCCAGGGCCTTGTTGCCCATTGCCCAGTTCTTCCTGAACCATAGTAAGTCTTCAGTTCCCACCTCCTCCTCCACGATCCAGTCTTGCCTAGTCCAGCACTGCCTTTTGCCCTGGCAGTTTGCTGCCTGACAGAGTTGGTAATTCCACCTTGCCTGTGCTCTGGTATGGATGATCCCACCCCAGGAGACCGAGGAGCTGGGGTGTCCCCTGCTTTTTAGAGGAACATAACTCAGATCTCTCTTAGCCCCTGGAGCCCTGGCAGGGCTGCTGGGTGGGCTGTGCTCAGCAGGGTGCTGTGTCCTCCCAGGCAAACTGGCAGCTGTGGACTCGGATGCCATCTACAAACACCTCTTCACTGATATCCCAGCTCAGCTCTTCCACAACCCATCACTGGCCTTTGAATTTGTCCAGTTCTGCAAAGACAACAGCCAGCTCTTCACAGACTCCTCCAGCATATTCAGGCAGAGCTTCCCAAACCTCTTCAAGGTACAACATGTTGGAGCAGCAGAGGGGAGAGCCTGCTTCACATCCCCTTCTGTGCCCTAGAACTTTGTTTTTGCACTCCACAGCCCTCCATGTGCCCCCATGGCAGTGCTAGGGAGAGCACAGGCAAGAAGGATTGTTACAAAACAAGTGTGAGTTTGAAGGGGAGGAGGGTTCTGGGTGTGTTTAGCACTGGCAGGAGAGAAGAGTCTGGTTGAGTGCTGTAGAGGGCTGGGGAGCACAGGGAATACAGGACACAGCACTGTTTCTGGAAAAGTTGATTAAGTTGCAGCTTGCCAGCCATTGAACCAGCTGCCAGAGGCCTGTGTTGAGCTTCTGACAGGCTCCTGGGTTTTGACCAAACCCTCAGACTCCTCTGGTTTCGCTTTTCAGAAGTGACTTTCCCTTCCCCATCCCATCTGGTCACAGTGTGGAGTTGTCTGGGTGTGTGGTGCAGTAGCAGGAATAATGCAGCAGTTTGTGCTTGTTCCTTGCAGTTCCTGGCGTGGAACAGCCCACCTCTGATCTCTGAGTTTGTGGACCTTCTCCCATTTCTGCTGGATCCAGGCACAACCATTGAGATCTTCCATTTGCTGCTTGACCTGCCCTGTTTGACAGCAGCTCTGGACATCCAGCTGAGGTATTGCACCTTCCCTTCCTTTCACTTGTTAATCAGCATCTTAACACTTGTGCAAAGCCCAGTGCACACTTCTGAGCCTCAGCTGTCACAGAGCAAGAGGCTTCACTGCAGTCAGGTTAACACAAGGCTACACAGATGTCAGCCCAGTTTTCCTAGTAATGTCTTGTACATGGGAAGAGAAGGTAACCAGCACTCACATTTCAGTACTGGAATGTTTGGGGTTCAGGGAGCTGTTGCCATTCCCCTCTCCCTATCCAGCTCCAAATGATTGCCACATGTTTGAGGCTTCCATGAGCTACCACTTCAATACAGAGGTGAAATACCTATTCTTCCTTTCCGGCTCTTAGTCCTATTTTTGGCTTTGTCCTCCTGGATGCACACAGAATTTTCCTCCTGAGATCTTAGAACTGTGAGTTTCCATGAAGATGAGGTAGGACTGGAACTGGCTGTACCTCTGCTCTGCCTTGTCCTCCTGACATTACAGCTCTTTCTGGAGTGCTTAGAAGAGGCAGAATTTTCTGGGTTTGGATGACTGAGGGATACAGAGTACCATTTTTCCCTTTCCAAGGTGTGACACAGAAGCAAGTCTGGAGCTGTTCCCTGAATATGGGGGACCTGAGCTCTGGCCTGGCCCATTCTCACAGTCCAGTACATTCTGTGTGTTCCCTGCTAGGGCAGCTGCTCTTCCTGCCTCTGAGAAGGCTGGGGGTGACCCAGCTGGGAAACCAGCCACGTGTCTGGAGGCCTTTCACCATCCCCTCTACAGGAGCATGTTCCAATATCTCCTCCGCACCAAGTCTGCTCCCCAGGATGCCCCTGAGAGGTAGGAGCCTGCCGGGAGTGTGGTGCAGCCATCCAGCTCTGGGAGGCAGCACTGGGATTACTGGGAAAGGCACAGCTGCTCTGAGCTGGTGTGAGGTGGATTTCTGTTCCCTCTGTCAGCTTTGCCAGCGCTCAAAGGCCTTGTGGGGAATAGGGAAGGGCAACTGGGAACAAATCTTCAACAGTAACTCTTCTTTTGCCCACAGTATGGTTCCACTTCAGCAGCTGCTGGGATCCCTGGCAGGCAGCCCAAGGGTGGTGCAGTGTGCAGAGGCTGTCCCTGTCTTACTGGAGCTCTTTTTCAGGGTGGTGGCAGAGGTGGGTCCTTTTGGGGCAGTTTGGTTCCCAGCTGTGCCATATTACGTGAAGAGCAGTCATAGAAGAAAAATTGTGAAGTTGCTGCAGATCTGAGAGAGGGGTGCATGAGGGGAGGGTGGGATTGATACTGGTATGAACCAGCACTGAGCTGGCCACTTGATCCAAAGAAATAGAAGAGCTCTGTGGAGCAGTGTCAGGTTCACTCTGTGCTCTCAGGCAGCTGTAAAGGAGAGAGATGAGAGCACAGTGAGTGTCTGATCCCTGCTTTGTGCACTGCTCCCCTCCTAGATCAGGCAATTTCTCTGCCAGCTGTCTTACCTGGCTGGTTTTTTTTGGGTTTGGCTGCTGGATGTCACTAGCACTGCTGAAACAAGGGCTGCTTTTCAGTTTGCAGATGGCTCTCTGATAAACCAGCTGGTGGTGCTGCTGCTGCAGAGGAGTGACCAGCTCTATGAGATCCCAGCGTTTAAAGAGGATGTGTACAGGTGAGATGAGACAGGAGGAACAACCCAGCTCCCAGCCCTTCCTCCTGGCATCCCAGGGCAGCCCAGGAGCCTTTTCAGTTTTGGCCCAGTCCCCACTGTGACATATCTTTGAGGCTGCACCTTCATCCCAGCTGGGAACATCCTGAGGATACAGCCCTGTGCCGGTGGCTGCGTGCTGCCAGCCCCTTCTGGCTTTGGGCATCACCACCTTGCCCTGGTCTGAGCTGTTCCCTTCTCTCTGCTCCAGGGTGCTGGGCTCACAGCTGGCAACGCTCTGCAGCCTGCACCCTGCGCTCGTGGTGGAGCTGTCCACGGAGATCCTGGAGTTCTCAGGAGCAGTCAGCAACGTCCAGAGCAAGGAGGCCATCTTCACCCACATGGTGAGCCACAGCTGCTCCAGCTGCACCCCTTCCCTCTCCTCCTCTCTCCTAGCATTAGCTAACCTGATTTTCTATTCCATAAAAGTCATTCCATTCCCTTTCCCTGTGCTTCTTCTGCCCTGGCTGCAGGTGTGGGCTGTTGGCGAGTACCTGTCGGTGTCGTACGACAAGCGCTGCACAGTGGAGCAGATCACGCGCTTCTTCGAGAGCCTGGAGGCTGTGCTCTTTGAGATCACCCAGCTCCGGCCACAGGCCAGCACCCCCAGCTGTGCCCCCCGTGCCATCAGTGTCCTCATGGCCACCCTGACCAAGCTGGCAGCCCGCAGCCAGGACTTGATCCCCAGGTGAGCGGTGGCAAAGGGTTGAAACGTGCAGGTCTCATGGGTCCAGTGTGGGTTTGGTGGTGTTAATTAGTAATTGAGTGGCAGCTGGAAAAGGATAGAGGTGAGCTTGGAAGGGCAGAGTTTGGAGGAGTGGGATTCATCTGCTGACTAATGCTCTGTGACCTGCACTAGTCTGTTGGAGTTTACACACTTTGTGGGTGAAAAGGTCCTACCTTTTCCTATCCTTGCTTATCCTATCCTTCCTACCTTATCCGTGTCCTTCTCTCCTGCAGAGTGTCCATGTTCCTGTCCAAGATGAGGACATTTGTGCAGAGCCCTGCTGTCACCTCTGTTTACTGTGAGGAAGACCTTGAGGAGATCCTTATTCGGGCAACTGAGCTCATGAACCTGCTGAAAATGCCCAGTGTGGCTCAGTTTGTTTTCACCCCACCTGTGGCCAGCACACGGTTTCAGAGGGAGGTGAATGACTCCCTCCCTTTGGCCCTGAGGATGGTCACCCAGCTCCTGGAGCCTGCTCCAGGCTCTGTGCCAGGGTGAGGGCAGAAGAGTTCTGGAGTAACTCACTGGACACTGCTGACACTCAAGGCTGAGTCCCTGATCTTAACTGGAAAAGAGGAACAAGTGATTGTGAATGAAACAGAGAACAGGAATAAGGAGAGCTAAGGCTGCTCTTCTGGTCTGAGGCTGTTTATATTTCTGTATCATAGTGCCTGTTGCTTTTTTATCTTCTAAGCTTGTCTTATCCCTTCCTGGTGAGAACCCATTGAAAATCCTGGTGAATTTGTACAAATGTTGCAGGAGAGTGGATGGTGCATTAATACCCGGCCAGCACACCCTGTCCCTTTGGAGATGTACTTCTTCCCTCACTTCCTCTGCCTTGTTCCCCCTTCCCTTTGCTCTCACTACACCTGCACGTGATGCTTTTCTTGCCTCTCCTTGCAGCAGATGAGGCAAAGGCCTGTGTCAGCTGGAGGAAGCAGGACTGACTCCATCACATCTGGGAGCCCCCACCACCCCTCTTCTGTCTCACCACTGGAGTGAACACAGAGAGGTCCAAGAGACAGCTGCCAGAGCAGGGCTTAGAGAGATTTATTGATCCAGTTTATTGTTGACACAGAGCATTTCTTAACATCCACCATGTCCAACAGGCGCCATGCTGTGCTCAGTATCTGCACCAGAGCTTTATACACATCTCAGCTGTACAGTATTAACACACAGGGAAGTCAATCCATCCCACTGCTCCTCCTGGGAGAAGCCAGCCCTCATGCACACCAGTAAATAGCAGGGTTTATTTACAGTCTGTTTCAATACCTGACTGCACTGTGAGCGACACACAGCTCTGGGGCTGTTTTCCAGCTCCAGGGGTGCTCAGTGGGTTGCACTGGTACTGCTGGAACGTGCCAGGATGCAGCTCCAGCACTGTCTAGTGCAAACCAAGCCTCCTCCCAAGCCCTGGCTCCGGGGCAGAGGGGAGTAAGAAGTACATGCAATTTGCCCAGGGGCTTTGGGCAGCCCATTTCAAGTTCCATGGAGGACGACAGGCCAGCATACCTACTTGATTGAAAGTGAAGTGAATCACCAGGAGCCCTGAGCCTTTGCTCACCTGCCTGGTAGAGCTGAGTCAGTCGCAGGAGGATGCAGTGCTCCCAGCCCCAGGCCAGGGCTGTGAGTGTGGCCCAGCAGAGCAGCAAGGCACTCGTGTCTCAGAGAAGGTGCCTGGTCCGTGGTGCCTAGAAAAGCAGGCCAGGCTGGGTTGAAATTCAGTACTGGAGCATTTCCCTTGCATGGAGTGTTTTGACATATCTCTCCTCCTGCGACGTGCAAGGCTAAGCACAGGAACCAAAACTGCAGCAGCGAGGCGTAATTAAAGCCAACCCTGTTTTAGCATCACAATCCTCAGAGCAGTGTTGTTGTGAGATGCCATGTGAGTAGCTGATCCACTGCCAGAGCCTGGACCGTGCAGGGTGTGATGAAGGGCTTTGCTGCAGGCTGTTTTAATAGGGTTCGCCTAAACTGGGTCTCAGTATCTGTCTATATGTGGAAATCAGGTCGGGTTTATCCTGTTAATGGTGCTAAAAGCAGAGGGAGGACTGGGCGCGGAGGAGGCCGGGTGTGCAGGGCCCGGGCAGCCACACGATGGAGCTGAACCCTCGGCTGAGCTGACACCGGCGTCGGCAGCAGGTAGCAGAGCTGTTCCTGGGATATTCCTAAGTGTCCTCCCAAAGGGAAGCTCTGCTGTCCATCATCAGCTGTCGGCATTTCAGCAGCACACACCTGAGAGATGTTCCCAGCAGGGCACGAAACGGGGTGGCCTCGCAATGGGCTGGCGAAGCTGGAGGGCGAGGAGCAGGACATGGTGCCGAGGTGTCATTTGTCTGCCTGGGCTGGTGGCAGTGCTGTGGGGTCACTCAGGTTCCTGGTGGCACCAGTCCTCTGTGGGAACATTCTGCCATCAGTCCTGGCAGCCTTCAGCCGAGATCATGGTGCCAGAGCCAGGCAGCAAATCTGCAAAGCAAGGGAAGGGAGCCCTTCTCTGCAAGGAGCTCTCCCTGAACTCACAGGAACTGCTGGTGCTGTCAGCCCTTTGCTGTGGCTGCTTCCCATCCTGAGGCAGGGCTGTAGCCCAGCAGCAGAAAGGCACCTGAGCTAGTGTATGGCACCAGGGGAATTAACTCCTGGCAATGCATCCTGTGTGGAATCCCACTCCTGGGTGCTTGTGCTGCCTTCACCACCCTCAGAGCTGGGCACACTTTTCCAGCCTGACGTGCCAGCACCTCAGGTGGCCACTGCCACAGTGAAGCCCAGGCCTGCCCCATGTGTTCTCTTCAAAACCCAAAGGTATTTCAAGCCTTCTGCTTGCCAGCATAAAATATCACACACAGGGCTGCCAGTCTAGAGGAACAGAGGAGCCTGCCTACAAGTCCCCATGATGGGAGCATTCCCTTCCCTTCCCCTGCCAGAGGGGACAAAGGAACAGGAAAACTCCTGAGAAGGATGACGCTAGGTATAAGGTGAGGCTGGGCAATGGATCAGGAATGGTGCTCCCAGCCAGTGCAGTGGGAGAAGCTGCACCATCCTTGCATGTCCTTTCATCTGCTGCAGTGCAGGGGCAAAGTGTCCAAACGCACAGTGAGGGCTGTTGTGGAGTCCTGGTCCTCCCTCTTGCACTCCAGGCTCCCTGAGGCATCCAGAGCTGTAGCCACAAGCTGCTGCAGAAGGATCCTTGTACCACAAGGACTAAGAAGAAGAGGAGCTGGAACTGATTTTTTTGGCTATTTCAGTGTCCGACTTGGCAACCAGAAACCGCAGCTTTTTCCCTCCGGAGCGGATGAGGTCCACAGCACTGCAGGGAGCAGCAACAGGGACAGAGGTGAGTTCTGGCTCCCTCAGGCTGGCAGCTCCTCAGGAGCCTGCCAGGTCATGGACACTCACAAAACATCCCCCCTTTGCCAATCACCTGTGCCTGCTCAGGGCTACAAGCAGGGGCTGTTTCTCTCCTGCCTGTAGCTTTGTGGAGGGCTTGGCCTCCATGTTAGTGGTGCCAGGATGAGGGCAAACAAGCCCAAGGCTGCTCTGTGCTATGGGCACCTGGGCTCTGCCTCTGAGCTACCCCATCCCACCACATTTGAGAGGAAACCTGGGATGGGATGGGGCTGGAGCAGCTCTGCATTACTGAGATCTACTTCTAGACCTCTTGTTTTATTTCCCACATATGTTCCCCAGTTGTTGCTCCATAATCCCTCTTCCAAACCCACAGCCTTCCCCTCTCTCTGGTGTCCTGTGCAGGCCACTCCCCTCCCTGCAGCTTGCTGGTACCGCAGCACCCTCAGCTCTGCAGCGCTGGCAACTCTGGGAGCAAAACAGCCAGAAACCTGGACCTGACAGGAACTCCTCCGGTGCTGGTACCACCCCAGGCCGTCTGGAGAGGTGAGACTCACCTCTGGTAGTCTGCCCCAATGAGGCTGGTGCCGTTGACAGCCAGGATGCGGTCCCCGATGGAGAGCCTGCCGTCGGCAGCCGCGGGGCTGTCCTCGATCAGGGTGCGGATGTAGATCCCCGGGGAGCAGAGGGGGGTGTGCTGTTGGCAAGGGAAGGCAGCAAGCCAAAAAAGGGACACAAAGATTTGTGTGAGCCATAGGGCTGAGCTCCCCAGGCAGGGTAACTCTCTCTCCCAGGGTTCACAATCAAGCGTGATGGCAAGTGGGACCTTGGAGATGCTTGGGAATGTGATGGGGATGGTGCTAACAATAACAGGAAGGAAACGGGATCCTTTTGTTTTATACCAGCTTATACACAGAAAGGAGAGGTGGGGGCAATCTGCTCTTGTTCAATTTAATTATGAGTAAAACCTTGTTAACCTGCAGCCATATTGGGATGGGAGCTCTGCTCACACTGTCCCAGGGCTCGGTGATGCTCTGTTTCCTACTGACCAACAGCACAGCTGTGAAAGGCCATTTAAAAATATGAACCACCCCACAATGCCAGATTCCTCCTTATGCAAAGGAGGAGCTGTTTTGACACCCTGTGAGCCTCCCTGCTCCTCTCTGCTTCTCCTGCCACCACTGAAGGGTGGAGGACAGACCTCGGCTGAGTCATTTTCCTTCCACAAGAAAGCTGAGCCTGTTTGCTCTTCCCAGCTGCAGGACAGCTGTGGGCTTTGCATGCAGAGCACAGTGACCTACAAGTAGAGATCCACTGAGATCCCTCTGCGCCAGCTTGTCCCCAGGAGAAGCAGCCTAGCTCCCAGCTTCTTTGCTGGCTTTTCTTGGGGTATAAACCATGTGCCACATGTCCCACTCCAGCTGTGTGAGAGGCAGCAGCTGAGAACTCACCACGCCGTCGATCAGCCCCATCCCCAGCCCGATGGGTCCCCTCTCCAGCTCCACCACGAAGACGTAGCAGAAGTCATCGGTGGCGGAGCTGCGGCTGGACGACTCCGGCGTGGGATAGTCATAGGGGGTCGGCGAGCAGCCTGGCAACGAGAGAGCAGCTTAGGGCTCTGGCACCGCCCAGACCCAGCCTCACGGCCCCGGGGCAGCGCTGGCTCTCCGTACCTTCGGGGGTGCTGCCTTTGGTGCCGTTCATGCCGTTCCTCCGGGGGTCCTGCAGCCCTTTGCCCGTGCCCTGCGGGGACTCCGGGCTCCCGGAGTCGAAGTTCAGGGGGGTGGTGGGTGGTGTCAGCAGGCAGGAGGAGTCGGTGGGTGCCGTGCCAGCCTTGGGGACAGGACTCCTGCCCAGCTGCAGCTGCTTGAGCTTCTCCTGGAGCTGCGGCTCGCTGGCTGGGGGCTCACAGGGGCTGGTGGCCAGGCAGAGCTGGGGGTTCCCCTGTGGCTCGGCACAGCCGCCCAGGGAGCAATAATCCTCCTGGGCAATGGTGCTGCCCAGGGTGGCCACCGGGCCCTCGCTCACCTCCAGCACCTCCGGAGTCGTGCATGCCTCTTTCTTAAAAAGGAGGAAAATGCTGTGGGACCTGCTGTGTGTGCTTTTCACTCCCTAACTGTACCCCACCGCCCTGTTGCTTTCCTGGCTGCCAGATCCATCCGAAGCCTTGGCAATTCAGGCACTGCCAGGCCTGTCCTGGCTTCCCAGCACAGCTCCCACACCCCAGTTTGGTGGCCAGGGCTGTGCTGGGGATGTTTACAGCCAGCCAGGAGGGGACTCCTGGTCATGTCCCTGCTGGGAGATCCCACTGGAAGGGAACACACTGGGGTAGAACAGCTCCTCCTGTGCCACAAAGGCTGGGCAATGTACCCTGAGGTGACAGGAGGAGGCAGCAGGGCCTGTGAGTTCTGCAGGGAGTGGTGACAGGATGGGAAAGGAGAAGGGGACCTGTTGGAGGGACATTCTCCACATGGCAGTTGAGCTTAGCACCCACAGCAAGTATCACTCTCCCTGTGCTTTACAGGCATTAGCTAATTAGTGCTTTTGTGCAAGCCTGGCTGCTGGGGACAGGCAGGGTGCAGCACAGGGAGGACAGGGAACACACAGGGAGAACAGGAGCACTGCCCACAGCCACCTCCCCTTCCTCCCTGCTAACGAGATTGCTGGGAAGAGCCTGTCCTTCCAGCTCACCATCTCATGCCCCCCATGCTGGGGGATTAGCAGCACTAATCCTTCCAGATGCTCTCCATGAGGGCATTACCACAGCTCCAGGCTGCAAGCGAGGGCAGCAAGCCCTTAGCACTGGGCTTGGAGGGGTCTGCAGAGGCACCAAAGACCCTCCTGCCCACCCAGGAGAGGAACATCCCTCCCATGGGACACAGGCTACCTTTGGGAGTGCTGAGCCTGGCCCCTCGCTGGTGTGGGGGCTCCTGCTCTGCAGGCTCCAGAGGAAGTGGCGGATGTAAAGGAGGTGTCTGTAGATGTTGTCATCCAATGTCTCCACCTCCAGGTCCACTTTGAAGCCCCCGCTGGGCAGGATGATGGGTGGGTGGTTGTCGAAGGACTCCAGCATCTCATCTGAAAGGCAGGGGGATGGAGGTTAGCACTGGCTCGGGCTGCACTCCACTTCTGCCTCCCAGCTCTAAGCCATGACCCATCTCCCAGCTGGGATCAGGGATTTAGTGAGCTTGAGCCAGCAGCATCCCTCACCCGGGACAGCAGAAAAAGCCTCGTGTACTTTGCATCCTTTGCAGTATCTGAATTTTGGGGCTATGCTTATTACCAGCTGCTGAAGTTACTACAGGATACCCAGGAAGGGGAAGGGAATTTCCTGTTTGGATGTGACTGGAGCAGGCTGACCAGGACTCACCAGGCTGGAAGGTGGCTGGGCTCTCCTCCTCGCTGGGCTGCCATGCTGAGATGCAGCCCACGTCCATCACTGCCTGGCACTGGCTCAGCACCCGGTGCAGCTGCGCAGGGCTCAGCGCTGGGAACTCGGCTCGCAGCGATGGCCAGGTCATCTGAGCGAGGAGACAGCAGAGGCAAACGGCAGAGGTGAGAAACTGCTTCCTCTGAGCAGCAGGAGCTTGCAAGGGGCACAGGAGGGAGAGGTCAGGCAAGATGGAGAGAACCGGAACATCCTCTCCTGGGTACTGCCCACCCACGGACCCTGGGAAAGCGCAGCTGGTGGCAGGTTCCAAAAGAGACACATCAGGGTAGGGACCTCCCCCAGACACCAAGCAGGCCCTCTCCTGCCCATGCCTATCCCAATGCCACGAGCCCTGGGCTGGCCATCCCTCACCTGCACCAGCTGGGAGCCAGGCATGGCCAGCAGGTTGGCCACGCTGGCGAGTTTGGCGAAGAACTGCTGGGCGAGCTGCTCGAAGCCGGCGCCGCGCAGCCACTCCAGGAGCAGCCGCACGCTGGCCCGCAGCTTCACCCCCTGAGACCAGTGGTAGCAGCCAAGAGAGGAGCCTGAGGAGGCAAAGCATCCATCAGCCACATCAGGGAATAGCCCCTCTGTCCCTCAGCCCCTGCCCAGGGTTGATGTCCCCAACATGCTGTGGCTGTAATTCCTGGTGGTGGCTGGACCTTGCCTGGCGCTTACAATGGGGCAGCTGTGTTAATGAGGGCTAATGAGTGCCTCAGGCTGCTCTAGTTTATTAATGAGCTGTTCCTATCAACTGTCCTCAGGCCCGCAGGGGCAGTGGAATGGGAATGGGATCCTTGTGGGGTTTAGTCTTTCCTGGGAATGGGGACCAAGGAGCCAGCAGCTGAGTCTGTGCTTGGCCTCCCTGTAACAATGCTGAAACCTGCCCATCTCCAGCCCCCTCCTTCCTGTAGCCCTTAAGGTGGCACTGGGATGGACTGGAGGGTATCCCAATAGCTCAGTCCCCTGTGTGTTACCCAGTTCAAGGAGGACTGACCCTTATCCAGGAGCTGGTTGAAGAGCAGGGTGTTGGAGAAGAAGAAGAGGTAGGCAAACATCTGGGAGGTGATCTCGGGGTGCACTTCGTACTGGTGGAGCAGATCCAGCACAGCCTGGTAGATGAGCACGACCCTGCGGAGCTCCTCGGGCAGCGGCGGGGCCCCCCGCCAGCTCTCCCGGCACTCAGTCTGGAAGGGGTTGCACTCCAGCAGGGCAGGGAGCGACACGTACAGACACTGCAGGGAGAGCAGCAAGTTCTCAGCAAACTCAGTGTGTTGGGTTTTTCTATTTTTGCAGGAGTCAAGCCTTTCCTTCAGCTCCTCAAGCCGAGCAAGCCCTGCCGGTGCTGCTCCAGCAAGGGGCTGCTCCTATTCACCCCCTGCCTGCATGGGCTCCAATGTTGTGCAAATGTTTAAAAGATTGTAAAAATTAATGTGTTGGACAGTTGGAAGAGATGGTGTGTGACACCAGCCAGCTAAAATCTGCAAAACCTGATGTGAACCAGGGCAGCAACCAATAAATTGGGCATGAGGTTGAAAGAAAAACCAGGATCGATGAGGATGATTTTCCATATTGCTTAAATGGGAGAGCAGTGCCTTGCACTCACTTCTGCCAGGGCAAAGGGAAGGGGAGGGCTCCGGGGAGGAGGGAACAGGGGAGGAAGGCGCTGCTCTGGAGCGGTGCAGGAGCAGCCCCCGTGCCCCCGTGTGCCGGTGCCATGGACAGGGAGCCGTCCTGCACAGGGCAGCCTTTCTGTGCCTCACACTGCCCGCTCTGTTCCCCGCTGCTGCCCGGCTCCCGCGGTCCAGCGGGCCAGGGGCCGCTTTCCATCACGCCCTGAATCACACCATTATGCCGCGCTGGCCCGAGCCAAGCAGCCCTCCCCAAACACCTCCCCCGAGCCGCTGCACTGCAGACAAGGAAACGCGCCGCAGTAATTCAATACTTTTCCTGGGCTGCGACCAAAAATCGGGGCACTTCAGCCCGAAGGAAAACACCTCAGCGTGGTGTAACTGCCAAGGAGTAAAAGCTTTTTAAAACCCCTCCTGCACATTCTGCATCCTGCATCCTGGAGATGCTCGTGCTGGCCCCGGGTGACACTGTACCTTAGAGATGTAGTAGACACACTGCTGGAAGGTGTACATGATCACCTCCTCCAGCACCGTCATCGCCTCCTCGCTGGCCGTGATGGTCGAGGAGAACAGAGACTCCTTGGAGCCTGCAGGGAGGAGAGGAGGATGGGGGAGCAAACCTGCAGCAGCAAGGCCCCCAGATCCCCAGGGTGTGGGTTATCAGAATTCTCAGGTTTGTATCATCCCTATGGAATCCCTCAACAGGGCAAAGAGGCTTCTCTGGCCTGGGAGAGCTCCCACCTGCCACCCCTGAGAGCTCCCATCACTGCTGGCAGCTCGGGGCTGCACCTTCCTTCCAGCACCTGCCTGGCCTAAGAACATTTTAACTTTTTGCATAGACCAGAAAGCTTCTCAGGCTGGTTTAATACGTTTTTATCTCTTTTTTCCTTTTGCTGGCATTAGCACAGTTAATGTAATGCCAGTTCTGTAGGGCTACCTGCAAATCCAGGGAGATGAAAGCCCCCCCGGGCATTAACCACAAGCTGCTGTGGTGGCAGGGGATATTTGTGTGTGAACACAACTCAGCCTGGCTCTGGAGCTGGGCAGCACCACGGCAGGAAGTGAGGCTGCTCCTCCCACAGATTTCCTCAGCCCACAGCACAGACATGTCCCTGCTGCTGAGGATTACGGAGGGTTCATGGAGCATCCCGAGGGCATTGACCACCACCTGTGGCTGGGGATTAGCAGAGCAGAGTTGCTCCAGCTGGACAAACAGGCAGGATGCTGCATCCAGACTCACCTTTGATGTCCAGCTCTTCCTCCATGCTCTGGATGTAGGTGGGTGATTTCTGCTGGACAAAGTAGAGGATCTCGATGGCATTGGCCATCCAGAAGATGATGTGTTGCAGGTCTGGGAGAAGGTCTGTGATGGTGAAGCGGGACAGGGTGGCAGGGTCCTGGCTGGGGAGACACAGCAGCTGTTACACCTGCTGCTCCTCAGCATCCCCACTCAGGCCTTTCAGGAGAAAACAGCCAGTTTGGGGCAATGCCAGAGAGCTTTCACATCCCCTGACTCCCAAGGCAACACTCCCCTTAGAAGGACCCTTTACAAGGAAAAATGTGGTGGTTTCTGCTCTGTGGGGTGGCAAAGGGGACCCCTGTGGGGACCGGGCTGACCAAGGCCACCTGGCTTTTGTGGGGTGCCACTTTTGGGGGAGACTTCTCATAATACAGATGAACTGCACTAAATACCCATGGCTGAAGAGCAGCCCTTCCCCAGAGGTATGTGCTGCTCCTGCCAGCTCTGGACAGTTAAACACAGCTCACCCACCCTGGGCTGTTCAAAACTAAAATAAAAAACATCTGGGAAGTTTCTCAACTGCTAAACTGTTTTTTCCTGCTATAGGAAGGGCCTGGGAAGCATCCATGGAGTGTATCCTAAATGAGAGCTCACAGCAAGCACCAGTTTCTCCAGATATTGGTTCAGAGATGGGATTTTGGAAATGGCTGGGAAGACAGCTCCTTGCACTGCTGTGATTGTCCCAGAATGGTGCTCCCAGCACTGGGACACTGTGCCACCAGCCCTGCATGCACACACACAATGCCAGCTCCTCTCAGCTCCACTGAGGGGTCTCCAGCAAGAGGAAGGTCAAGCTCATGCATAAGGGACATTCCTACTGTATCATTCAGGGATAAAGCCACAAGTGAAAAGCTTTGGCCAGGTCTCAGATCAGAGAAAACCCCAGAGCTGCTGCAGGTCCTATTCCCTCCCGAGCTTTTCCAAACCCACACATTCTGTGCAGGCATTGTGGTTAAAGGACCAGAGGGCAGAATGTGTGGGATTCAGGAGGAAAAGTCATCATGCACCACTGCTGACAGGCTGGGAGTGTGGGTGTTACCAGCCACAGACTTCCCTCACTCATGGAGGAAGAACCAGGTTGAATTCTCCCCATTTTGAGGCAAAACAAGGAGGGTCACACTTACTGCTGGGATTGCTTTTCAGCCAGCTCCCGTGTGCGCTCCTGGGCAGGGAGAGAAGGAAAAAGCACAATGAGAACCAGTGGGATGGGGTGGCACGAACATCACCCCCATCAGCACTCACTGCCACCAGAAACCCGGCTGGGAAGCCCCCAGGGAGAGGCTGAGCAACACCCCCACCCCACAAACACCCCGTCCTGCCGCCGACTGACCCACACCGTCCTCTGGATCATTTTGGCCGCTTTGAGCAGCAGCTGCCCGAAGTCTCCTGGCTCAAAGTTGGTGGCCGAGTGCTGGATGCAGAGGCAGAGCAGGAAGGCGGGTGTCAGCTTGTGGTCGTCCCCGCCGGGCTCGATCAGGGTCATGATGCGCCGCAGGAGCACATCCTCGGCCGCCGGCTCAAACTCCAGCTGCAGCTTCCTGCGGGGCGTCCTGGGGCCGCCGGCGGGCGAGAGGCCCCGCTTCTTGGCAGCAGCGTCCTTCTCCTTCAGCAGGCTGCCACACGCCCCGCACACGTGGGGAGCCTCGGGGTGCAGCGCTCGCAGCCTCAGCAGGGTCTGCGCCGGCAGCGGTTGCGCCTTCATGGGGTCCTTGTAAAGGAGCAGGTAGTAGAGGCCGAGGGACAGCAGGTCCCCGTGCCGCAGCACCACCGTCCGGGCCACCTCGGCGAAGTTGACAGAGATGCCAGCGCCGGCGATGGGCTCCAGCACCAGCTTCTCCTCCGAGCGATGCCGGGAAGGTCGGAGCTTCCTGATGGTGCAGTGCAGGGGCAGGATGTCGGGGGCTGACAGGCTGATGCTGGGCTTGCTCGCCTGCGTCCTCTGGCCCACCGTGTGCTGCTCGCGGTTCAGCAGGTACACCAAGCTGTCCTGCCAAGCGAGGAGACGCAGCATGAACCGGGGAGGGGGGAGAAGGGACCCTCCTCCCTGCCATGCAGTGAGTGCTGCAGCCTCCCGCTGTCCCCAGCTGTCCCCTCGCTGTCCCCAGCTGTCCTCCATGCACCTTTGCATGGCAAAAACATTTCTTTGTTTTACTCTCCTCGCTGCCAAACAGGACAGCAGCGATCCCTGCCAATAAATGGGTACAATGACTTTGGGCATGCAGTAAATGGGGCTGCTTGGGGCAGATGGAGCCCTCTTTCCACCTCTCCTCCTCCTTTCCACCTCTCCTCCTCCTTTCCACCTCTCCTCCTCATCCCTTCCGCAGCTGTTTTTCCTGCCCACCTCCTCCCCTCAGACTGCAGCGATGCCTGCCCTGGGGGACAGTGGGACCCTGGTCAGAGCATCCACCCCTCCCAGGCCCTGCCTTTCCGCTGCAGACTGCTTGCCCTCCCCGAGGCATCTCAGGGCATCACCCCGTGCCTCAGTTTCCCCAGCAGCACTATCGGGATGGCTGCAGTGCCGGTGTCACTCTGCCAAAGAGCTTGGAACAGCCGGATACACAACTGGCACAAAGTAGCCATTAACTGCAAGAGCCGACCCTTTGCAGTTTTCCAAGCGCCTCCAGCAGACGCACCGTTCTCCTTGCAGCCTCTGATGCCATCTGCCACTGAGGAAGCAGCCGGACAGGGCACGGGCCAGCTCAGCCACCCCCCGCAGAACCAGGGCGCCCTTGGGCCGGGGCAGGGATGCTGCTCGGGGATCACCTTGCACCCCCTGGGCCATTGCAGGGGCTCACGGCTCCTACCTCCGCGCCCCCCGGACTTGGGGACAGGCTGGGGACAGACTTGAGGACACGGCTGCAAGTCCCAAGACCGTTTCCTGAAAGATGCTCATCCACACCACCACCACCACCACCTCCCTCGACCCCAGCAGCTCCGGCCATGCAAGCAGCCCCGCTCCCCGGGGCTTTGGGGGGGTGCGAGGGAAGCGGGGGGGTGCGCAGGAGGCGGCGCGGTGCTTACATGCTGCTGGCTGTAGCCCTGCAGGAGCAGGAGGTGCGGGGACTGGTAGAGGGAGTACCGCATGCTGCTGCCGCCGCTCCGCGCCGCCGCCGGGCTGCCGGGCAGGGTGGAGCAGTGCCGCTGGAGCCGNGCCCCCGCCGCCCGCCGGGCCCCCCGCGCCCGGTGCCGCTGCAGCTTCCGCGCTTGGGCGTTGATGCCTGCGGGGATGGGGGGGGAAGACAGAGCCGCGTTCAGCCCCTGTAGCCCCCCCGGGAGCACCCCCGCCCCGCCGCAGCTCCCCGCGGCTGGAGGGATGCCGCGGCTCGGAGCGGGGATGGAGCAGCCGGAACGCTCCCGGCGCTGCGCACCCACCCTGCCTTGATGTCCCTGGTCCTTTGCCCTCCCCGAAAGGTGACGCCAAGGCACTGGTGCGGAGAGTTTAGTGTCCTGATGCCACAGCTAAAAAAGGGGTGTCCCAGCCCTCCCTGGCCCCCCAGACCTCACTGAATGGAGAGCAGCCGGTCCATAGTATGCCCCATCTGCCCTGGCCACGCTGCAGGGCTGTGGGGAGAGGAAATCCCTGCTAAAAAGAAATTTCACTCAATCTTTACTAAAAAAAAAATTTAAAAAAAGCCCGGATTCGGCTTTCAGCCCATCAGCACTCGGTGGCCAGCAGCAAGTGCGAACCGCAGAGACCCCCCCGCTAATTCCCCGGAGCATCAGCCAGGCATGGGAGCTGCAGTGGAGCCCGGCTGCAGCAGGAACAAGCTGTAATTAACTTCTCCCAAGCATCAATTCGGGCAGAGCTGTCTGTCCGTGAGACAGAAAAGAGTCGTAGTGAATGAACAGGCCTGGCCGAGCTGCAACAGAAGCCCCTCGCATGGCACCCCCAGAGCCGGGGGCGTCCCCGTGGGTCCCTCCGTGCTGCAAGCGTGGCTTGAGCTCTGCAGAAATAGGAAGTTGTGAGTCCGACGGGCGATGCTCGTACCTCACTGGGCAGCCTCCTGGGAACCTCGTGGCATTCAGGGAGGACGAAGAGAGGGGAAAAAACCTAAAGGATTTGCTTGCAGGAGAAGCAGTGCAGCGTTGTCGGCCCCGCTCCTGGCTCGGCTGACCAGGGAGCAGGCTTTGGACAGCGAGATTTGGGGACAGCTGGCGGGATTTGGGGACGGCAGAGAGCATGGTGCCCAGGGCTGCTTAAAGGGACACTCACAAGCTCAGACCGAAAAAAAAAAATTAAAAAGTCATCTGCCTTATTTGGTGAGGAATGGGCTGCCAGTTCAGAAATACATTTTTTTGTTTGTTTGTTTTAAATGGAGTGCTCTTTTGCTGGGAAAATCAAAGAGATGGGGATGGAGAGGGGGGTGGGACAGAGAGAAAATAGCCCCTGCTGTTTACATGCCTTGGGATTAGGGCAGGGCACAGGCAAGCCACCCCAAGGTCTTGTGCCCCATGTCCTTCTTAAAAAGGCAATGGCCCCGCTCCCGTCCCCATCCTGGCCACAGCAGGGATGTGACATCCAGGGAGAACAACGAGCCCACCCAAGCCACGCTGCTGGAGATGCCAAAGGCCACCCTAAATGTGTCTGCAGGACACCTCAGCTCCCCCCCAGGAGCCCTGTCCCCAACCCACATTATGGAAATGGGCCAGAGGAGGGCTGGAGCAAAGCAGATCCCAGAGCAGCCTGCAGGAGCAGGGAGAAACGGGGCTGGATCCTGGGGAGCAGCCACTGCTGGAGCTCAGTGGGACACACCAGGGCCTGCCAGGCCTGGGTTCCCACTGCCTGCAGAGCCAGGCCATCAGCAGCCCCTTATCGAGAGGAAAGGAAGCTTCTGTATTTATTTTGTGTAGGAAAAAGCTGCTTTTCACTGGCCATAAAGCCCTCGTCACAGGCTCCCACTAACCCCGGGGCTGTGCTGGAAAGATAAACACAGCTCTTTTCCTGAGCATAACAAAGTCCCTCCATAAAACTGGGTTAGGTTTTTTTTCATCCTTTGGTACTGTTTTGTCCTCTCATGCATGTGCAGGTAATCCCACCCAAAACTCAGTTTGAACATGCCCAGTGCAGCGTGACCAGGGCAGAGCCAGTGGCTGCTGAATCCACGAGGAGATTGGGATGAGAACAGCGTGCAAGGAGTTAAAGAGCATCCCCAAATATTACATTCCTCCCTGGATAGCCAGGACTTGGACTGTGGAAACGAGGCACTACTGTTGGGGGGTTAGGCCTTGTTAAAGTGTAGGGCTGGACAAGCTCCAAAGATCTCAGGCCTAGGGGGAGGTTAACAAGGCTTGGGAAAAAGGATGTACCACTGATAGTGGGCACAAAGAATACAGAATTTACAGGCCACAAGGACATTTGGCAGAACTCCCAAGATAAGGAAGAAACTAACAGAAGCAATTCAGCAACTGTGCTGAATCAGCTGGGACTGGGTAAGAGGCAGTTCTGGCAGGTGGAGATTTGTAACCCCCAACTCAAGAAACCACCAGCTCCAAACAAGAGTGCTCTCTCTGTTTCTGTCCCCTCCTCTTTTCTCTTTCTTTCTTTCTCTCTCTCTACCTCACACTGATTGCTAATAAAATCTGTATTATTTACTTCAGCATTTGTCTCATTTGCACCTCAATTCAGGCAGAAGCATCTCTCACTAATCAGTTCCTAACACAGGGCTGGGTCACATCCTTAGGGAGAGCTGGGCACCCCTTGGGCAGCACCCACCAGACCCCACCAAGCTGCTGCCTCTCAACCCATCCTGCAACCCAGGGGAAGAACTGTTAGTTGTGATGCCTGGGATCTTGGCTGGGATCTGCCTCTTTTTCAGCTGAGGAAAGAGGTTGGCTTTTCCTGGCTGAGAAATAAATCAACAAATAACTCCGTGGGCCCCAGGAAAGCAGAAATGCTTTGAAGGTACCCAGGAGGGACTAAGACCAGGCCAGTCCTTCCTAATGTAATTGCTCCACAGACTCTGCAGGGAATCTTCCCTGCATGCAGTTCTGCTGAGGTATATCAAAGCCAGATCCTCAAAAGCACTTGCCAGAGCATCTTTTAGAGTAACAGGCTTAAATCCCAAGTTCCTGGAGCTGTGTGTGCAGTTCAGCCTCCAGCCTCTTGGGAAAGCTCCAGTTAGCACAAAATGGTATATTGTGGAAAATGAATACCACTGAGATGTCAAAGTGCTGCACCTCCCTCCAGCACCCTCCAGTTTGTGGGTGTTTTCCCTGCTTCTCCATAACTGCTGCCTCCATGCTCCCCAAAAGGAGCAGGGCTGGGGAGAGCAGGGAGAGAGGCTCTACCTGTGCTGCTAATTAATGGCAGGAGGAGCCAGCACTGTCCTCCCCAGTGGGAAGCAGCTAATAAACTAATTAGGATAATGGGTAACTGAGCAGATAAAACTCTTAAGCTATTTGCTAACAGGTCACGGATGGATGTGGAGCCTTTCCCTCAGCCAGTGATGCACCTGCATGACCCCAGTGGGCCCAGTCATCCCAGTCCTGCTGCTCCAGCAATGCCCTGTGTGGGGAAGGGCCTGCAGGTATGATCTGCCCTGGGGATGATCTGAGCATCCCTCTGCTTTTCTCCGAGGCAGCTGCAAGCCTAAAGTCCCTTTATTTTTGCACAGATGTCATGTTTTCCACACCAGTGCCTCACCACCCTGGGCAGGCAGCTGCTGCTCAGCAAGGGGACCTCTGCCAGCCTGAGCCTGGTGACAAGGGTGACCCTGGTGGAGGACACTCCTAGTCAAAACCCTCCCTCACCAGGAGTTTTGTGTCTTTTTGGGGTGCTAGGTCAAAAGTGCATCACTTACTTTCATTCCTAGCAGTTTGCAGATGAGGCAGGAAAGGGTGGTTCCAGCCCCACAGCATCCCAGGGCCACCAGCACATGGTGAAACTGGTGACAGAGCCCCTGGGGCCACCAAAAGAAAGGGCTGCAGGAGTGAGATTTTACCAGGTGAGACAGCTTTGGGCAGTGTAGCAGACAGCCTGACTGTGGGTGTCTGCTCTTGGAAGAGCTTGGTCAGCTATGGAAAATGCCCAAAGGATAAAAAATGAGGAATTTCCATGGCCCCACCCAGGAGTGCTGAAACAAATGAAGTGATAACGAAAGCATAACGAGCTTATTTCCAGACCCAGAGCACAGGATCCCATCAGCAACTGCTCCTCCATCAGAAATGACCCAAGGGTGCCAGTCCCAGGCCAGCTCCCTGGCTGCTTCCCCTGCCTGTGTGGGAGCCTTGCACTCCCACAGATCCCAGCCCACCCAGGATCCAGGGCATGGGGAGGATTTGAGGCAGAGTGGATGTGACCTTGGGCTCTGGCTGCCACATGGCCCTGCCCACCGTGTGCTGCAACCACTGCACTTGGCTCCTGCCCTTCCCTCTGTTCAACAGAGGCCATTTTTAGAGTCACTGCTCTCCCAAAGTGCTTCACAGCTCTCTGATCCTGGCTGGAGAAAGAGCTGAAGACAAGAGCAGAGCATACACCTCCTTGGCCCAGGCTCCGGCAGGAGCCACCTCTGTGCCCCACGTGCAATGAGCTGGGACCACCTGTGGCATCCCCTCCCTGAGCAGCCACAGACTGGACACAGTGAGGATGGAGGTACCCCTGTCTCCTCAAGTACCAGGTGAAATCCCAGTTGAGAATCGCAGCTGGGCAGGCTCCAGCTGCCTCTGGTCTCCCCTGGAATGGCCATGGCTGGATTCCCTCACCGTGTGCCTGGCTTCCTTCCAGTTAGGATGGGTGGGACAGGAGCTGTGTCCCCCCTGGTGTGGGACAGGTTGGACCATTTGCTCTGCAGCTGGTGGGGCAGAAACTTGGCTCTTCTTTGCCAAGCACACAGAGTAATCTGGCATCATCATCAGTTTAGTTGTGACAGTGACAGCCCTTTCCTACTGCCTGGGGACCATCCCACCAAAACCGTGTGGCTGGCACCTCTGGAGCCTGCTCCAAACCCCTCTGTCAGCAGGTCTGACCCAGCAAGCACATTGTGCAAGTTAAAATCTGATTTTAAACCTTTCTGCCCTCATCATCATAGGGCTTTTATCTGAGGGCTGGAGGAGGAAAGCTTCATTACTGTATGCTGGGGTCACTTATTAACCTGCTGGTTCCTAATGATGCACTTATCTCCTCCTGCCAGCCCTGGCCTCCATCAGGCACTGCTGCAGGGGCTCTCCTGCCCTACATTGCTCTCTCTTCATTAGCTTTTCTTTTTCCTTAATTGCTCCTGCAGATTGGCCCAGGGTGTCAGGCCTGGGGGACGCCCAGAGGGAGATGGGGATGCAGGGGAGCAGGAAAACGCTCTGCCAAGCATGAAGCTGGGGATGCCATGGTGCTGGTTCACTGATGGGAAGAGCAGGAAGCACTGATGCTTGCCTGCTGCTCCCCAGCCATGGGCAGGGTTTGTTATTAACCCCTAAACTGGCTGGGGTAAATATTTGAGGTCCCAGATACCAAACTGATGCTGAGTCCTGCCTCAACCCAGGAGCCCTGCAGCTAAAATGTGGCCACCTTCCCACTTGCACCACCCCCTGCACCCAAACCACACGTGAAAGCTGCCAGCGTGGGAGGACTTCTGGGGGTGCATCCCAACCCCTCTCCCTGCCCCACACCCAGCTCTGACCTGCAGTGGTGGTGTCCACATCCCTGGCCGCCATCTCCTCCACCTCCGCCCTCCTGCGCAGCTCCAGCCGGCGCGAGAAGCCCTCCCTGGGCTTCCAGAGGTCCTGGATGAGCAGTGGCTTCTCGTGGTCACCCAGGACCCTCAGCCCCTCAGTCTGCCACTGCTTCTCGGGGCCCTGGAAGCGGCCGATGACATCGCACAGCGCGTACTGCCCGGCGCTGAGCTGGCTCAGCCCATAGCGCTCCAGGGCCTCCTTCACCAGCTCCCGTGCGCCAGAGCTGCCCGTCACCAGCACGCTCTTGTAGTTGGTGCCCGCACAGATGTTGCCCCCGAAGATTTTCAGGATGCCAGGGGCCGAGAGCTGGGTGGAGAGCTCGGCCGGGTCATCCTCGGCGGCCGCCGGGGAGGCGGAGGCTGAGGCGCGGTCCTTGTAGCTCAGGGTGCGGTACAGGACCTGGGAGAAGAGGCGGCCCTGGCGCTTCAGCCGGCCCTTGGACGGCGGAGCCATGGCGGAGGATGGCCCATAAAACATGGTGCGTGAGGTCGTCATGAAGCACAGCTGGGCAGGGAAGAGCAAAGAGGGCAAGGTGAGCGGTTTGGAGGCCGGAGAGAGCAGGTGGCCACGGAGAAGCCGCTGTCGCCTCCAAGGTGACAGGTCAAGGGAGGGCCATTTCCCTTGTGGAACCCAAAACACCACTGGAAAAGCTCAGCCAAGCTCCTTGGCGCCAGTTACCCCTGGATGGATTTGTCCCTGAAAGCACAGCCTGGAGAGGGCCCCATATTTCTCCATCGTGTGCACCAAGAGGTCCCTCTTAGCCAGGCAAGTGGGAACAGACCAGAGCCCAGCAGGACTTGGCGGGACCCATCCTGGTCAGGAGCCAAGGCATCAGGAGTTACTTTCACTAACGAGTTTATGGAGCAATCCCATTTTTTTAGAGGTGAAACCGGAAAGCTCAAGTGCAAATTCATTCACTCCGAGGTCATTTCTAAATGCTTTTGCTCAGCTAGAGGCACAGGGTGAAAATGGGCTTTAATTAGCCTTTCTAAAAATGTCCTGACTCCGGCAAATCTCTTGGCTGTTGCTTGTTTGTGGAGGACGTTCAGGCCCAGGGTGGCATCGCTGACAAAGCTGCCCTTGTCACATTAGCCCAGGGCAGGGCTGCTCAGGGCAGCCCCGAGCGGGCATGGAACGGAGGAGACACAACCAAGGCTGTGCGGCAGCTCCCAGTGCTCCTCAGTCCCCTGGAATGGACTGGGAACCACAAATCACTTCTGGATTTAGGTGGGTAGCACTCCTGCCTGATGTCACTGTCACCATCTGCGCCCTGGCTGCACCTGGTGCTCGCGTGGTGCTGATAAGCCACAGTGACCTGCTGGCAGGGGAGGTCTGGAAAGACAATCTGACCATTCCTGATTGGGATAGACCTGGGAACTCCCTCCCCTCCAGCTCTATAACACGCAGGGACCACATGTGTACACAGAGGAACCCCAAACTGTCCCAGCCACAGCTGTGCAGCAGTTGGGGTGATCCAGGTGCTCCTGGCTGGGGACACACGAGGTGCCAGCAGCTTCCCACAGCCCCAACCGGCTCGGGCACAGCCACGCCCCCAGAGCAAACTCAGCGCTGTCAGGCAGAATGATGCCGGGCCTGGAAAGCCTCCAAACCACCATCTAATTCAGGAAAAAAGAGTGTCCCTGCTGTTAATGGAAGAGGTCACCTTCTCACCCAGAAACCACGTCCCAGCCATGCATGGAGGCTGGCTGCAGGATGTGCATCCCCCATCCCGCAGCCAGAGGCCCAGGGAATGCTGCAGATGGAGAAACTGAGGCACCAGGTGCGAAGGATGTGGCTGGGAGCTGTGTAATCTTGCAGTGCTGCTGCATTTTCCCAGCCCCACCAGGACTGTGAAAATGATGGAGTTTGTCCTTCTTCTCAACCTGCTGGTTCCAAAACTGACCCCTGGTGTGCTGAAGGGCAGGAGTCCTGGCACAGGATAGCAGGGCTGAGGACTCTGTGTTTTATATTGCCCCAGAACTTCACCCCAATTCACTGGGTTCAGGTAAGGCTGCTCCTGCTCCCACCTTGCAAGTGGGGAAACTGAGGCAGGGATGGGGTTGGGGCTTTGGCTTCCCCCACACTGCTGCTCCTCCCTCTCCAGCTGAGCCCAGAGCTGCTGCTCCCGCTGGGGACATCCCTGGGGACATCCCTTGATGTCTGCTGTGTGACATCTCCTGGGAGTGCCGCGGCAGCCCCGACCTGGGGAGCAGGTCAGGGCACTGGCAGCCAGGTTTAGGAACCACTGCCCCAGGCCTCCAGCACAGCCCTGCCAGCCCTCATTAACATTGACCAGAAGGAAAACTGTCCCAGAGATCCTACAGGACCTTGTCATCAAGGATGCAAATGATAAAACTTTGTCATCAAATCACTGGTTTCATGGATTTAAGCTCCTCCACCCTGAACTACCCCCAGCACAAAGGGAAACCTTTTACCATCTGCTGGTGGCAAAATCATTTCTCCAAGCCCACATCACAGAGACACCATCCTCACTTCTTGCAGGTCCCTGCCTGGTTTTGAATGTGTTTATAGCTCAGCTATTTCTCTCTTCTATCAAATGCAGCTCCTACAGAGTTCAGGGGCAAAGACATTTCAGAAGCCTGGATCAGGAGGAGGTGCCAGCCTGGCCACCCCAATTTTCGGCATCTAGAGCAGCACCGGTGTGATTTTACCAGGCACCAGCCCGGGCGATCCGAGGAACCACAGCTTTCTCCTGGAGACAGCAGAACACAGCCGGTGTTAATCCCCCTGAGGACTCTAATGGGCAGGATAAAATGATAATGAAATGGGCTCCTCCCACATCCGTGCGCTCAGGCACGCCGGGCACCGGCATCTCCCACCAGGAGGAAATCTCTGGTACGTGCAATCCCGCTGAGCCCTGCTGCGGGAGCGGGGATGCTCCAGCTGCCCGGGGACAAGCCAGCAAGAGTGTCACACCTTCCCGCAGGTCAGTGGGACACGTGCTCCTGGACATCCCCAGCCCAGCTGAGCCCCTTTCTCACTGCAGGCCAGTTCCCTGGAAGGACACAAGCCTGCAGCTATGGGGCATGACCCAGACTTTCAGGGCATTGTCTCTCTGACGGCTATGCACGAATTAGTCAAAAGCCTGGGATTGCCTCTCAGCGAGATCTGTGTCAGGGATCCTTCACCTCTTCACAGCCCGTGCCTGACCACACCAAAACCAGCTATTTTCCACAGCCAGCTCTGTCTGTCTGAGCTCTGCAGAGCTGTGACCAATGCCCGTGGTGTTCACGTGGCCTCCACATGTCCTTCCACCACCACAAGTGACCCTGCAACCATCAGGGACTTTCCTGCGGGCCTGAGGTTCCTGCTCCTGTAATGGGTGAGCAGCTCCTTCCCAGTGCCCCCACCCAGTGCTCAGGAAAAGCCTCTCCCTACCTTGCCATCCTTCTCACGTGCCTTTTTCCCTTCCATTCATCCTCCTTCTCAAAACAAACTTTGCCCTTCGTTGTGCACCATCCTGGGCAGGCGTCTGTCACGTTTCTGAGAGAGGAAGAGGAGGAGAGGTCCTGGGCTGCTCACGGACATCGGCTGCTGCAGTGTGGTGGGCTTGGAGGGCTCAGAGGTTCTGCAACATGGTCCTGATGTTTGCATGTGGGCTCCTGAACCACATCTATACCCCCTATAACCAACAGCACCTACCCCACCTCATGGGAGACCAGGAGAGAACAGCAGGAGGAAGGAAAGGAGAGGAAGCAGGAGGAAAAGAAAGGAAAGGAGAAGGGTAGGAGATGGAACCAGCAACAGCCCTGTGACCTTTCCCTCGTTCTCCTAAGCACATTTGTCCCCGAGGATGCCAGGCTGGGGATGCTCTGACCCACAGATGGACAAGCAAGCCCAGGACCAGCTCCTTCCCCCAGCAGCTGCAGCATGCAGGGATGCTCACCGAGATTTGTTTCCCTGAATCTCAGCCTGTTTTGCTGGGCATCAAGAAGAGTCACCAAGAACTGTCCCCTGGCCTTCCCACCACAGATCTGTGAGAATACAACCACTGGTGACCAAGAGACAAAGCTAAAAGAAGCACCTGCCAAGTGCCTCCAGGGATTTCACGGATGTTCCCCAGAAAGAGCCAGCAGGGCACAAGAACTGCTCTTTTCCATGGCTCCACTGTGTTCAAAGATAAATGCATCATCCTCTAATTAAATCACCTAATCAGGGCTTCGATGTGGGTTCAATCCAGTCCCTCTTGCTGGCCCAGCCTCTGGGCTGTGGGAGAAACTGCAAATGGCAAAGAGGTGCTGATCCCACCTCTGCTGCTCCACGTTTCTTCTGATGATTAATTACTCCTCCTAGTAAAATATTTATGCCTTATTTCCAATGTGCCTGCCCTCAGCTGCCAGATACTGACTCTTGTCATCTTTTCTCTGCTCAATTAACGAGATTTTGGCTACCATGTATTTTTTCCTCTGTGAGAGTATTTAGATGTTTTTGCCAAGCCATCCTCTTTCCTCTTTGATTTATGAGTGGATTCACTGGATGGCCCTGCCTCTCCCGCTCTAAGACCCTTTCTGCAGCCCCTTGGTCCCTTCCTCTCAGACTCCACATCTCCTTTGCTGAGAAGGAAAGATTGGATTTGGCTGCCATAAGCCCAAATTTGGTTCTGACCAGAAATGCAAATAACTGCTATATTTTTTTTTTTTTACTCAGAGCCAAATTTTACATTATCCTGAAAATTTTCAATTCTCCAATGCAGAAATGGGGACAGACAGGCAGGCACCCCCCAAACTGCTGCCTGGGGAACCCCTGTGCTGCCTCTCCCAGCACCTGCAGGCAGCTCCAGCTGAAAATTTACCATCCACATTAGGGACAGGAAACCATGTACAGCCACAGCTATTATTTTTGGATGAAAAAGATTTCCATGTTCCATTCTGCTTCAGTTAGGATGCCTTTCGCTCACTAAGCTTGCCACCCAGATTTGTACAAACCATTAACACTCAGCTGCTCTGGGTCAGATCCAGGTTTTTCCAAAAATCATTTTCATCTCCTTTCTTCCAGATTAGTGATAACACCGATTCCATGTTACCAGCTAGCAGTGTCCAGCAGTGATAATCTCCCTGATAACTGCCTTGGAAATGGATCACGTTTATTTAATACCAGCTTTCTTGACACTGTGCAATGTCAGCTCTAAATACTGGACTGGATTGACTTTTTTAATACTGGAAAGTGCAGATTTTTACAAGAATATCACCTCCCATAACTCAAATGCTTCTCAGAAGTGTATTACAGCCAGAGAGTCACCTCTCATGTTGGAGACTGAAATAATTTCTACTTGCCAGGAGTTATTTTCCATATAGCCACGTTGGATGGCAGGAATTTATTCCTGGTGCTGAAGTCTTTAATCAATTCAAGCCCAAGCCAGGCTTCTTCCTCTTCTCCCTGGGGGAATGCTATCAAGCCAATCAACCTGTAGCTACCAGGTCATCTTATTCCCTCTTGGGAAGAGCAACAACACTATTAAAACACTTTTTAATCATCTGGAATTTCCCCGGGGCTCATCCCAGCATATGGATGGGTGGTGAGATTTCAGCTATAACCACTCCAGAACAGGAACCAGAAAAGCTGTTTCCTCAGATCTTTGCTTGAAATTTTTCTCTCTTTTTTTTTTTCCTTTCGTTTTTCCGCCTTTCTTTTTTTCGTT
>VWYI01007353.1:65020-125681 GCA_013399455.1 Anthoscopus minutus | reverse complement strand
ATCCTGCCCCTCGGCTCCCAATCCTGCCCCTCTGCCCCGAATCCTGCCTCTGTGCTCCCAATCCTGCCCCTGTGATCCCCATCCTGCCCCTCTGCCCCGAATCCTGCCCCTGTGATCCCAATCCTGCCTCTGTGCTCCCAATCCTGCCCCTGTGCTCCCAATCCTGCTCCTGTGCTCCCAATCCTGCCCCTCGGCTCCCAATCCTGCCCCTCTGCCCCAAATCCTGTCCCTCAACTCCCAGTCCTGCCCCTGTGATCCCAATCCCGCCCCTCTACCCCGAATCCTGCTCCTGTGCTCCCAATCCTGCCCTTCTGCAGATCCCGTCCCCACAGCCGAGGCTGCCGGGGCAAAACCCAAACGCCTGGAGGTCCCCGCTCCCTTCCTTTTGGGACAAAGTCTCCGCTCCAGAGCCCGGCCTCTCCTTGTGCGAGTTTTATCCATCTAATCTAGGGGCAGATCGGAGGCTGATGATGTCCATGCCTGCCCCGGTGCCGTCTTTAGCCGGATCAGGGCGGGTAAACTCCTTACCACGTTATTCTTAGCAGCAGGCACCCTGCAGCAGCCTGGACCCCGCGGCCCCGGGACTGTTCCAACAGGATGGGAAGGCAGCCCCGGTCCCGCAAACACCAACAGCTTGTCCCAAAGGCATCTACCGCTCCACAAACATTGTAACAGTCTGGGACCTGATTCCACAAGGACAACACAAGTCCTTCCAGCAGGTTTTCTTTTCTCGGGTGGTTTTTTTTTTCTCCCCTGTAATTATTTTGCAGGGTGTTTTGAGCCGCCAACGTGCAGCAGCTCTCCGGTAATGCACCAGTGCAAATGCCAGCCCTCTGCCCGGGCAGCTCTATTCACACACCCCAGAAACACTGCACAAAAAGCATTTGCTTTCTGCTGCCTCCCGAGCTCCACAGTCTCCGTAGGCTGCCTAATTATAAGATGTTAGCAATTTTTTTTTTTCCAGTGATAATTAACTGGTCCTGGAGAGAGCTGAAAATAAGCACTTCCCAAGCAAGTAGCAAACTCCCCTGAGTTTTCTCTGCTAAAGTTACAACTCAGCATGAAACTGCTCCAGCCTCACAGGGACACAGATCATCTCAGCACCTCCCTGCCATGGCCTGGGATGCCACCACGGTCGCAGGCAGCTGAACACAGGTGAAATGGCGGGTGTGGGACAGCAGTGGGGTCCCAAGGGCTGTGCAAGCGGACAGGGAACCCCTGACAAGGCGTATGCAACGGGGAGAAGGATCCCAAGGGGTCTGGAACGGAGAGAGGGATCTCAGGGAGTGTGCAAGGGGCGGAAGGAGCCCAAGGGGCATACGACTGGGAGAAGGATCCCAAGGAACGTGCACTGGGGAGGCGGATCCTGAGGGGTATGGAATGGGGACAAGGATTCCAGGGAGAGTTCAGCGGGGAGAAGGAGCGCAAAGGGAATGGAATGGGGAGGATCCCGAGGGATGTGCGATGGGACACGGACCCCCCAGGCACAGGCAGTGAGGCTCCCGGTGTGCCCGGCCATGGGACAGGGACCCTTGGGCGCTGCGGTTCCCAGCACAGCCCGAGGGTCCCGCTGGCCGTGCCCGGTGCGGTTCCGCAGCGCGGGTCTCCCACGGCAACCGGACAAGCCCCGACCGCCGCCGCTTCCCAGGGAACGAGAAACAAACGCTGCCGCCAGACGCAGCGAGGGTGTCCGGGGACGCAACAGCGAGGATCTGCCCCGCAAGAAAAGGGGGTCTCAGGGGTAGGGTCCGTATTCGCCCCCCGCAGCCCCGGTACTCACCGTCGGAGCGGGGCAGGCTCGGCGCGACCCCGGCGCAGCAGCGCCCGGAGCCGCCGGGGCTGGCGGGACCTCGGCCGGTCNAACGGGGAAGGGTCGGGAACGGGGAAGGGTCGGGAACGGGGAAGGGTTGGGAACCGGGAATAGTCGGGAACAGGGAATGTCAGGATGCGGGAAAGATCTGTATTGGGAAAGGGGCAGGAATGGGGAAGGGTCAGGATTGGGAAAGGGCCGGGACGTGGGAAAGGTCTGTACTGGGAAGAGGTCGGGATGCGGGATGAGGGAAGGGTCAGGAAAATGGGATGGGGGAAGGGTCGGTATGGGAAAGGGTCGGGATGTGGGAAGGGTCGGTGCTGGGAAAAGTTGGGATTTGGGGAAGAGTCAGGATGTAGGAAGAGTAGGGATGTGGGAAGGGGGTGCTTCTGCCTCAGTCTCTGAGACCCCACCCGGGGCACTGCATGCAGCGCTGGGGTCTTCAGCGCAGAAAGACGTGGAGCTGTTGGAGTGAGGCTGCGAAGATGCTCTGAGGCCTGGAGCACCTCTGCTGTGGAGCCAGGCTGGGAGAGCTGGGGCTGATCAGGATAGAGAAGAGAAGGCTCCAGGGACACCTTAGAGCCTCTTCCAGAGCCTAAAGGAACTCCAAGAAAGATGGAGAAGGACTTTGGGCATGGAGTGACAGGACAAGGGAGAATGGGTTCCCACTGACAAAGGGCAGGGTTAGATGGAATACTGGGAATAAATTTTTGCCTGCAAGGGTGGTGAAGCCCTGGCACAGGTTGCCCAGAGAAGCTGTGGCTGCCTCATCCCTGGAAGTGTTCCAGGCCGGGTTGGAAGTGGCTTTGATCAACTTGGTGTAGAGGAAGGTGTCCTTGCCCATGGCAGGGGTTGGAACAAGATGCACTTTAAGGTGCCTTCCAACCCAAGCCTTTCTAGGATTCTATGAAAATGCCAGGAGCGAGCTGGGCAGGGCTCTGCAGGCAGCAGCACCTCAGCTGCACAGGCTGGCTTTGGCCAAACAGGTTTTATCAAACCAGCTCCAGAGCTGACCTGGAGGTTGCTGAGGCTGCACACAGGCTGGTGCCCGAAAGGAGTAAGGGATGGATCACTACTGCACTGGGCAAGTTGTTCAAGTTGAGATGGTCACTGATGCTCTGCTTTCCTTGGTGAAAATGTCTCTTTTCAGTAAAGGGGTGTTTCCCTGTCCAGGGGTGCTCTGGGTGGGAAAGCAATTCTGCCACCCAGACACCCTCTGGGAATGACAGCACCAAAGCAAAGCAAAGTCAGGAGGCCTCCTCGTCCAGCCCAATTGCCAGCAGCAAAGAAATGATGGGTGAGGTGGAAGTTGTGGGTCAGGTTTTGGGGTGAGTTCAGCTGCCCCTGGAAGCAGGGAACTCTCCCTGGCTTTCTGGGAAAGCCAGGCATGTTGAGCATGGCAGCCTGGGGGAGTTCAGCCCGGTGTAATTGTGGCAGACAATGGATGTGCAGAGGCCAGGGCAGGCAGCTCCAGCACTGAGGCAAATTCTCCCCCAATGGAAGAGGCTGTTGGGAGCTGCTGGGTGGGTTTCTCCTGTGGGGTCAGCAGTGCCCAGGCTGCCAGATTTTCTCCTCCTCCATGGCTCTGGCATCCTTCACCCCCCTGCAGTGCCAGCCCTGGGGCTCCACACCTCCACTTCTGAGGGGGAATGGTAGGGCTGGAGCAGGCGTGGAGGGCTCTGTGATGAAGCTGCTGTGGTGAGATGCTGATGAGTCTATCAGCCAGCATCTCTGTGCACAGGGGCACTGTCAGCAAACTCATGGATTTGTTTATTTGTTTGTTTGTTTGTTCAGCAGCTGGCAATGCCATCCCTGCACCAAGGTGAGTCAGTGCTCAGCAGCCCAGCACCCTGCAGGTGGTTGAGTGGCTCCTCTCCTCACCAGGGAGCAAAGCTATGTGGGATGAGTCAGACAGAAAATGAGTTTATTTCCAGATGCCGCAGGGGAAACTAATTTTGATTTAACAAGCAGGCAAGAGTGAGGTATCTTGAGTTTTTATTTTGATCCTACTCCACACGAAATAATATCCACTAGCATTATCTTCCTTACATTTGTTTGTATTTGCCCCAGTACTGTGTTAAATATAAAATACTGCTTGAACAAGGATGGATGGTGAAAAACATGAGATGCTAAAAAGATCCCTTGAGCCCTCCTCCACGAACATCCTGAATGTTACGAGTCATTTAAAATTAGTATAAAATAGGAGGACAATCCAGTAAGTTGCTCTGTGTCCCCCATGCTTTACAAGGAGAGGATTTAGGAGCAAGAGGGGGAGCCTCTCAATTACAGAGAAGGCCACTCTGCAAATCCAGGCTGAAGGCAGGGTGGCAATGTTCCCAACAGAGCCCAGCCATCCATTCCTACTGGGGCATCTGTCCTGCCCTGGATTTTCAGCAATAGAACATGACATGACATGACATGAAGCAGCTTCAGAAAGGTCCTTCTGGCACCTCCCTGTGCCTCAGGAGCCCTTGGGACAGATTTAGGGCCAAAAGACCACAATGGCAAAACAGTTTCTGGGATAAATCCCTTGGGATGAAGCCCACAGGCAAAACATGGTATCCCAGGGCATCCTCAGCCCCTGCCAGGGGACATGTGCCTGTGGCTGGGATTGCTGTTTGCATGGTCTGACCCCAGGCTGGCTCCCTGTGGGATTTGGTGGCAGAGGGAGGAGAGCCAGGCACACCAAAGCTGTCACCATGCCCATGGTGGCTCAGGGAAGCTGCTCCCCCAGACTCAGTGAAAATTGAAGCAGGTGTTTGTGAAGCTCTGGCTGCCCTCCAGGTGCTTCATGGGGTCCTCACACAAGCCCTGTGAGGTAGGTCAGGGTCTTCACCCCCATTTTCCAGATGGGGAAACTGAGGCACGGAGAAGGGTAATGACTTGCCAGACAGAAAATATGGCATCTCCCATTCTGGGACCTCTGCATCCTGCTATTCCAGCCCCAGATGTGCTCCATCAGCTGCTGGTTACTCACAGCTCATCCTTCTCCACCTCTCCATGTGCAGCAGGTGACAGGGCCAGGGCTGGGCAGGGGCAGCAGCAGAGTCTGGGCTCACACCACCTCGTTCACCCCCATCCCTAAGGCCACCCATCACCCCAAGGGCAGTCCCAGCCCAAAGGCTGCTTTGGGGTGCCCTGGGCACAGACCCCCCAGCAGCCCCACCCCAGGCTGGGGTGCCAGGTACAGCTCCCAGAGCCTTTTACAGGAACCTTATGCTTGTGGAAGTGAAAACCCGCTGGATATTTCTGCCAGCCTGGCAACCACAGGCACCACATCAGGAGGGTTGGGTATCCAGATGCTTCCTCTTTGGTAATTTGCTGCAGAGTGGCAGCCCTGGAGAGCCAGTCCTGGGGTGCCACAGGCTGGGGGGTCCTAAGCTCTGCCCAGCTCCCTGGAATGCTGCTGGAGAACCAGGAGATGTGGGATAGTGGTCGTAAATCTCCTTCACTTGCCACATCATGCCAGAAGCTGTCATTAATCAAAGGCCAAAAAGAGGTGATGGGCAATTGATTCTTTTGGGTGCTGATGGGGAAGCACACAGCACACTCTCCTGGCTCCAGCAGCTCTGCCAGGGTGTTTGGGGAGCAGGATTAGGTGTGCTTTTCCCATTCTGCTCCCAGCAGCTGGATGAATGTTCCATGTCTCATTAGCCTCATGTAGCCATGGTTAGGCATTTAAAAACTGAGTATCACTAGGATCTCTCCATCACAACTCACATCCAGGCTCCATGTGGATGCATTCCTGCCCTGCAACAATCCTGGAAATGCCACAAATCTTTCCAAAAGTGGCATTAAATCTGATGAGCAATAGGTTCATTAGCAAATGGGAGCAGGGAAGGCAGCTAGCCCCATAATCCCAGTCCAAGGAGGTTCACTTCCCTCCCTCAAGGAGAAAGGGAATCCCCTGAAGTGGATGGGCTGACCTCAGTCAGGGAGATGCCAGATCCCAGCTCTGCTCCCTGCTGAAGGCACATGTGGAGCAGTGCTGTGCTTCAGGCTGCCACTGGCATTGAGGCTGGAGAAGAAAACCAAGCACTCCAGGGAGAAAATGTCCATAGGGGATCCCAGGGATATACTGAGTTGTGCACTTAATATTGGCTTAGAGAAAGGGTTTCCCAGTGCTCAGGGACTGGGATGCCCTGGAAGAGATTCAAGTTTCAATCTCTTGTAAGGCTTGCTGAGTAGGGACCATCCCCTCAAGGACTTGGGATGGAGCTGTTAATGCTGACAGGACTTGGGACGATTTAGGAGCCAGTCTAGGTGGTGCAGAGGTGTCACCACATCCCTCTCCACCACTGGGTCTCTCCCCTCATCCTGACTCCTCCAGTCCCCTCAGTGGCACACACTAAGGACTCCAGTAGCCAAACCCAGGGTGTCATAGCCAGGAGCATGTGAGGCCAAGGTTCCCAGTCCCGTGGGATGCTCAAGACCCGGTGAGTGAGCAAAGCTCCCAGCGAGTGCTCACTCCCCTATCACCCACAGCCCAGTCAGTCACTGTGTTCTGAAACCTTTGCCTAAAAAAATAAACAGTTCCAGAGGTTAAAAAAAAAAGAAAAAAATATTTAAAATCAACCTCCGGGCTCTCCTGTCTGTGAGGACAGGGCACCACAGCTGCTGTCCGGGGGCCGAGGGGGCGGTGTGGGGCCGGCCCGTGGTGCGGGCTGTGTCCCGCTGCCCTGTGTGCCCACGTACCAGGGGCACAGACAATGTCTTTAAGGCTTCTACCGGGAGGTTTTGGTGTCCAGCGCCCCCGGCCGGTACAGGTACCTCCAGATGGCGTAGTAGTGGATTCCAGCCCCGATGGCCACGAAGAGGTGCCAGATGGCGTGGGCGAAGGGGATGCGGCCGTCGCTCTTGAAGAACACCATGCCCAGGCAGTAGAAGAAGCCGCCGGCCACCAGCTCCAGGAGGCCGTCCCTGTTGGGCTGGGAGCAGGCAATGCTCAGTGAGGTGTCTCCAAGGGGTGTCTGCCCTCTCCCCACCACCCCATTAAGTCCAGAAGGGTTTTCCAGCTGCAGCTCTGGACTTCTCTGCCTCCTGCGACCCCCTCCTGTCCAGCAAGACAGCAGGGACCCAGCAGGCCCGGGAGAAATGGAGCTAGATGGTCTTTAACATCCTTTCCAAACCAGACCATTCTATGATTCTGTTATCCTACACCTTACAAACAACAGAGCCCAGGCAGGAGATCTGGGAGCGATGCACGTGGTGCCTGCTGGGCACCCAAAGCACCTGCAAAACCAAGGTGAGCCACATCGTATCAGGGATGGCTTTATCCCTCACACAGCCTGGAGACTGCGCCAACCCACCAGACACAAACTGGTCCAGGTTTTCAAATCCCTCCTGGGATTTGTCCCTCACACTGAGCCCAAGTGCTTCCCAGCAGGGGCTTACCATGGAGAGGATGACCAAGGCAGGGAAGAAGCCCATGATGACGTAGCACACCAGCTCCACCAGCTTGTACCTGAGACAGAGAGGCAGCTTGGAGCAGGAACTGAATGGGGCTGAGTTTAATTTTCACAGCAGTTCTATAGGGAAAGGGGGGCAGTGCCATCACAACAGGTCCCATGTCCTCATGGGCGGACTGGCTTGGGACTTCGGGAGGCGACATCTGGGGCCTTTGGCTTTTTATTTGGTGCCACCACGTGGAGGAAGGAACTCATGGCAGCACGTCCCTGCTCCGTGTCCCGGGTCACACACACCCACCAGCTCGGGGCCGGCTGCAGGCACTCACCGCTCATGGAAGAAGAAAACGTAGACGGTCCCGATGGATGCCATGATCCAGATGATCCAGCGCATGTGGGAGGCCCAGGGACCCAACTCCCTCAGGTTCAACCTGCAAGACCCAGGGCTGTAGTGAGGTGGGTCTAGGGCAGCACCCTGGGCTGGGCTCATCCCATCAATCCCCATGTCTGTCCCACCAAAGGGCCTTCCCAACTTGTAACTTCCAGAGGTTGGGATCTACTGGATGTGAAGGTTTCGTGGAAAGCAGTAAGAAGAAGCAAAGCCAGAGAGGGAAACTCTATTTATTGGAACCAGGATGAGTTTTTTTCCCCTTCAGTGGGGCCAGGTGAAGGCCCCCAGCCACCAGGAACTCACCAGGGAGCGTAGGACGCGGCAATGAAGAAGTAGATCACCATCCTGTCAAACATGTGTAGGCAGTGCTCCACAGTCCTGCAGGACAGACAGATGGGTCACAGCACTGGAGGCACCTGGACCCTCTCCCCCTTCCCAAGCCCTGAGCAATCAGGGATGATACCTGAGATGCCTCTTCTTCCAGGAGATGGTGTGGAAGATGGTGGAGACAATGAAGAGGCTGGACAAGCCAAAGCCATAGATCCAGGCTGAGATGGTTTCCCACTGGTCATCAGAGAGGATGTAGAGGATGGAGCTGCCCAGGATGCTGGGCAGGATCCAGAACTGGAAGGGGAAGCAAACCCACTCTTGACTCTCTGCGTTTCCATTGTGCAGCTACAGTAGAGCCTCAACTTCTCCTTTTAGGTGTTTGTTCAGCTTCTGGTCAAAGCTACCACCTGTAAGGGGCAGGCAGGGTCCCTCCCTGCGTGGTGCAGCTCCAAAATAGTTTGTCCGGAAGGCAGGGAGGAGGAGGAGGGAGGCACAAGAAGGATGGTTGTCTCTGAGTCATCTCCCAGGACTCAGATTGGGAACTGTCAGCTCCCAAAAGAAACCCTGATGGGGCGAGAGGTCCCTCCCACTGCAACCCCATGGGCACCTGTCACAGTTCTTGATGTGAAACAATCCATTTTCAGGGAGCTTTGAAAATAATCCTGCCCCACCAAGCCCACAGCCAGCTTCCCCAGGGCCATGGAGCCATGGGTGGGTGAGAGCAAGGGAGGTGCATATCAACTTCCTAGGGCAGGAGGAGGGAGAACATCCCAGTCCCTGGGGGCACACGGGGCACCTCTGCCTCATCACAGCCCTCAAACTCTCAGGAACTGCTCCAGGGCTGAACACATGTTTTTAGGTGTCCCTGGAGGTTCCTCAGTAGATCCCCAGGGAAATGAGCACCGTCCTCCCTCACCCAGGGACAGGGACTCACAGCGTGCGTGGCACAGTTGGCTGCATGCTCATATTCTGTGGGCTGGTACCTGCAGTTGGATGGGACACGGTGATTCATGAACCTGCAGCGAGAAGCAGGGAAAGAAACACACTCAGGGGATGTGGATGGAGCAAAACCCTTCTGCAGGTTTCTGCACAGGCTTACCCCCAGCCTGCAGCCCCACCATGGCTCAGCTTTGCTCCAGCTGCCCTGCAGAAGTGACACCAGAGCACAGCGTGTCCATCTGGGTGTCCCCAAGTGCCAGGTCCCCAGGTCTTGCTCAGCCATGGCTCAGGCTGAAGCAGCTCCTGGGAGCTTGCTTGGAAAGCAGAAGGCAGGAGCCAGCTCTGCCAGTTGCTGTGGGGAGAGGTGGGAAGAGCCCCAGCAAAAAGGGTATCCCTGCAATGCCTTTGGTTTCTGGGTACCACCTGCATCTACCCCCTACCCCCAGGGTTGTACATCCCAACACAGATTGCTGGGGGGGAAATCCTACTGCCCTCCCTTGGAAGCCTGCATCTTTATCTATGTTTCTTTTAGTCTTAGGAGGTATCAGCTTGCTCTTGGTATTCACAGGAATGTATTGATTTCCCCTGCTGGTCCAACACACAGCGATAAAAAATAGTGTCACTCCATTGCTGGGTATGTAACACCAAGTTAAATGTGCATCCAGGATAACAGCTCACAGCAAAGCCTCGTTCACCACCCTCTTCTGGCAGGAGACAGCAGTTCCCCTTAGCAAAGGGAATGAGAAACAGGAAAATGGAGAGGGTTCTTTCCCTGCTCCTGAGAATGAAGGTTTTTAAGACTTTTCCTGCTGTGGCTCAGGTCAGGATGGCTGAGCCGAGCGGGCGCCGGCGGGGCTGCTCAGCAGGACCTGGGCTAATTGCTTTGTGACCCTGCTTGCCCCCAGCTCCAGCACCATCTGCAGCTTTTCACAGCTGAGCTGAGCCCAGCAAAGGGGCTGGGGGGCTGGCAAGACCTTGCTGCTGGGCACAGGGTGATGCCTCAGTCCAGGATGCTTGGAAAGGCAGGAAAAGTCCCCTCTCCCCAAGCCACCCATGCCTGTGTGGACTCCTCTGCCATCTCCCACCTGCTTGGCCCCGCTGCCTGAGCCACTGGTTGTTGCCTGTTAAAACAGAGCCAGGATGGATTAAGTAGCTCAAACGACAAGGATTTGGTGTGGGGGGAGTCTGGGGTGAGGAGGACCCCAGCAGGTGACAGTGACAGCCCACAAAGGGGCCCTGTCCCCACCCCTGCCCTGCCATGCCTCCTGCCAGACCCCGACACTGGGGGAAGAGATTCATGGTCCTCATCACCAAAAAATGTCAGGAATTAAGAGCGGGAACTGATAGGCCAAGCTCCCACTGCTCTGTTCACCAAGGACTCACATGGGGTAAATCAGGGCTCAGCAGGGCTGGGAAGAAGCTGGGCATCCCTGGGGACATTGCTGTGCCCAGAGTGCTGTCACCTCCACCCCAGGGACACCAGGGATGCCCTCCCCATCCCACCACTGCAGCCACAAGGCCTGGCAGGGCTGCCTGTGGTGGAGCCTTGTCCCCCTGGCAGGAGGATGCTACTGTCCCCAGCGTTGCCAGGAGACTGTCCCCAGCTCCCCTTCACTGTCTGCTTCCCTTTCTTTTCCCTTTTAATAATAAGAAGGAGGGAGGGAAGAAGGGGAGGCCAGACGTCCACATGACGTCACAGTTGCTGAGGAAACACATTCAAGGCCTTTTCCTTGAATTTATTGATTTTTAACAAAGCCTGCTCCATCTCCCCTCTGCTCTGGCTGGTGCTGTTCAGAGCAGCAATATGGAACCAATTCCACAGCCCCCTCCCCAGGGCTGAGGGGCACCCAGACCCTTTGGGAAAGGGTGCAAATATCCTCCCTAGGGTGCAAATATTCTCTTTAGCTCTGGTACAGGGGTAGAGAAGCCAGGAAGGATCACCCAAGCCATCCCCATGTAAGAAGGTTGAAGAGCATTTATGTTCCTCTAGTCCAGAGCCATTCTGTGTGGGACACCACAAATTCCTACTTTTCCCAGAGGGACAATAACCCTTTTTTTTTTGACCTGGGGAGAGAATGCTCTTATTTTCCTGCTCTGCTTTCTAGTAAGCATCATCCTATGGATGGTGGGAAATGGAGCATCACAGATGTGGGACCTGGCTGCACTGTGCTGGGTCAACCCAAGCCCCACTTTTGGGATTGTGTTTTGGGGCTAATTTGGCACATTTCTGTGATCCTCTGTGCTCTGTAGAAATGGGAGCAGCTGGTGTTTGCACACCTCCTGACAAGGCAGGATAAGTTCCTGGCTGCACCTTATTTCCCAGGGGTGCAGAGGCCATTTCCTCCCCTACTGTCCTGGGATTTTATGGACCAGCTCATGTCTGGCATAGATGTAGGGCAGGACACAGGGAGCCCTGCAGCATTCCCAGTCTGCAGACATTTGCCATACCAGCGTGCAGAACCAGCCTCCAAGCACAGTTCCAGCCTGGACAGACAGATGGATACACCTGGAAAGAGCCTTTGCCATTTTCGGGCCCAGGAAAGCACCAGCAGGTGTTTACACACCACTGGGTGCCCCAGTGCATCTCTGCAGGATAGCAAAGTCCAGAAGACACAGAGAAGTTCAAAGACCCCTGCACAGCAGGAACAGGAGCATGGTCATTTCCAGGGATGGTGTGTGGGAAGCAGGGAACCAAAGGGTTCCTGGGCACCTTCTCCTCCCTTTGCTGCTCCTGGCAGACTCCCTACAACTGCCTGTATGAAGAGGAGGGGCTGCTGAGTGTCTGACCAGGGGTTATTCACAGCAACCCCAGGGTTTTTGCCTGCCCTGCTTGTGCCTGCTTTCCCCTGGCCCCTTTCCCAGGGAGGGAGCCTGAAAAGGGCCAGTACAGCAGGCTCTGGCAAGGGAAACAAAGAGCCCCTTGTCCTTGAGCATCGGGGCAAAATACAGAGCTGGCTTCCCAGGCTGGTTCCTTTCTCCTGCTCTTTCTCCCACTCTGTTGGGTTGGGGTTTTTTTAATATAGCTTTAGGGGTTTTTACTGAGTTTTTAAAAGACTCCTATCCAATAATAAAATTCCTACCTCAAAAATCATGCAGATTTGCCTGGCTCTTGCTTTGCCAGGGCGGGAAGAAGGTAAGAAAGGGATACAGTAAAATTATTCCTCAGGAGGGCTCTCGTGGGACCATCTGAGCTCTCCTGAGGGCACCAAGAGAACCTGAATTAGTCACTCCATGGTCACCACACACTCACACAAGCAGAGCCATGGGACACTTGTAGGAAAGCTGTCCCCTGTACACACAAGGGGAATGGCCCCAGAAGAGACCCAAGCCAGGCTGCAGTTTGAGATAGATGGGATTTAGCCCTGCCTTTGACACAACTCCCTGGCTGGCCTCTGCCACATCTCTTCATGTCCCTCTCACCCCCCTTTCCCCTCTCCCAGTGAGGATAACAATTTTGACATTTTTTAGGCAAGCCAGTGTGTAGATAATGTGAGGAGGATGTAAAATCACCACTAAGATGTGGATGGGGATGTGCCTTTGGAAAGAGCTGGTCCAACACCTGCCCTTCGCAGCCCTGCCATAAATCAGGCTGTGCATGTGTCTGTGCACTGTGTGTTGGGTGCCAAGGGGACAAAGGAGCAGTCAGCAAGTCTGAGGTTATCCCAGGTGATACAAATCTCCCCAGAGCAGCTCACCTCAGGTTCACCTGCAAATGGCTTATAAAAGGGCTGGGCTTGCTCAGGATTTGGCCTAAAGCCAGTGGAGATGGATTTGTTGTACATCTACCCTCATGCCCAAGGAGCTGGGGCTTTTCCAAGCTGTGTTCCTTGCTGGGCAGTTCTTGGGATCTGGCTGCAAAGTGAGATGATTTCTCCTTCTACTTGTGACTGGATGTCACAGCTGCTTTTAAAGTACCAGAGAAAGATCCTGGTGGTGGTCAGAGAGGAAGGCTTGAGGAAGAATTTGCTGGATCAGCAGTGGTGGGTGATAAGTCCTGCTGGGGCTGTCCCTTGGTAGAACAAATGTTGTGATGCCTGAGGTGTCAGTGAGGGAGCAGATGTGTCCCTGCAGAGCAGACTGGCCTCTGACTCTTCAATGCATGGCCTGGGTTTGCTCTGACAGCCCCGAGGCTGCTCACCCAGCACGGGTGTCAGGGCTTGGTCCTGGGGCCCGTGCTCACGTGGGAGATGCTGCGGTGGCATCCCTGTAAGCTGGGGCTTGGCAAGCGCTCTGCCTCTGATCCTGAATCTGGTAATGCTCCAGCTGCATCCCTGGTAAGAGGCTTCAATCCCTTGAGCTCCTCTGTGGTTTGTAATTAGCTCAGTCCCGGGGAGCGGCCTGTGCTGGCGTGGAGCCTGGCTGCTGTTTACGCACAGCACACCACCACAGGGCTCGGAGGATGCAGCACCACGAGGAAATACCCACAGCCCACCTTAAGCCCAGGTGATCTCCCAGACTTTACTGCTTTATCCAGCCCAGCAAAATCCTGCTTTTCCTTCCTACCCACTGGCATGAGGACGTTTGCCACTGGGAAGCAGGAACACCAAGGCCAACGCTGCCTGGTGCTGCCATCTGCAGAGCCACCCACATGGGCACGTGTGAGGCACCTGCTGGGAGCTGAAACCTCCCTGCCATGCCCATTCCTCTGTGCCTGCACACTCCCACACACACACACAGTGCTCCTGCTTGGCAAAGCTGAGCTGTGCCTGCTGGAAGCTTGGGAGCCAGCTCCTGGGGCCGGGGGAGATGGGGCAGGCCTGTCCATGGGCCCCTCTCGTGACTCCAGCCCATGCCCTGGGAGAGGGGCAGGAGGGCTGATGGAGCAGGACAACTCAATGTTTTCTTTTGTCACTCTTCCTAGCACAAGGAGCAGGCAGCTTGAGTAGGAAGCAGGGAATGGAAGGCTGTTTATCTAAGACAGCGTTTGCCTACCTTTCTCATGGGTAAATTAGTGGATTACCAGATTTCTGGAGTAACCCACCCAGATTGCCCAGGTGCAAGCCTTGCTTTCACAAAGCGAGTCAAAATGGGCAGCTGATTGAATTGGCACCCATCACCTCATTCCTCCCATCCCAGTTTTGTTCATTCCCAGCACCCTGACGTGTGTGAGCACCCTGGGCTGGCTGTAAACCATCCCCTGGCACTACACAACCTGCATGCCCTGAGAAACAATGAGCAAGTGCTGACTTAGAGATGCTCCCAGACAGGTCCCGTGTGCTCAGCCAGGTCCGTGTTGTACCTGGCTCTGAGCCACGGGCACAGATGTCCCCTGAGAAGGGACAGAGGAGGCAACCCCCTGACACATCCTGCTGCCTCAGAGGGTACAGGAGGGAATATGCTGCTCTTCCCCTGAGCACACCAAGGGCATACACAATTTTCTTCTTGCTCCTCATCCTAGCAGGGACAAGCACAGAAGGCTCCAAGCCAGGCTGGATGTAGGCATTGACTATTTCTGAGCCCACAAGAGCCTTTATACACCCAGCAGGGCTTGGTTGGTGGTGGAAACTCAGCAGTAATTCCCAACAGGGTGCTAACTGTCCATATTCCCATCCTGTGGGCAGGGATATTTATTTTTCTCCCCAGCTCTCTATGTAGATGGTATCTCTAACTCTTCCAAGGCAATTTATGACCCTGCAACCACAGCAGAGTTGTTTGTTTATTCACAACAGATGGGATTGGTGAGTGTTTCCCAAATTACTTTCTGAGCTGGGACTTCTTGTTTCATTTGGTACTCATGAGACGTCCAACAACAGCTGATTAGTCACAAAATGACTCTGATGTCCCAGGTGTTTTGTGAATGTTGGAAGGACTGTTTTCAGAACTGCAAATCCTCTATTATTCATTAATTTCTTCTTTGGAAAGTCATTGTGCATGTTCCTTGCTGCCTTGCCTTAAGCAAGGAGTTAGTGGGATAAATCCTGAGCTGGCTCTGCCTGTTTAACTGCAACAGCCCAAGGTGAGCAGGAGTGAGCGTGACCACTGGATCCTGTGCCTGCTGGCAGAAGATTTGAATAGTTTGAGGGCTGGAGCTTTCCCAGCCTCTAGCCCTGGCTGTCACTGTGAAATACATGGGCAGGTGACCGTGTCCCAGGTTCATAAAATCTCCCCGCAGCACGGCCTGAGAGACACAGCCAGGCTCTCAATTGGATTCTGCTTCTAAACTCTGGATGCTGCTCAAATACAAATCATATCTGTAAATTATTCAGCAAATGCCTCTGGACAGTGAAGGTACAGGAGGAAAATCATGTATTTCACCAGTCAAGCATGCAGATAGTAAGATTTCCATTAGTATTACTTACAACAGAGAGCAAGGCTGTGTGTAATGCCCTGTGCCAGCCAGTGCTGCTCAGCACAGAGAGGAGGTAGCTCCTTGCTCTGACCTGATGATCTTTTTGGCATAAAATCCTTTCCTCAGCAGCAGCAAACTTGAACAGGAGCTCAGAGTTGACTCCAAGTTCTCCTGAAGGTCAGCACTGCTTGGCTCAACTCAGTGATATCTGACTCATCCACCAGGAATATGACACCGTGGTCTCGTGTTATCATGAGAGGCTGCAGTGTAATCACAGAGAGCCCATCAGGCTCTGGACTCCCACTGCATGAAAATGTTGAGTTTGTCACACCTGGAGGGACATGATCTGTGTGTTTGGCCATGTCTCCTCTGCCTTTCTCAGACCCAGCCCTGAGTATCCACCCCCCGGCAGCAGCATCTCTGGGGACTCAACAGAACTCCTCGTGCAGCTGCATCCAGGCACCTCTCAGGGCTGGAATAAGTTGTGCTCTTTTCCCTTCCTTTCTTTGGGAGCTGTACTTGTTGGCATGGCTTTGTCTCTCTGTGGAGCTGGGGGTGTGGGAAGGGAGGAGGAGAAGGGGAGGCAAGCCTGGGACCAGCCCTGGCAGAGCCCCATTTCTCACAGTCACTGACCTGCCGTGCTGGGCACTGGCTTGAATTTCCCATGGGTTCTGTTGGCTGCTACCTCATGAAGCTGACACAGCAAACTGTGCCAAAGAATCACATCAGGCTGATATCCAACACCAGCCAAAGGAGGGGAAAGATCATGCATTTCCCAGGCAGCCAAGAGACCATCCTTCCACCAAAAGCACAAGGCATGGGGCTTGGTTTGCCCAATTATGCACATCTTCAGCGTGGTGGCCCCCACCTAAGCCTGTCCTGAATACCTGGCTCCAATTCTGCACCCTGAGCTACATGAGGTAACTCCTACTGGTGCCATTTTCAGAGGGCATCTGAGTCAGCCTGACCCCACAAAGCAACCAGCATGGAATTGGTTGGTAACATCAGCTGATCCTGGCTTTCCCATACACTTTGGGGACCTCCCCATCTCTTGGAGCAGTGCCTTTTGCATCAGGGGGGGTCTGTCTGCTCATCTGGGACAGCTGGCAGGCCTTGATGGGGCTGGTGCTGGCAAGGTGAGCAGCCCCTGCCTCTCGAGGAGCTTCAGGCTATGGTATCAACACTGAAAGCATTTCCCTTCTCACTGCTTCATCCCACATGGGCTGTGGGGGAAGCAGAGCTCTTGGAAAGTATCTTGGAGTGTGTGGGAGCAGGCGAGGGCTGCTCATGTTTTCATGGCAAAGCAATGGGGAACAGGTCTTCCCAATGTTGTTTCCTTGTGTTTGGAGTCTGAGAACCCCAACATTTCCTATTCCTGCTCGTTCTCCTCTTCCTTTCTTAGCCAGAGATGCTGGAATAGCTGATGAATGTCTCCTTGCTCAATAATTACAGTGCAGGGAGAAACGAGGAAGGTTTTCCCAGCTGCCTTTCCCCAAGTTCAGAGGATTTGGGTTTGAGAAGTGTACAGTTCAGACCTCCATCCCCTCAGGCTGGCGAGGAGGTGGCAGTGCCTGCGTTGCAGGCAGAGGGAGGTGAGGGCAAGCCTGGCCCAGGCACCTACAGAGACCCCCACAGAGGCCCCTGGGCTGAGACATTAATGACATTAATGTGGATTTTACCATCTGCTCCCCTTTGTGTTACTCCATGCAGGGCAAGCCAAGGAAACACAGTAAGATTTAGAGCCTTTTACATGAACAAATCAAAGGAGCTGCTATCAGTTTGTGAGGATGATTCAGTGCCCTGCAGCTCCCAGCAAAGCCCTCTCCACTGCTGCTCCAGAGATGCTGAGGCTGGCCGGATACAGCAGCTCCCTGATTAATCATGTTTCCTTCCAATTACAGCTCTGGATGGCCAAAGTCTGGGAAACATTGAGTGTTCCCACAGGGAGATACTCAGCCCCATGGCAGCTACGTGGGCAGGAAGGACCAAAGCATGGTTGAGTGAAAACTGGGCCAAAATGGGGTCAAAGCTGGTGGTGAGGTGCAAGGAGGGTTTGGTTACCAGGTCAGTGTAACCTGACCAATGAGCCCAGTGCTAAAGGTGAAGCTTGGTCTGACCTGTTGGGAGGAAGAGTGAAGGGGAAGTGGAGGAAGAACCCTCTGGTGGCTGGTTAGAGCAAGAGGAATCTCATCTGCTAGCACTTGGTGCCATGGTTAGACTTGGCCTGTGGGGCAGGAGATGGATATTGCTGGTCAGGGTGCAGGTTGTGAGTGACAGGGAAAGCCTTGCAGCAACTGTGCTTTGAAACTTCATTGCCCCACGGTGTCAGTCATGGCAGAGCCTCCTGGGCCTCACAGCAGAGCAGAAACCACCCAGAGTCTCATTTATAACCACAGCGTGTTCTGCCTTGCACCCTGTTCCCACCACGGTGACAGCCTCTCCTTTTGTTTCCTTCCCCTCTGTCCCTGCTCTGCCTCTGCTTCTCCAAAGCCCAGCCAGGAGGGATTTGGAGACAGCCTAGTGCCCCTCCAGCCCTGAGTTTTCTCCTGGCAGTTCACAGAACGTTCCCACATTGATCAGTGCTTTTCATCTCTTTGTTCTCACACAACAGGTCTTTCATCACCACACTGTTTTATTTATTCCTTTTGGTGGGTGTATCAATGGCCAAGTTCCTCCCTTCTTGGTCCTTGCTCAAAATTAGATAAAATGACATGAAAAATGAAGCCTGTTCCAGGCTTTTCCACTGCAAGGAAAACTTTGATATTTTTTGTTTTTTTCAAGGAACACCATAAGCAAGGCCACGTTCTCTGAAAAGATGTTGCAAGATGGAATCATAGAATTATTAAGGTTGGACAAGACCTCTAAGATGGAGTCCAACCATTAGGCCAGCACTGCCATGTTCACCCCTAAACCACGTACCCAGGCGCCACATCCACACGGCTGTGTGAAAACTTCAGCCACTTCCCTAGGCAGCCTCTTTTAATCTTTCCTAATATCCAATCTAAACTTTCTAAACTTCCCCTGGTGCAATTTGAGCCCATTTTCTCTTATCCTGTCCCTTGTTCCCTGGGAGCAGAGCCTGTTTCCCACCTGGCTGCCCCCTCCTGTCAGGGAGTTGTGGCCAGTGAGAAGGTCCTTCCTGGGCCTCCTTTTCTCCAGGCTGAGCCCCCCACAACCCCCTCAGCTGCTCCTTATCAGGCTTGTGCTCCATTTCCCATCTCTGGACCTGCTCCAGCACCCCAACATCCTTCCTGAACACAGGATTTTGAGATGCTTCTGCTGCCTTGAAGGACACGTGCCACCATGAGTCCCCTGGCTTCTGCTTGCCCCAGTTCCCACCTCAGAGCTCAGCTGAAAGAGCATCCCTGGCACAAAGGAAGAAGCAGCTTTAGGGTTTCTTTTGGGATATGCCCCAGCAGAGGATTTCCATGGAGATCAGAGCTGGTGTGCATGGAGTGGGGGGGGGGACAGGGATTATCCCACTGTTATTTTTGAGCATTGGGCTAAGAGGATCTCTGTGATGATACAGGAAGCCCTGGGTTAGCATCACGTGCTGGTGACTTCCTTGGGGTGAAAGCCAAGGGAGCACCCATCTCCTGCTGCTCTCCATCCAGCCCTGGCACACAGTGAGAGATGGAGGATTTCATGTGGATCTGACCCTTCCCTGCATGTGGGCACCACCCCTGCTCTCTGTAATGCCTCATCCCATTTAACAAGCTGTCTCCAGAAAGGACCACAGCCAGGCTGGAGCAAGCTGATTCAGGATAAATCAAGCAACAGGTTGGCAGATGGGTTCTGCTGGGGGAAACTGGTGTCAGTGGAGCAGCCCCTGATTCACTGCCCAGTTCCTAAAGAGCCCCTGCACCCCTTCCATGGGGTAAAGGTATGGTTTGCCTCCTGCTCTGGGGGGTACAGAGCTTTGCTCAGCTCCATTTCCCCTAGCTCTGTCCTTTGCATGACAACTGAGGGGTGGGGAAAAAGACTTGAATTTGCCATTTTCACAAGGTTTTGTACCAGGCACATGGTGCATATCTGCTGGGTGCCTTGTGCCTCACCCCCAGTCAAAGGTTATCAGGAGGCAGCTACAGGATCAAAACCGTCTTTGAGCAAGTGGCCACATTTCAGGCAGGCTTTGGAGATGCAAGCATGGATTTTCCCCATGGGACACCTGGAAGGAAAGGAGCTGATGGCTGGAGGGAGTTGAAGGATTGTCTCCTTTTCTTACCCAGCTCAGATAAACATCCCTCACGGATCATCCTGCCTGGAGCAGGCGAGAAACACCATCACAACTTCTTTTCACACAAGTTTTTCTCTGGTATCTGCCCCTAACAGGACCACCTTGAGTCTGGAAGTGGCAGCACAGAGCTCAGTGCCCCCAGGAGCTGCGCCAGCCCGTGGGACACTACGCAGCCAGAAAAACATCCCCACCACAGTCACAGGGAGCTGGGAGCAAAGCCTGTCCTCGGTGCAAAGCTGAGCACCCCCAGCAGCCCCCCCGGTCCCCATCTGTGCAGAACCCGGTGCCATCTGACTCATCCCGGCCACCCGGGGAGCAGAGAGGGCTGCGGGCAGGCGTTGTCCCCGTGTCACCTGCCAGCTCCCTCCTAAAGGCCACATCTGATCCCGCAGCAGCGCGTGTGGCCAAGTGCCCTCTGACCTGTGCTCAGCAATCCTCAGGTTTCCCCCTGCACAGGTAACACCGTGACGTTTCCTGCTTCACCCGAGCTTTTAAAACAAGTCCAAGCTGCTGCTGGAAAACCTCCCTGGGGATTTCATGGAGGGGAGAGAAGGATCCATCACCAGTGCACCCCATGAGAACCCTGTTGAGCCTGCGGGCGCAGGCTGGGAGAGCCACCCCGAGGGCGTTTCGCCTGGGCGCAGAGGGAGCCTGGACCACCAAGCCTGGACCACACCGTCCCTCCAAGGGGGGTTGGAAGCCAGCGCTAGGGTCTGTTCCCTCGGGAAGGCAGGATCCTGCTCCCCCGGCAGCCAGCGAGCCGAGGTGAAGTTAGACCCCGCGAAAGGCAGCGAAGGCTCGCAAGGATGCTAAGAACCGTTTAGGGATGCAGAAAAGCAGGTAGCCGAAATCCCAGCCCGCACTTGCCCTGTGCTTTGAAGCACTCAGCAGCTTTGGAAGATCCTTTCGGGCTCCATCCCAGCGCAGCCGAGCCCGGGGAGGGTTTGGGGCTGTCCGGAGGCTCGGCGAGCACCGGGGGTCGGGGACCGCCGCACGGACGGATTTACCTGGCGTAGCGCGTCTTCTGGAAATCCAGGAGCCGGGACACGAACATCGCGGCGGTGCCATGGGGGTCCCGGGGGGCGGCGGCTGCTCAGCCCCGGGCGGGGGGAAAATGCCGCCCGGGGGAACGGCACCAACTCGGCGAGCTCCGGCGGGCGAGGAGGAGAAAGGGCAGCCGGTCCAGCCCAGCCCGGCACAGCCCAGCCCGGCCCCGGCCCCCTCCCGCCCCCTCGGCTGCTCGGGAGAAGCGACACGGGGAAAACAAAGGCGACCTCCGGGAGGGGGGAGCCAGCCCCGCTGCCGCCTTCAGATGTGCAACGAGGAGGAGGAGGAAAAAAAGAAAGGGGGGTGGGGGGGGGGAAATCCCTTCCAACTCTTCCCGGCCACAGCAACCTGCGCGATCTCCCTCCGCCCCCCGGCAGCTTTAAGCACAGCTAAAAATATCCCCCACCCTCCCCGCTGCCACCCCCGGGGGATCAAATGGCAGCAGATTTGAATTGAAAATGTGATTAAAGCATCGGGAAGGGGGAGAACGCCGAGTGCCGGCGGTCGGGCCCCTTCCCCTGGTACCCACCTGCTCCCCACGGCCGGGTTCCCTCGGGGGTCCTCGAGGCATCTCTGCCCACCCCGGGGCAGCGCCGTCCCCAAGGAGCTGCTTTGTTTGGCTCTGCTTATATTTATTTGGTTTTAATGATTTTTTTTTTTTCTCCCATTATTTTCCAGAGGCCCCAGCTGGGGTGGGTGGCTGCGGGCACAACTCCAGCACCCCAGCATCCCTCTCTGCTCGGGAGAAGGGGGACGAAGCAGCATGACAGCAAGACAAGGATTAAGGGCCCCAATATCAGCTCATCTCCATCCTAAAGCCTTCACCCCTCCCTCCTGTACATCACTCAAGTAGGCTCCTATGGGAGGTGACATCCTGAGGTACATCTGAGGTTGGGCAGCTCAGAGAGGGGGTACAAAAGATGATGGGGGCTTGTCTGGGGGCAGATGGGCATCATCCTTGCCCTTGCTGTGCCAGGGGCTGCAGGCACCCTCAGGCCAGCAGCTAAGGGATAAGAAAGGAGAGGTCAGCAACAGCTGGAGGAGCAGAGTCTTGGTCACCCCAACATCACTTCTCATTGCTGAAGCTGTGGTGATGCTGAAGATGGAACAGCTGAGGACATCTTGACAAGAAGGGTTGTGCTCATGTGGCCATTTCCATGGGAAATTGAGCACACCTAGGTCTTCCAAAAGGCATAACAGACTAAAAGGAAGGAATCTCTTAATTCAAGGCATGAATTAATCCTGGCACCCTCTCCAACCCCTTCCAAAAAGCAGCTCTGTCCCTCAGGGGATGCCGCAGGTGCAGCTGCATTGTGGGGTGTCCCCAAGGCACACAAGAAGCGCCCCAGGAGCCTGCAGCAGGTTCAGCCTTCCTGCACAATTCCCATTGTGGGTGGAAGACACCAGTGGGGACCAGGCTGGTGGCAGCAGTATCCAGGACATGCAGAGGCAACAAAATAAACCCCATCTTCAGTAGGGTATGTGGGACAGCCAAGCCCTGGTTGAGAGTGGCAGGTCCAAGCTGAGATGCAGAGTGAGATCATCTCTGAAATCCTCCCCCACGCTCTGCCACTTATCTGGGAAGATTTTTTTTTTTTTTCAAATTCCTTCCCCAGATGATGAGCTCTGGCAGAGCCTATGTCATGATTCCTGTGCCCTGCTGTACCTATTCTCTAGGCCTGAAGAGGAGAGGAAGAAGAAAGGATGATAAATCACATTTAACAAAATAAACCCCATCCCCAAGGCCCCCAGCCCGCAGCCGAGAGTGCTGGCAAGGGACACCTGAAGCAAACCACCCATCCCAAAATAGATCCATCTCAGAGGGCAAAAGGCAAATTGAATGAAAAATAAGTTACTATTTTTGAAGCCTGAATCCAGTTGTTATGGCAACCAAAGCCTCGAGCATCGTGCTGGGGAATGGCTCCAGCCCCAGCAACACCTCCAAACCTGGCAGACAGAGAATCACAGGCAGCCAGGGGCTGCTCCAGGGTGGGGTGTGGAGATGTCCACACTCACACCACCTGTACCCCACTGGGACGTGCCCCTTCCCTGCACTGCACCTCTCTTCATGTACTCTGCCCAGGAGCCCAGCTTGTTTTCCTTTCCTCTCCCATCCCTGGTGCACTCCCAGCCTTGCAAAGATCTGAGTAACTGTAAGGGTGTTAAAGAGAAATTCCAGTATTTTGGGGTACCCTGAATACAGTCGGGTTTTTTAAATGTCACCAAAACAGGGGAGTGTTGACAGAGTTTTCCTTTACATGAGGAATGGCTCATGAAGCCCAGGGATGTTTTCTTCCTTCTTTCTGATCTATTCTCACTGGTGACCAGTGACAGGACCCGAGGGAACAGCTGGAGCTGTCTGAGGAAGTTTAGTTTGGATATTAGGAAAAAATTCTTCCCCCAGAGGGTGGTCAGGCACTGCCCAGGCTCCCCAGGGAATGGACACGGCCCCAAGGCTCCCAGAGCTCCAGGAGCATTTGGACAATGCCCTGAGGCACAGGGTGGTATTGTTGGGGGGTCTGTGCAGAGCAAGGAGCTGGACTCTGGTCCTTGTGTGTGTGTTCCATTTCAGGATATTCTGTGATTCTATGCAGGACTCCCACAGCTGGAGACACCTCTGTGCATTGTCCCTTGATGAAGGGAATCCCAGCAGTGAACAGTGCTGGGATCCACACCTTTGCAGTGATGGCAGCGTTGGGCTCTCCTGGCAGCACACACTGTGATCCCATTTCACCAGGGAGGGACATTTTCCTGCACATTAAACTGCCAGAGCCAGCAGGTATAGAAAGAGACAATTGGAGACTAAAATCTGCCATCAGCCGGGAAAGTCTCCCTGGGAGAAAAGAAGCTTTGGATGGGTGGAAAGAGCTACAGGACACGTGGATGTGCTGGCAGAGGTGTAGCAGAAGCAGAGGTCAATGTGTGGCACAGTGGGTTCAGGACTGGCTCTGGTGGACATGGCAGAGTGGATACAGGGTAGCAGGGAGCTGGGGCACGGCCACTTGGGTTTAAGCCATCTGGAGAGATCTCCATGCCAGCAGCTGGAGATCCTTTTGCCTCCCAGGCTGGTGAGGGGGAGGCTCCATCACTCCACACTGCTCCCTGAGCATCACTTATGGGGCCAGCTGGCCCCAGAGGCACAAACCCAACACCTGATGGCTCATATTTGCGAGATTTACCCTTTTCTGTACTAACCCCCTGGTTTTGGTCTTCTTTCCAGTAATCACTTTTTCAGTTCCAGGTGGGTGGGTTTTTGGTTTGCTTTTTATTTATTTGGTTTGGTTTTGGGGTTTTTTTGTTGGTTTTTTCCCCTGCAATTTGTGTTATCCACTAGATCAGGATGCTCAATTCAGCCTGGCTTTGGACACTGCCAGGGCTGGGGGGGCCATCTGCAACCTGTTCCAGCGCCTCACCACCAACACAGTAAAGAATTCTTTCCGTGGATTTATTTCCCCTTTCAATGTGAACCCATTTCTCCTCGTCCTATTCCTACAAATCCTGACCAAGAGCCCCCGCTGAAGGCGTCTCTGAGGTTTCCAAGCAATTTTCTCTTCTCCAGGCTGAACAGCCCCAACTTTTTTTTTTTCCTTTTTCCCAAGTCCGGAGCCCCCGCACGCTCATCTGCTGAACCTCGGGGACATCCCGTGGCACAAAGCGGAACTGCACAGGCACCGGCGGGCGGGAACAGCGGGGGTGTGACCGCCTGGGCACCGTGACAGGACCGTGGTGGCCGCGCTCAGCGTGGGGACAGCGGGGACACGCCCGAGCTGGGGACCTCGGGCTGCGCCTCGAGTCTCCCATCCGCCGCCGGCCACGGTGGGCCCTGCTTAGCTTCGAAACACGTTCCGCTCGGCGCCGCGGTGCGTGCGCAGGCGCAGTGGCCGTACGGCGGCCGGGAGGGGTGGGAGGGCGCAGGCGCGGGGGCCGCTCCGCTGCCCGCCGTGTAAACAAGGGCCCGGCGGGGATGCGGCGGGGCCGGGGCGGCCGCGGCTGAGGGGCGCATCCTTCCGGAGGTGTTTCCTCGTCCTCCCCCCGCCGGACGGGGGTGGCGAGGGTCGTCCCGCCATGAACTTGGCCGGGCAGAGCGGTGACGCCGGCAGCGGCCATCTGCTCTTCGCCAACTTCAACCAGGACAACACGTAAGGGGGGCTGAAGGGGGTGCGGGCTGAGGGGGCCCGGGCCGGAGAGGGGGCAGCGGCTTGGGGGGCCCTGAGCAGGCCTGGCCGCGGGGGGGGCGTGGTGGGGTCTCCCCGGTGCCGCCCCTTCCCATGGCGGGGAGCGCCGCTGGAGCCGCCCCTTCCCGGGGCCTCGGGGCTGGAGCGGGGCCGGGGTCCCCCGCGGGGAGGAGGGCTGGGAACGGCCTCCCTGTGTCCTCCGGCTTCACCGCGGAGCCAGGCCGCTCCTCCCGCGGGGACACGCAGCTGGGGGCTTGTGGCAGCGTGGTGCTCTCTCCCTGCCATGGGGAGCTTCTGCTCCTGCTTGGGAGGCGTCGCTCGCTGTTCCTCGGGGAAGGAGGGCTCCTGCTGCTCCTTGCTGGTGTTCAGCCCTAGGAGGGCCTGACATGAAGCCCCAAGTCTTCCAGGATGTGCAAAGACTTCGTCCAAAAGTTCCTTACGGCTGTCTTTTCATATTATTGTCATTTTATTGTCACCTACGATGTTGAAGTACTGACGCTTTGGCTTGAAGATGTTTTATGAGCCCTAGCTGCTTTCAGTTTTGATTTTGAAAAGAGGCTTTTCTCTGATGCTTGAAACTGCACTTCCTTGGGCTTTGGATGGTTCAAGCTGCACATCTCACAATAAACTTAATCATTGCAGCATATTTAGATCAATTAGTGCATATTAGTTTTTATATGGGATATTATAAAGCAGTATTTTTAATTTAGGAGCCCCCTGTTAGTTAGGATTGGAGCACTGAATGTGACTTATAGAAGGATTTGACTGTCTTAAATACCTGAGAGATGAAACTAAGGAGTAAGAACTGAAGGAACTTCTACTCGAGAAAGGAGTTTTGTTTTAGGAAGTGAGTAAGAGGAAATGATCTCAGATTCCCATCACGAAGTGTAGCCCACGTGTGTGGTGGAGGGTTTGTATTTTTAACAACTTGTTCTTTTTGCAAGCAACAATATCTTGCCCTCACGAGGGAGATCTGTGCCTGTCCTCAGCATGTCCTGTAGCATATGGGAATTGTGAAGGTGAGAAGGTTATTTCTGGTGAGTTAGCACCGAGCAGAGTTACATCACAGCAGGAGAGACTGTTTGCTTTTGTAGGTTTTGTTGGGGGTGAAGAGATGAGCAATTGGAGCTGGATAGGTTTGAGACAAGTGACTCTGGCAGTAAATAAGTGGTGGTAAATGATGGGGAGAAACAGTAGTGTTCTGTTTATTTGTAAGTAAATAATTATCCATATATTGATTCAAGCCAGAGACTTTTGCAACTGCTTTTCACATTTTTTCAGTGGGTGCCATATAGAGCTCACTCTGTCCATATAAAACATGCCCAAGTTTTGCTCAGCTACCATTCATTTTTTAACTATTACTGGAAAAAAAAACCAAGTCATAATAACTAGGGAATTTGTCATCTCTTTCTTCTGTAGTTTATAAAGGTCATTATAAAAGTTTTTGAAGTTCAGCTCTGTTCTCCAGTGTGGCACTTTTGCATTTTCAGTTGCACCCTAGCTTTGTGGAGACCTTTATGTACCTAAAGATCACGGAGTTGTGACAAAAAACCCCCACTTAATTTGAACAAGAGTGTCAGAGTTGAGAACAAAACCAAGACAGAAATAAAAAGAAAGCAAAAGTACAACATGAACTTACCTAGGTGGGTTTTGGCTTGTGCACCTTGAAATCTTTCTTTAAGCAGTGTAAAGGTGATTCCTTTATAATTTCAAGTTTGTGGGGAGAGAAAAGGGACACCTGAGTAATGATTTCATTCCTCAGTTGGGTGTGCTACTGCACTACTTTTCCCATTTCATTTTTGGAAATAACCAAAACAATGTTCTTTGATAGCTGGTTTGGGATGGAGTTTGGTGTTTTTAAAAAATACAATTAGCATATAAATCACCTTGAGATTTTGGTGATGTATTTTTTATGTGAGGCAGACCTTGCCTATAGATCTTTGCAATTCCAAGTGTTGGGTTACTAGGTCTTTTGTGTCATTTTTGAGTGTATGTTTATGCAGGTATCTGATGTAGAAATGACAGAAATATCAAAAGACTCCTTTTCATACTTTTGTCTCAAAATTCTGAGATTAATTTAAAAGGCCACTTAATTTGAGATAAATCAGGTGGTTGGAGATGTGGAATAATCTCTTCTTACTAACAGTGTCTTAAATAAAACTCCCCAAGAAAAGTAGTAAGTATAAAACCAGTCTTGCAGATGCCTTTGTGAGCAGCTTCTCAGTGAAACATTTGTCTGATGTGGTATGTGGCCCAAACAACCAAGTTGCATTCAAGCTCCTAAACTGAGCAGAATTTAGTGGTTATGTGCATTTTTTAAACAGAAGTTTATTTAATTTTTTTTCTGTTTCCCACCCATGATCTCTCCTAGTTTCTTGTTTGAGTAGAGAAACAAGAAAGCAGCTCTCTGGATTTATAGTATATTATTCCATATATCTAGGAGCTCACAGTTTACCAGGTGAGAAGAGCTGAAAAGAATTTATTAGGAATGACACTTTCCCATGCTGGGCCTCAGAAAGCTCACCTGTTTTCAACTTTTACAGGTAACTGGAGCCCTTCTCCAGACAGGCAAGGTAAACAAATGTGTATTCTTTCAGGCAATATATGAAAGACAAGCTTTGTTTATGTCTGCCCAGTCAGTAGAGCTCACACCATGCTTTAAAGTGCTTCAGTAATTAGAAAAATTGCTGACAGACAAAACTGGAAAATAAATGACATGGGCTTATTGTTGTTACTACATTTAAAGCTTTTACCTTCACCCTAACAAGGTGCCAGTTCCACTCAGGTTCAGCTGTCTCTTACTTGCACACCAGAGGCTGTTCCTTGTGTTGGGAAAAGATGGGGCTTGTTACTGCTGGAAATAAGTATCAAGCTAACTTTTCTTTGGCTTTATGAAGATTTGGTAATTAGTTACTCTCTCCTGTAGGAAGATGAGCTTCATGGTGGCTCTCAGTCTTGGGAAATTGGATTGCTGGTAGTTAGAAGAGTGTTGTCATCATAAAAGTTGCTGTTGCTTGTCCCATTTGTTGCAGTCCCTGGCGACTGAAGCAGATATCCTCTATCCTGCTTTCAGTCGCTTGGTTTTCCCAGACTTGGCTAATATTCATCCATGGATGCTGTGTGTAGTGACATTGTCCCTTGGAAAGGTATCTGCATTATTGCAAGTGTTGTCTTGCCTGTTTATCCCACATTGCCATAAGCTTTATTTACACGAGAGTTTTGAATTACTGGCTGGGATTGGAACTCTGCCTGAAAACACTTCACCTATAATGCAGCAGAAGCGGTTGGTTTGTGGCTTCTCTTTGATATAATGTTTTCATTAAGTAAAAACACAGAGAAGGGTATTTTCAGAAGATGTTAGTGTGCTTGTTTTGGACCTAGCCCTTTTCCCCAGTGAATCAATCATTGCACAGCTTGGCATGACTGGCATTCCCTGATTGAGAGGCAGAAGCTCCAGCTTGCAGATCAAAGTGGAGCAACCGATCGGAATTTGGGTGTCCCAGCAAAACCAGGCAGTGGAAGCTTGTGGGTGGCCTCGGTGCTAGGTAGGTTTTACAGCTGTAAACCTTTAACAATGGATACTTGGGAAGAAAAACCTGAGTGCAGTTTGTGTTACTGCTGGGAGAACTGCTAAAACTGGGCACAGATACGTGTATGAAAAATTAAACACCTCACAAACTTGTAGAGGCTTTAAGTCTCATAAGGGAAATGCTAATGGCTTAGAAGTTTGTGACTTTTTAAGCAAAGCATAACTTCAAGATCTCAAAGCTTGTGTGTATCTATATAATAGGTAAAACTTTCAATATTTAAACTGTTGCAGAGGTATTCTTTCAAAGTACTTAAAAATGGTGTTCAGATTCCGTTTACAAATATGCACCCACTTCACCCCACCCACAAAAAAATAACCCCACCAAACAGCCTGCTTGTGAAATAATAATGCAAGTGGTCAGACTAGAGAAGTTTCAGTCATCTTTTTTTAAAATAAGTAATTGTGTGCCAGCATTTGGAAACAAAGTAGTCACTGCAGTTTTGAAAACAGACTCCTGATGATAGGGGAAGAGGAAACCTTGTGTTTGGACTTCTAAAGAAAACACTAGTGTGTGCCTTATTGACAAGGATTTCTTCAGGCTCTGCTTTCATTTATGCGTAGAGTTACATGTGACATGTATCAGTCCATGTATTTCTTCTTTCCAATTTAACTCTGCCCTTTATTTCCCAAACAAATCAATTTCATTCTGCATTGTGAGCAAATGCTGCTGTCTCTATATGCATCTGGCATGCTTTGTGTCCCAGAAGTTGTATTCTCATTCCCTTATTCTGTGATGTTTGGATCTCTGTAGTAAGCTGCTTGTGGTGGGGAGGAACAAGAGTTAGGTGCTGAGCATTCACTCCTCTGCCTTTGTTTCTCCTAGGTTCAGGTGTCCTTCACCCGTGATCCTTGAGGACAGGAGAGATCTCTATTCCAAGGAGACTTTAAAGCTAAACACAGACCAAAAAAAGGAAGGACAGAGCGGTCACGTAGCTCCTACACTCAGGGAGGATAGCTGAGAGAGACAACCGTATGTTGTGTTTCTTGCTGTTGTTGCAGAGGGCACAGCAGCTGAGGGGGGCTGGTCAGAGGAACTGGTCCTCAGTGTTGTGACCATTTGGATGGGGATTTGGCCCAAGGATAGTGATACTTACTTGGATTATGGACTTTCTGTTGTTCCATCCTGCGTGTTAAGTGATGAGCAGGCATGGCTCCTTTTGTGGGTTTTCTTTGAATACAGGAATAATGGGAAAAGCTCCTGTGGGTTGTCAGAATGTTGCTGACAAAAAACATTGAATGTATGAAGTTCTGTATCCCTTTTCCAAGATAATGACTTTTGATATTAAGACATGTCCATGAGATATTACAGCAGATATTTTGGAGGGGGAAATAAAGCAAGGTACATTTCCTTAATAATTCCTTAGCAATTCTGATGCCTTCATTGATTATTAATATTATTATTATTATTTTCCCTTTCTTCATCGTAAGCCAGAATGTTTTGTTTGTGGAAATTTACATTGGTTTTGAAATGAGATGGAACATTAGTATAATGAGACTGTATCATAATGAAAGTAGGCTTAATTAACCAGTTATTTAAAGTAGTAATGACTTTTAGAGTCATGTTTATGCTGCAGCTGCAATTGATTTAATCTTTGAGAGAGCTGCCCTTGTTAGGAACTTTCTGATTAATGTAGAATATTTCTGACTAATAGTTAAGGTCCTCTGTGATATGGAAAGGGAAAAACTGGTTTTTTCCCTTCTATATGTATATTAAAGAAACAAAAGAAAACCTTTGGATTCTAAACCAGCTGAAAAAACTTGTTCCTAAAGAGCCACAGAGATTGAAGCAGCTGATTTCCCACTTTAGGTGAGTGCACTTAGAGTGAGTGTCAGGATCTTCCAATGAGTGTGTGAAATCTCCCAGCACTGTTTGCTTGATGGGGATAGTTTTAATTATTTATGATAGTCACTCTTGAAAATACTATCAAGATTTATGTAGTCTTAGATCAGTCAGCAGCATTATCTCTGCAAAAAGTGGATAAACACAGTTCCATAAATCATGGCTATATTGATAATTTTGTACTGAGGAGACAGCCTTAATGATGAAATAGCTCAGAGCCTACAGTCTAAAGTGTGTAATAGAGGCTACACATAATACAGCTAAAACCCCACAGGTGTACAGCATAATGTTAGAAGAAAAAAAGGCAGTTTTAGAGAATATTTTATTTCCAATTTCAGTCTCTCATCAGCTTCTGAAAAATCAGTGATTATAAAGCATAACACGCTGTAAAAGGATTTTCTGATAGACCACAGCAGCTTCTTGTCTATCTCAGCAGGAGCTGAGTGGCTTATTGATCATATTTCTTCCCCATATGCCTGCACATTTTTTCTGAGGTGAGGTAATTTTGGCTAGGTCCTTGTTTTGTGGATTTGGCCATTTAGATGGCTGTGGGATGTCTTAAGGGCTTAAGTGTAATATCAATGTAAGGGAAGATGGGAGATTTAAATCACTGTGATTATGCTGGTATAATTCAGCCTAGTGGGTTCTTATTACATATAAAAAGCCTTTTTCCAGTAGTTTCATAAGAAGTAATTTAAGAGTACGTTACCAAACCAACAAAGCAAACCCTCCAAAAGCAAGACTGCTGTTCCAGAAGAAAAAGGAGCTATTTTCCAGTTACACTTGTACACTGAAATAGGTTTAAAAACTTGAACTCCTCTGTGTAAACAAATAATTTGTGACTTCATCACCTCGATCCTGAAATAAATAACAAGAAGCAGTTATCATGGATGGAAGGGTCCATTCTGTGCTTCTGCATTTTGGGTTCTGCTCAGTTTAATGATTTTTATCGTGTACACAATTCTTGTTTGCCATTGTCTACAGCTCATTTGAATGAGGTATAGTCATAGTGCAAGAAAAATGGGTTTCCTTACTGCTTTCAGTGATCCTGTCAGTAAAACAGTGATTCAGCAGTATTCTGTGTTTAAAGCTGCAAGTACAATTCAGGAATCAGTTCTGCCTAGTAATACAAATAGCTGCTGTGTGGGCTTGTCCATGAGGAATTCATCCTGTGTCTTTTGTGGATCGTTTATATTGCAAGGAGTCTTGTGACTCCATTTATTTTTAACTCCGTGGAGTGCTTGTTTACCTTTGCAAAGTGATAGTTTTGATGTCATTCTTTGTTAAACTTTCTTTTGAGGAAATCAGTAGATGATATAAGAAAAGTTGACTCATTGCTTTGTTTTACCAAATTAGAGTTTCAGGGTATTTTTCACATAATGTGAGTTTTTGTTAAGTTGTACAGAAGTAGTTGAGCAAAACCACTAAAGTATCTTTGGTGATTAATCAGATGGAGACTGCTGAACATACTGATTTTGTCTGATGGAAAATTAAATTCAGTATTTCTAGGGTGACTTAGAGGAGCAGCAACAAAATCTTGTTTTATGATTGCTTCTCTATCTTTAAGCCTAATATGCTTTTTTAATATCTTGGTTATTGAATCTGTGAAATTGAATCTCTTGCTTGCATGGTTCATGTTTTAATTTGAAGGTTTAAACTTTCTCAAATATAATTTCCTAACCAGATTGTGCCAGTTGTATTTTCTTCTAGAAGAGAAGGTCATACCATCCTATAGAAGTTGATGTTGTAGCTTAATTTCAGAGGGTGAACTATGAGGAACAATTTTTAATCTTCTGGGTATGCTGAAATTTAAAAGAGACTCACTTTGGAGCCATAAGTGAAAAATACAGAAAGAACATGAAATCTAGGAATTTTCATTGTATTCCAAATGCAGCATTAATTGTTAGTGCATCTGAACTGTGGAGAATCATCTTGCTGAGTTCAGAAAGGCGTTTTTGGCAGGTTGACTGGCAGGGCTGGCTTGCAGCCCTGTGTTGAATGATTTGCCACAATTTTGGGCATCAAAATGCATTTTGTTGGAATTTTCCTCCATGTCTCCTGGCAGTAAGAAATATATGAACTATGAACATACTGATGCACTTGTGTGAAACTGTATTGTTAATTTTCTTTATCCGCAGCATAAATTTGTCCTCCAAATGGGGAGGGGAAACAAGAATGAGCCATTGTCCACTGCCTAGATGTGTAAAGACCTTCAAGACAGGCTAAAGGTTTTTCTAGCTTAAAATTTAAGACCTGCCTTTGACTCTGGCTGGAAAAGCAATTAAGTGGTCTGTGAGCTAAGTGTGAAAATTAAGTAATGGAGGAAAGAAGGGGGTTTTAGTTAGTTTTTTAATGTTCTGCTATTGTTCAATCTGTATAACATCAGTGACTGGCACTTTTTAGAGGGTGCCTGTGATCAAAGATTCAGTATGAGTATTTGTAAGACTGAGACATAACAATGGAGGTGCTAGAACATCATCACATAAAGCCAGAGAAAATTAGAGTTGGCAGTCTTTAATTACTTTTTTTTTTTAATATGAAAACTCTTTTGGGATGCTCGGGGACAGTTACACTGTAAAGAACAAAAATCCCCAGATGGCCCAGTTTAAAAGGTCTTGGAGGTCACCTCTAATGATGAGGCAATGATGTAATTGGTTTGCATTACATTATTCAAGTCATCATCTTCCCTCCACACTAAAGCTTTTAGCCTGTGTGAAGAAATCACCAGTGAGAATTGGGCAGCAGGTTTACTGAGGCTGTGAACTCTCATTTCATAAATGAGAAGCAGAATTCCACACCTCAGTTCTGTAATTCTGAAGCTGTTTGGTCTAATCAGAGTTGAGGAAGCTGTCTGTGTCTGCTATGGCTTTTTTGGACAAACTTTTTATTGCTTTCCTTACTGAGCTAACCCAGCTGGAGGTTTAGAAGTGGGTAAGAATCTGTCCAAGGGTAGTCACAGCTGTGGAGTTCATGTTCCTGACTGTCTTGTTTCTTTTGCAGATCCCTTGCAGTTGGCAGTAAATCAGGCTACAAATTCTTCTCTCTTTCTTCTGTGGACAAATTGGAGCAGATCTATGAATGCAGTGAGTCTCTTTTGTTTGTTTTTGGTTTTTTTTTTTAGTCCCCTCAGTTGGCTTAATGTGGGAAGTATAAGAAATGTTTCACTTTTTCAGAGGTTGCTTGAAATTGGTATAAAGGAACCTTAAGTGTAAATATCACACAAATACAAAACAGTAATTGCAGGCAGGGTAAAACTATGAATCAATATTCTGTATTTAAATTTAGCTGGTATGATATGAAATTTGGTACAATGAGCTATGACAATTCTGCTTTTCTAATTTTATGTCCAGATGGGTTTCAGCCAGGTTACATAGCAGCTGGGCATAAAAATAATCACTTACTCATGTGAGACAGTGTATTTTGGGTCTTTATACTGGTTGTTGGGGCCTGGAAGCACTAATATACCTTTATCAAATAAGAAAACTAAGCCTTAATTATATTTTTTATCTTAATATTTTCTGTTAGAACACTATTCTTTAGCATGATAGCTGCAGGCTTGCTCATCCAAAAGGATGAATAACTCAGATTCCCATAACTTCTCAATAATGTTCACAGTTGAGTAGCATCTGAGGTGAAATAGAGGGAGGCCTGGGGGTGAAGTGGTATCCCCTGTTCTGCCAGCAGTTCACACACTCCCTGTTTTGAGATCCTAATAAGTCAGCTGTGAATGCTGTGCATGAGCATCCTTGCTTTTTTGTAAACTCCATGTGAGCAGGTGGTGCCAGCTGCTGTGATGTCAGCATTTATAGTGGGATCCCATGACAGAGCTGTCCTCAGACTCCATTCCCAAAGTGACCTGACCCTGTGGCATGTTCAGTTTGGAAATGGGGTGTGACTCAGGTCACCCATTACCTGGGATGACAGCCTGCTTCTGTACACAGTCAATGGAGAGAAGTAATTGTGAGGTTCAAATTAGGTACCTGTGGTTGGGTTAAATTGTGTTGTAGCTACATCTTCCTATTTGAGTCATGGTCTGGTTGTACTGGTTAATAAGTGGCTTGGATTCCATTTTCTGCCCTGGAGTTTATGTACATGACCTCTGCAGTATGTCAGGCACTTACAGTATCTGGCCTGGTATCACCCCAGGAGACAGTGAAGATGATTCCCTGTTACACGAGACGCTGAAAAATATCCTGTGAGGTCATCTGCTCTGGGCAGGACTGCATCTTCTGGGTAGTCCTTGAGAGAAAAAGTCCAGATTGGATAAAGTGCCTTTTTCAACATCTTGCAGTAGCCTGGTGAAAGCAGCTAGAATTGGAATTTTGACCAGTGGATTCCAGTCTTGTCCTCAGACTGCTCTGGGATGCTTGTATTGACTTGAACTCATTAATATTTTAAATTTTCTGAGTGTTAAGTCTGTGAAAGCTGAGCACAGAATATGATGTAACATTTAGTAGAATGGTTTGGGTTGGAAAGGACCTTAAAGATCATCCAGTTCCCCTATCCCAGGTTGCCCCAAGCCCTGTGCAGCCTGGCCTTGGACAGTTCCAGGAAAGGGCAGCCACAGCTTCTCTGAGCTGCCTGTGCCAGGGCCTCACTACCCTCTCAGGAAGGAATTTCTTCCATATACTGAACCTGAATTTCCCCTCTATGAGTTTGAACCCATTATTCTTTATCCTCTTACAACAAAAAATCTGATGATTTGGCCTGTGGAAGCCAGACAGTCTTAGCTCAAAGCAGATCGAAATATTGAGAGGCCTTCATTTTCCTTGTATGAGCCAAATAATTTTCAGTCTTGAACTTGAAACAATGCCTGTTAAAAACTTGATATGAGGGTGGAGGGCTTCCTGTGCATTGGGTACCTCCTTTCCTTAAGGAAAGGTATCTTGAGGCCTCCCAGACACAGTGCCTCCCATTTCCCAATTTAGTTTAAGTGGGTCTGAAGACCTCTTGTGTTGAGTGAGCACTGCTAAGGACCCCTCCTTCTCTTCTCTTCTGGAAGATTAATCTGCCAACTCTTGTGTAGGTGTTTAAACTAAACTGCAGAATATGCCTCAGCTGTCTTGTGTTTGAGAAAAATACAAAAAAAGATGGGAGATTTGGCTGCTCCCATCACTGACTTCTCCTGTGACTGCAAATCTCCTGACTCCCTGTGCAGTTGATCCCACTGTAAAAACAAGCATTAGATTGGAGGGTGCTTTAAGGCTTAATGAATGCTTCTAACATGCTTCATATTCTTGGATTAAAAATGAAATAAAGGCACAGCTGATCATAATCTAACTGGCTCTAACCAGCTCTTGTCTGTGATGCTACGTGCTTGTGTTTATGAAACTAATCTTGTTATGTGTTTGCTTGTTCTCCCCTCGCTGCTGATACTTAATTTGTTTTGCAGTTCTTTGTTCTTACTCTGTTTTGAATCTGAGTTTCTGGCAATGCTCAGTTGTGTAGTGTAAAGGAGATAATACTAATACAAAAAAGCCCTGAGTAACAGCATTGCTATAGAGCTTTAGTGCTGCTAAACATATGATTAATTCAGGTCAGCTGAACATAGGATGGGCAGTATAGCCTGGTACCCTCTTGAATAGTTGCTGTTGGGAAGCATAAATTACTTGGCAGCTGTGAAGAGATTTTATCTCTTCTTCCTGTTAAAGGAAGACAAAGGAGCAGAGGTGCATCCTGTATTTTCAAAGTGAATTTAATTAAATGCCCATCACAAAGCCTTTCTCTAAAGGTAACTGTCTGTATTATAGTCTTTTTATGGTGAGACTGAAGGATTATCAATACCTTTGAGGCATTTTGCTTATTGAAAATATTTTCTTCTGTCTGGTGGCTTAGTAGTTGATGGAGCTCTTCCCTGTGTGCCTTCCCTACTGCCCACCCTTCCCATCAGTGCAGCATAGGACAGCACTTTTTCCATATGAATCTGTGCTGCTGTTCCTCTTCTGAAATACCTGTTCTCCTGCCTGCCTGGAAGGGTGACAAATCCCAGAAGCTGTGTCTGAACACTTGGCCCTGGATGGGGAAAGAAGCTGTGCTCACCCTGGAGCTGGGAGCAGTCAGACTCTTGGGTTTGGGTCTGTGTGCTGGTATTCTGACTCTTGTAAAAGGATTTCATCAGTTTGAAGGACTCCAGACTTAGATGGAAAGCTGATAACCCATCCTGTAAAATATTTGAGAGTCTTTTCTGTAACTACTCTGATTCAAGGAACACAGACCTCTGCATTTCAGAGTCTCTGCATAAATTTATTGAAGCAGATTTTTGTATTTCTTTTTCATGTGTTTTGTGTAGTATTGGAAAAATGGAGAACAATTCCTTGAAAACAAAGTAATTACTAAAATGCATTATCCCTGTTACATGAGAAAATTGAATTTTCAAAGCCTCTATGAGCTGTTATGTCTTCTCTGGAAAAGTACCATATTAAATGCAAGATGTAGATAAAAGTCAGTTATGTAGCATGGAGTACTGAAAATGCAGAGTGTAAACCTGCTCTTTTTTCATAAGTAGGCTGTTTCTCTCACAAAAATGTAGGATGTTAAATGTTTTGTGTTCATTTTCTTGAAATAAGTGCCCAGAAAAAGTACTTTGAAAGCAGATGTGTCCCGAACTGATGGCAGTGTCATATACTGAGAATGTTGAACAGAACTTTTTTTCATGGAATTTCATCATCACTGCTGATGGGAACAGTGCAAATTAATTACTTAATGTTTCTCTTGGCCAAAACAGAAGCCTTCAGAAACAAGCTCTTTTGGGTTGGTTTTTTTTGTCGTTTTGGGTTTTTTTTACTGGCAGTTTTATGGTTTGGAATGTGTTAAGCATTGAGCTAATCCAGAAGCTGACTCCTGAAAAAATTTGTTTTGATGGATTGAGGCCAAATGCTCAAGTCACTTGTCTTGATTGGATTCTGTAATGAAAGAGCAGGTGTAGCCAGTGGCTGTGAAAGAGCTGCAGAGCATGCTAAAACTCTCACTGCCTTCTCACTGCCCTAAAAACTGTGCCCACTGTGTTCCTGGAATCTTGGGGAGGAGAGGAGCTTTATGGGATGGAGAGGGAGGTACACATGCCAGGATAACTGATGGTGGGACTTGGCCTCCTGCCAGCATGGTCCAGTGCTGTGCTGTGATCAAATGCTCTGAAAGTGCTTCTTTGCCAGGGATCCTGGACTTTCCTCCCTCCTGCTGTCTCCTCATGTAGGGATTTGTGTTTCTCCTTTGCTTTCAGTGCTCCCTTAGTAGGAACACTTGGCAAATTTGATGTTTTATGGCTCTGCATGAATGCTGGGCATCAGTGCTCTTAGGGCCTGTCAGGTAAAAGATGGTGTGTGTGGAAATACTAATTGGTGGCTGCAGCAGTCTTGTGGCAAATGAGTTTCACCAGCTTCTCTGAGTACTGTAACCTTTCTTTCTTCAAGGAGAGGTAAATGCCAAGGGTTTGGGTCATCAGAAACCCTTTCAAGTGTAATACAGCTTTGAAAACAAAACCCAAACACATGCACAAAAAAGCCCAAATAAATTAGCTTTCCTAGATTTCTGCAGAGATAAAAGATTGTAAAGTTCTGCAATTTGACGATTTTCTGGGTTTTGTAGCTTTAGGATTTTTTTCTGTATGATTCTGGGCATGGGGAGTAGACACTGTTCTGAAACATAAACTTGTGTGACACCTTGGGGAGTGGAGGAAGAAATCTTTGGAAATCAGCACTCACTGTGTAGATTTTCTACTTTAAAAGCCTGTCCCATGTCCCACCTTGATTCTGAGCTGTCGTGGCAGAATATTCATGGTGTTAAACTGTGTTTTTACATAGACTGAATCTATGATTCTATTATTTTCTTAGACAGTATTTCCTGTTGATGTGCATCATTCTTCCTCCCTGAAATCTCCCTCTGTATTTTTCTCTCATTCCTGTGACTCCTCAGCTGACACAGAAGACGTGTGCATTGTGGAGAGGCTCTTCTCCAGTAGTCTGGTGGCCATAGTTAGCCTTAAAGCTCCACGCAAGCTGAAGGTTTGTCACTTTAAGAAGGGGACAGAGATTTGCAATTACAGTTATTCCAACACCATCTTGGCTGTCAAACTCAATAGACAGGTGAGTAGTGGTTCTACCTGGGTGGAAATGTGGATCTTATTCTGGCACTTCCTCTGCTGATTGGTGTCTCCTCCTTTAATGACAGAATTGCTATTTGAAATTTAGTAGTACGTTTTCAAGTGTGGCTTCTGTATGGCATCTGTGTATTTGGTTAAGTATTTTTGGTTCTGGTGTTTATGTATTTACTTGGGAAAATACCCTGAGTAAGCTGGGCATGCTTTGAGTAGGACATTGGACTAGAGACCTCCTGAGGTCTGTTCCAGTGTGGGTCATCCTTTCATCCTAAACTGTCATTTTCTCTTCAGGCCAAAATTTAAAGTTATCTGTTAAATTGTTATGGTTGCAAGTTCTGTTTGCTGAATTCTTCTCAAAAAAGAAAATCTAAAAATCATCACTCAACTGGTGAATTTTATATGTACCTGGAAGTGTAGTTTGCTGTGTGACTAAATCACTAGTAGGCTCTTTAGCAAATACAGACTTCTCTATCTTTAGTCAGTTCATTCAAACTAGAGAGAATAGCATCTGAAGGAGAAAATCTTAATGTTTGTCTTTGCCCCCAAAAAATTAGTGTGGGAGGAGAGGCTTCCTGTTTAAAATCATGAGAGAAAGAGTGGGTAATTTAATTTCTGGAGCAGGGGTTTAGTGTAAAATGAGTAATGTATGGTTAGTCATCCACATGTAGTTTACAAAGGAAATGAGAGGATGAAGAACTTAGTAAGAGTATAGAAAAAAAAGACCATTCACAAATTATGATGGATAAGTTATAGGCTTTTTGAATGATTAAAAAGTCTTGTCTATTTTACCAAAAGCAGAAAGTAGTTTCCATTATTTCCACATGTAAATTGGTACACAGTAAGAATTAAGTGAAGGTTTCTGCTTGCTCACTTAAACTAGTAATGGGAATGTCTTTAGCTTGCACTGGTGAGGTTGAGGGAAGTGGGGGCAGTGGTCAGTTCAAGTGACCAAGTGGCCACAGGCAGTGCTTGTGTCAAGAGCTGGATCTTGTGTATCTTCTGTCAGACCCTTCTCCTCCTCAGGTGGGTACAACTCTTCTCTATTGGAAGGTGCCTGCTGCATTTTGGGATAGAATGTTTTTAGTATTGATAAATCCATATGAATTCCATTTCCACATCTCCATTTTGTCCTCTTTCCCTTTTCTAGAGGCTGATAGTATGTCTGGAAGAGTCTCTTTACATACACAACATACGAGACATGAAGGTGTTACATACAATCAGGGAGACCCCTCCCAATCCTGCAGGTAAATGTGGTGGTAGAATCAGCAGAACTCTGAAAAGTGCTTTCTGTGTCAGTGTATGAGGTTCCCTACAGGGAACTGTGGTGTTGTTAATTCTGCTTTCAAATACAATAACAAATAAGAGTGTTGTCTGAAAGCCTACATGTTTGATCCAGCTGAGAGCAAGAAGCAGACTCTGCCCTAAACTGCATCTTCCCAGTATTTTGGTCTCCTGGAGTGGATGTGTTGAAATGTGAGAAAAAAAAAACAGGGGAGGTTAAAAATTGGATTTTGACAGCACTTGGTGTAGTTAAAGACTTTGTCAGGTTAATACTTTAGGAATCAGGGCAGACATGGGAAGTTCTACTGTTTAATCAGTTATTGTAACTCTATTGGTATTCTTCCTTTTCTGTTTTACATTAAACAAACTTATTAAACTAAGCTATTAAACTAAATAGTTGAATATATTGCATGTTGACTCTGAGATTACTCATCTTTGTTTCTATCTCTATTGATAATTTGAGTTATTTTTGTGACACTCAAGCACAGAATCAGAAAGTTTTACTGCCTAAGTCTTGGAATTTGCCTGTTTCTAATTCTGTTTCTGCATCCCTTTCAGGGTTGTGTGCTTTATCAATAAACAATGATAATTGCTACCTGGCCTATCCAGGAAGTGCAACTATTGGAGAAGTACAAGTATTTGACACCATCAATCTGGTAAGAATCTTTGAATGTTGTTTCCACCTCTAAAGATGCAGGTTTTGAAAATTTCTTAACTTGCTCAGACTGGACATTTAGGTTTCTGTGCAACAGTTTGCAGCATCTCTTGCTTCACAGAATGTCAGTGTAGAAAATAAAAGTGCCAATACTAAATTTGATTGAGAGGAGTTGGGCAAATGAGTGAAACCAAGTAATTTCTATTTGAATTGTGTTCCTGCTGCTTGTACTCTCTATGTATATGCTTCAGTGATAATTTTATGTACTTAGTTACTGAAAAAAATACTGAACTGTTGTCCAGAAAGTACAACCCATATTTGCCTTGAATGTGCTTAAATATACAGTCTCATGTAGCTTTTAACCTATACTGTTCTAAGGTTCTGTTTTATTGATTCACTGCAGAGAGCTGCCAATATGATCCCAGCTCATGATAGTCCCTTGGCTGCTTTGGCATTTGATGCAAGTGGTACTAAACTTGCCACAGCCTCAGAAAAGGTAAGGGAGCTTTTGATTGCCTTGCCAACAGTGATAAAAATCAAATTTGTCATTAAGTATTTTAAGTGTGAACAGTTCCATGTGCAAGTGCCAGAAGAGAAGGCTTACAGTTAAAATGGGAAAGCTAAGTTAGGATCTGTTAATGATATTTGACACAATTTCCATGCTGTGAGATGTTGGATAATAAGGTTATTTAAATAAAACATTTTAATCTGGCTGTAATTAGGGCAGTCCTCTGAGTGTTTCTACCTTTAGTGCAGGATACTTATTAGAAATTAGTTGTCTTGTTTTGATGCTGTCTTCCTAATGAAAACAAGACAGTTAAAATCCAAACAGAGAGAAGTGCCTCACTAGTCTTTGGCATGTGATGACAAATTGTTCATGTAATGTGTGTAAATTAGAGAGTCTGAAGCCTCTGCTCTTTGTGTAATAAGCTTAGACTATAAAGGTATAACTGATTGCATCTGATAAAGGCAGAAAGACATCCAAGTGACTGCGCTCATGGTACTTGTCTAGTGTTCTTGTTTTCATGATCAAATATGATAAGAAGGACTGGTTTTGATGCACAGCTTGTTCTCTGCATTAGTAGCTCCCACCTCTTGTTTCTGTGCTCTTCAAACACATCCTACAAACAAGCTCCATAAATACTTCATGTAGTATCTGGGCTGCATCACAGCAATGAGTTAACAGCAAAGTGGTTTGCTACTTCTAGTTGTACTCTGCTCACTAGAGCTAGTACATAATAAATGAACTTGAAATGAAAAATGATCTATTTGGTTTTTTTCTTTGCAGGGAACAGTAATAAGAGTGTTTTCCATTCCAGAGGGGCAGAAACTCTTTGAATTCCGAAGGGGAGTGAAGAGGTAAAGTTCAGCTGGGTTAATTACCTGACACTCATTCCTTGTGGTTGGTTTCCAGTATGTTCAGCAATTGAGCTGGCATCCTGATTTTTTTTGCCTGTTTTCATCTTCATTCATCCCTGCATGTATGCTTATAACAGTTTCAGCTTGAATGTTTTCCAATTTCATTCCTTTGGACTTCACTATTCTACAAATCAATCCTGTCAGAACTGTAATCCCTCTTGCCTTGTAAAAATTTATTGCTGAGGGAACTTGTTTAAAGTGGGTCACCTTTGGTAGGATATATTGTATTCTTACAGCAATTGGAGGCAGTTCATCTAATACTCCTCTTCTAAATCCTTGTAATGCTGTGGCCATTGATAGCCATTGTGATATGGTGTTGTGGTTTGTGGTAGCAATAACTCTGTGGTTCTAGTGTACTTTAAAACTGAGTTCAGATTGTTACTAATTGATCCCATATCTGGTAAACATCAGAGCAGAACATTAATCTTATACTTGCATAGTTTCAAGAAGTTATCAGAGAATTCAGAATGCTTATGACTGAAGGGGTTTTTTTCTTACTTGCAAAGTAGCGGTGACTTTAGAAATCTTCTTAACTAAGCCAAATAGTTTGACTTCCTTGTTTTTCTTATCTTTTTTCTTTTTTCCCAGGTGTGTGAGCATCTGTTCATTGGCTTTCAGCATGGATGGCATGTTTCTGTCTGCATCCAGTAACACGGAGACAGTGCATATCTTCAAACTTGAGACTGTGAAAGAAAAGTAGGTTTCAAAGGTGCCTTAGATTTTTCAAGGAACAGGTTTAAAAGTTGACTGTACTCAACAGAATGAGTTCTCAAAAGTGTGGACAGACTTCTTTTGAACTTCTACTGTAAAATAAAGGGCATAAGAAGTCACTTATGAATCAGCAACTGCAGCTGAGCTGTGTACTGTTCTCCTACTGAGTAGAAAAGGCATTTTTCTGCCAAAGAGAACTTGGCCATCCTTCACAGAGGAATGTTGAGCAGTTTTAACATCTTCAGTTACGTATGTTTCACCTCCACTGACGTCCATATGGGAAGAGCTATCTCAGCAATGCCTTCCAGCTGCATAAAGGGGGCTTTAAAAGGCACCAAGTTGTAAAATGTTCCTATTTATGATTTGAGAGGACAGTCTTAATTCCATTTCAGTGGAAGTTACTGGAAACAATGATTTGCTTAGTGATAAACAGATTAATAAAATCCTGAAGCGTGGTGCTTTCCAGTAGATTCTGCTCTTGTATAATGAATGTTATAAAATGCAGTCTTATAGGCAGAAGTATCAGTTTACAATCAAACATGCTTGAATAACAGGCTGAGGGTGTTGGAGGACACATTTTGTCCTGTAGCACAAATGAAATGTGTTAGAATTCTCAAGTGTGTTAGTTATTTCTGAAGAGAAACGGCTGCTCAACATATTTTAAAATACAACATTTTCGTGAGTTTGCACACTTTTCTCTCTAAGGTGAAGGCAAAGTGGGTCACTTTTCTCTTCTGACTTGTAGACCTCAGGAAGAGCCTACAACCTGGACAGGTTACTTTGGAAAAGTGCTGATGGCCTCAACGAGCTATCTGCCCTCTCAAGTAACAGAGATGTTCAACCAGGGTAGAGCCTTTGCCACAGTCCGTCTGCCCTTCTGTGGGCACAAAAACATCTGTGCACTTGCCACGTGAGTACAGAAATGGAGCCTGCACTCCTCACCCTGCTGGGCTGTTCAGGCTCTAGAGAGGCTGCCACTGTAAAACACAGCTTCATCTGCAGCAGAGCAATGGGTCACCTGGGATCATTCCAGTTTAAGAGCAACGTGGCAGAGCTAGCACCTCAGAGTCCTGTGAGAGAAGGAGGAAAGGACATAATGTTTGGATAGGAATAGCCCATTTCTAAGTGTTGTTTAAAGATCTCTTCTAAAGATGTCTTTTAATTTTGAAACAAGAGTATTGAGAACAGACCCGTGGGCTTTTATGGCATATGCTTCCATTAGTGCTATGGGGAGTGATGGTGTATGTTGTTAGTGAATTGCAAAATTAGGCAATCCAGCCTAACCATTAAAGAAGTCTTTGAAAGCAAGTTCATATAATTCTTGTCTCTAAAACAGCATAGCATTCATTAAAGTTAATTTTGAGGACTAAATCTAATCTTTTATGCTGTCTTCCTCAAAGGCAGGTCCCATTTGGCACAGCTACCAAAGTAATAAGCTGAGCAGTAGTAAACTTTCTTTGTGGGGATTTTATAGTTTTTTATGCTAAATTGACTTCATGTCTGTACTCTCACTCCTCTGATCTCAAAGCACCCTTTAAGCAATAATTAAGCTTTGTAGCATTTCTCAAATAAGTAAATCCTTCCCGTTAGGATATTTGTCTCTGCAGTTGCACAAAGCTTGATAACAGGATGGTAACTTTTGAATCTGTTTTACTGAGTTACATGTAATTGCTTGATTCCTGTGGCATCCTGATAGCCTCAAAATGTGGTTATGCTGTAAATTTTTTACACACAGTTCTTTCCTGAGTGCTCTACCTGTTAACAGCATTCCCTAAGAGCAAAAAGGTGGAAAACAATGCCTTAAAGTCATAGAATCACTTAGGTTGGAAAAACCCTCTGAGATCCAGTCTAACCATTCAGTCACGGGAAGGGAGGAGAGCATGCTTTCTTATGTTATTTAATAATCTTTTCTTTAATAATCTTTTCTTTAATAACTTTCTAAACCTTTCTAGAATCCAGAAGATCCCTCGTTTGCTGGTGGGAGCTGCTGATGGGTATCTCTACATGTACAACTTGGACCCCCAGGAAGGGGGCGAGTGCACACTAATGAAGCAGCACAAGTAAGTCCACGTTAGCTGCGAGCTGTTGTATTTTATTTCCTCTCAAAATCCAGTTTCTTCTCAAAAAACTGAAAAAGTCTAGCTTAGGACAGCTCATTTCTTCAAAGTAATCTTTTTCCAGAGCTCTGATATGAATGAGTAACTTCAGAATCCCCCTGAGCCTTCCTTCCAGGTATCCACTACACCAAGCACCACTTTACCAGCAGAAACTGAATCCTGTCCCAGTGCAGGGAGGGATCAATCGCTGTTCTCTCTGTGCTCCTGTTTCCTCTTGCATTTTGAGTTGAGTTACTTAAACAAGAATTTGAAACGTGTGACACCATCCTCTTCATCAATAAATGAAGTGGTTACAAACATGAGAAAGATCTTACTCTGACTTCACAGAGGGGAAGCTGGCCTATGAAATGATCTCTGTTCTCTCTGCTGGTGTCCTTATTCAACTTTCTTGCATATAGGCCAGGCAGCTTTAAAGTTCTGTAATAGTACTGTAGAACATGTAGAGAAGTAGGACAATGCACTGTTTTTCAATAAGGGTTGGCAGGAAAAGCTAGGGTAATACAGTCAAATTACTTGATCAATCATAGAATTAAAGATAATAACTTGAGATGATAATTCAGGTTTGTAGTTTTGTTCAACCTGCAGTTATGGCGAAAAATCATACATTTATCTGAACATTTGAAGGCGTGACCTCTGGTTAGAGATGAAGTGAAGCCTCATGGAGGGAAGCTTTTACCAAGTTATTAATCTTTGAAATGCTCTAACACTTTCTCTAGAGGGCTTTCTCTAGTGTCTGTGTATGAAGCAACCGCTTCTGTTGTGACAGCTCAGGATCACCTATAATATTGCTGATTGGAATGGGTTGTTTTTAATCATGCAGTCTTGTTTTGAGTCTTCTTTTCCTGCTGTGAGCTACTAGGATTTAGATCCTGATGCTCTGTGTAAGAGGCAAACATGATGAGTCTTCAGAGAAATACCAAGTGTTGTCAGGTGCTTTCTAGCCAGACCTCTGGAACAGAGGGACCAAATTCCTCCTGTTGCATTTCTACATGCATTATTTTTGTACATCAGATGAGCTGTTTTCCTGTAGCTGCCAGCTCAAGCTGTCTTGTGCCCAGGTATATCACCTCTCCAGCTAATCCTTCTCTCCCTGGCAGGCTTGATGGCAGCATGGAGCCCGCCAACGAAATTCTGGAGTCTGCATCCCACGACCGGCCATTGGTAGCGCAGACATACAGTGCTGCTGTGACTAAAGGTACATATGTGCCTTCCTCACCCACCAGGCATGGTAAGGAGAAGGCTGGGAATGGGGCAGGGAGCATCTCTGCCTGTTGCTTCCTTCTAGATGGCTGCGTGAGCTGGTCCACGTCCGCACCGAGCTTCGCGTAACCACGCGTGCGAGGTGGAGCCTTGGTGAGCAGTAGGAAAAGAGCACTCGTGGTGTGCAGTAGCTTTCTGTAGATGGATGGATCACTTGTCTTTGCTGCTTTCGGCCTAGAATTTAGGTTTGAGTTGTGGTTGATTGCTGTAGTTATAGTTTCGGTATTTGCCACATGGTTCTTGAGGCAGTTCTGCACCCAGACCTCATGAAAAGCACTGAATTATAGCCCTGCTCCCTTTTTGAGGAATTTTTTTTTACGAAAAGCTGATAAATGCTGCTGTTGTTCCTTTATGAGAACAGCAACCTTTTAGCCTGATTCACTGCTCTGTTAAATCGAGAGGATGAGAACTTGGTTAATGCTGCAGCTCTCCAAGTCAGTGGAGCTTTTGCCACGTCTGGCACCCAGGTTAGTGCCTCGCTGCAAAGGGAGGGCAGTCAGCACGTACCAACATCTGTACAGCATCAGTGGAGACTGAAAACACCAGCCTGCCCAAAGCTCCAGCATGCACTGCACACACACAGGAGTTTAATTTTGATCATAACCTGCTCTTGGCCTGGAGAAACACACTCATGAAACAGAGTCATGATAAAAACAAACATAGGGTGGCAGTGAAACTATTTCAAGTAATGCCTGGTATTTCAGCTCTACTCATTCACTGTGGATCCAAGCCTTAGTTTGTTGCTGCTGATTCCCCAACTCCTTGTTCCTTTCTCTCCAGCCTATACGGATGACCTGGGTGCTGTGGGTGGACCTTGCCTGGAAGATGAAACCAACTCACTTAGATTGGATGAAGACAGTGAGCATCCCCCCATGATCCTGCGGACAGACTAAACTTGGACCTGTGAACTCACTCCTGAAGCAGAGAACACTGGCTTGATGTTTCTTGAGGAATCTCGTGTTATGCTGCTATGAACTTTGACATGAGTTGGGAGAGAGGATGACAGACTCTTACAGTTTTAAGTCGTAGCTGTAGTTCTAATTCTATACAATTGGAAAAATATATGGTTTTCAATTCAGTGGCTTTTAATCTTGCTTATCTATTTCAGCTGTGTTTATTTTTTTTTGTTGCCAAAACCTGCTGTTTGTGCAGCCCTCAGAGCCTACTTAGCTTTGCATGCATTCATGTGCCAAGCAAGCATAGGAGGGGGAGAGAAAGAGAGAGAGAAGCCACTTTATAACAAACTCAAGTTTGTATTTTTTTTATATATGTATATAATATTTAGCCTATATAAGGAAGGAGTAGAGAAGTGGTTCTGGAAGCTGAGACTAGTTCTGCACTGACAAAGGTCCAAATGGTTTCCTGTGCATGGGCTTGCAGGCATACCTAGTGACTGACATGCAACCTTTCAAATGCAATGGCCTGTTTTTTTGGGGTTCTCCCTTCCCTTTCCTGGACCATTTTGTTAATTAAAATTCCTTCTGAATGTTGTGTATTTGTGGGACTGTTCTGTTTGTTGGGATGGAAAACTGGAAGTGTTTCCCTGCGTAAGGATATAGAATATAGAAAGTGCCTTTACAGGGAAGGAAAGGAATTGCTGCAGGAAGAAGGGCTAGAATGAGGGAAGGATTGTTAAGAGAAACTTGTCTGTACGCCTTAGGTACTTGGGTGTCTGTAGCCCGTGGTGGCTGATAAGCTTGTGGGTTTTTGAGAGAAGACTTGGAATGCACTTTCTTTCTTTCCTCTAGATTGTCCTGTTTTCTTGGCAGAGTAGCAATAACCTTTTTTTATACCTTTTTAAATTATCCAAAGCAAGGATTCTGTCAGGCTGGAGAGAAGTCCCTGTAGTTTGGCAGCCCTGCTCTATAAACAGCCTTAAGGTTTCCAGCTAGAAGGCTCTCAATTCCTGCTTCTTCTCAGTCTGGGGCTGAGTGTACTGCTCTAATAGTGAAAGTTCCTGATTTATTTTTTTCAGATACTGATGTAAATATAAATGATTTTTGAAAATTTAATTTACTTCTGGCTTCTCTACTGCTGCGTAACAATGCTTTTCTTTCTGTTTTTTGGGTTTTTTTCCATTCCCTCTCTCATCAGAGTACCTCTTACAATGCACTCAAGGACTCAAGGGTAATTTCTTTGGCAGTTTTGGAATAAATCCTTAACTGCCCTGACACTGTCTAGGGCTTTCCAAGGCTGAGCAGTGCTACAGACTATTTTTAGGGTTGTAATGTGCCTTCTCTTAAGTCTTGGATAACAGTTATTGAGCAAGTGATTAGTGAAGTACTTGGTGAGTGTTACTTCCCTTTGCCAAAACAAGCCTGCTTTGCCTTCTGTGTGGCAATGTGGGTTGTTTCCTTTCCCTCTACTGACTGCTTGCAAAGAAGAAAATATAAAAAGAGGCAAGGAAATTGCAAATCTTGAGAGGAGGACAGAGGCTGAGTGCTCCAGCTATGTGTGAACTCCCTAGCACATCACTAGGCAGTGATGTTCTTTTAGGATTTGGCACCATGAGCAAGTGTTCCCTGGAGCAGTAGCAGGCAGTGGGCTCTGTCCCCAAAGCCCTGTGTGGGCAGATGGGCTTCCCCTGCCTCTGCAAGTACAAAGAAGGTGGCAGCCCCTGCCAGGAGAGCTCTGTCAGAGGCTGCTGTGAGTCCATGTCAGTGAAGGTGTTTGTACACAAGTGCTTGTGGGAAAGAAGGGATCAGGCTTGTTTATTCACTGCAAACCCTTGACTGTCCTAAGTAGGAGTGGCTTGTGGTGTCCTCTCCAGAACCCAGCACGTTCACAGCAAACCCCTGAGTCATGCTGAAATCTCACTTAGTCTCTTGACTTTAAGGTCCAGCTGACAACTCAGTTCCACAGTCTGCAGTTATTTTATTTATGTTCTGCTTTACTGCTCTCAGCTTTGCTGTGTTGTTCCAGGCTGCAGAGTGAAGTACAAGTCTTGAAGTAAATACAAGCTCAGTGAGCTTTGCTCACAGATTAAACCACCTAAGAGATGTCTGCTCATTCCAGACTAAAGCTGGTTAACATTCCTGATAACATCCTTGGAGGTTTGGCCAAGACTCCACAAGCACAGTTAGCAGTAAACATGCACCAGCAACACAGGTCTGCTAAGCACACAAGTTTTACAACTCTTGAGTGTAACAAAGGCCATGTTACACCCCTAAGTGTAATTACCAACTTTGCTGTTAAAAATTGACATCATTTATTGTACTAATTCTATTCCCTTCTTAATTTTCATGCCTTATTTTCCACAGGTGAGTAGGAGATCCCATATTCACTGTATTTGTGTCTTCCATATGCTGTAGTGTGTTCCTGCTCCTGAGCCACACACTGTGGAATTGCTGTGCCCTACTTGGTTCGCTCTTAAATAGAAGCTGAAAGCCAGTTAGAAGTATCTTCTTGCTGTTGTAACTGAGAAAATCTTTTTATGGAGTAAAAATATTAATGTTCTGAGGTTAGTGACCAGCTGGTAGGGTGGAGCAGGTCATTTCTGGTCCCCACTGGCTGTGTATTTAAGAGTGGTGACAGTAGCTTGTCTTAAGTTCATCGCATGAGGATATAAACTTTTCTCAGATAAAACATGACTGATGTGATTTCCCTGTGATGGCATTAGGCCCTCTGTAACCACCCTGTTGTGGTGTGCTACCAAAGTTAGAAGCCTTTCAGGTTGGGGGTTTATCCCAGTGACACAAAGATGTGTTTCTATATATTTTTTTTTCTTTAAACATAACCAGAAATGCTGTTTGCAGCTGCATCCTCACCTGAGTGTGGAGCATGTGATTGCACTGTTGTTCTCTGTGAATCAGGCCGTGACTAAACATTTCTTTTGTGATGTTCTGGCAGACCCAGGGTAAGCCAAGGAGGCTTGAGCCCTGTGCCGTGGCCACGAGCTCCTGGTCACAGGATATGGGAACACCTGTGCAGCCCCTCTCAGTTTAGACTGACCTTCCTTGGAAGGACAGTGTTTGTTCTGTACAGTCTGTCTCTCTTTCCCTCCACTTGGGCTGCACTTCTTGATAGCTTTTAACTCAGTGGAGTGTTGAGGCAGAGAACTGAAACAACCAAAGCTGGGGAGGGGGGACACTGAAAAACTTGGAATCCTAAACTCAGGTCTTAGCTTGCAGTGGGATCAGTTCCCAGTGAGTACCGTAGGGAAGGAGCTGTTTCTCTTGATGTGCAAATAGGCAGCAAGTGCAGGTCCTCAGCTGCTGTCTCGACATCTGTCTGTTTACTCTCTATTTCAAGTTCTGAGGCAGAAAGCTTTTATCTGCCCTGGTCTCTTCTTATGTCACTGTTTGCAAAATACAGGTGATAGATACGAATCTAGCAGTTAAAAGGCAGGGCCTGGCAGAGGAGGAGGAGGAAGTAGAAAGCATCAAGAGGTTGGTAAAAGCTGTTTGTTCTGATGCCCTGTTGAACAAGGCATTGGCACGAGTGCTCCCTCTGGGATCAGGTGTGTGCTTGTACCTTGCTGCTCTGGGTCCTGCACGGCGAGTTTCTTGGCTGTGTTTTGCAGAGGGTGGGGGTAGAGGTGGTGGCTTTTCAAGTCTGTCTGAATGCAAATAAACACCTGAGAAGACCTTTAATGCAGTGACAGGTGTCTGCATAGAAGAAACTTGGTCTGACCTGTGTGGAATAGTGAAGAGGGAGGAGTGAGCAGAGGAGCCCTGGGCTGGGTAAGCGCCGAGCCCTAGCACAGCACTCTCTGTTATGTCCCATGCTGTGCTTTCTTGGCTCCAATAATGGCATTAGCACCAACCAGGATGCAGTAGGACAGTAGAATTTCTTGTTACTGAGCTATTCAGTATCCCACTGGTGTGTGCAGATGCTCCGCTGCTGTTTGCAGAGTGACGGGAGTCTTTGTCCAAAGTGTTGGTGGGGATTAATCACTGCAGAGGTTTGGGAAGTTTTATTCTGTGCTGCAGCTGTCCTGGCTAACAGTCAACTTTATTTGACCTGTAAATATCTGAGAGCAAGGTCCGAGTGTCTTCTCCACATGTGGACAGCAGGCCTTTCTTTTCCTGGAATCTGCTGGCCTCTGAAAGGCTTGCAATGAAGAAAGCATGGCTCTGACTGTAAATAAATCCTTTCAGATTCCAGTTGTATGGCCAAAGGAATTCAGCAAATTCCTATTTTTCTAATCATGACATGCCATCATTTTAATGCTCTTCTGACTGGCAAATCTCATCTTACACTGCATAGAAAAAATGGGCAAGAAGTTGTCATTCTGGCTTGCAAACAGCTGCAGTTGTGCTCGTTACAGGTGTCAGTGCTGTGGCTTTGGCCATGCGGCCGCAGGGACCCTGCATGTGTCCAACTCAGGAGCGGGGAGTTCTCCCCAAACCTGTAGCTCTGGGTTTCTGTGGGGCATTGATTCAGCCCTAGGTCTACCTGGATCTATTTGCTCTTGCATTTGCTTCCTTACCTGGAGAAAACCCTGCATCCTGCAGTGCTCACTGACTGTTTGGTATCTGTGTCGATAAGTGGAAAAATCTGTCTAACATTCCACCTCACCAAGTGTCTGGCTCTCACTGCTAGCCCGTCGCTCTTTGTAATTTTATAACTGCGTAAGAAATTAAATCTGTGTTGTGATAAGTATTCTGTGTCTTCTTCCTTTTGTTTGCTACTTGGAGATGGGGCTGGATAAGAGCAGGGTAAGACTACGTGGCCCAAACCAAAACAGCAACAGTTACAAGCATTCGGTCTCAGCTGTGCTTTGTAGCTGCTCTCCACAGACATTCAGCTTGGGCTTTGCAGGGACTGGGAAAGGACAGGCTGCATTTTTCTTGGCACATTTTGCTTGCAAATGTAATTTTCCCTCTTGTTCTCCCTTGAAGCTGCTCTTCCCAGGACTTGCATTTGTGTATTTTTCTCATGCTGCTCAGGTGAGTTTGATAAGTGCCTTTATTCCTTTTTTTTTTTCATGGGATGAATCTCAAGCAGTACTTTCATACCCAGCCCACTCCCTGTGCTGTCACTCCAGGCTTGCTGCTTCTCGCATTCAAGCCCTGGAGGAAGATGAAGAGCGAGCCCTTGCAGACAGGAGAGGAGGCAGCTCCTGCTTCTGTGTCCTTCCCTCCCGCAAAGCAGCGATGAGAGCTTTGATCGGGGTGGACAAGAGGAGCAAAAGCCTTTCTGCTCTTGCTGGCAGCAAGGGTGAGATGAGGATGAGACTCTCCCTGTTCTCTGTTTCATGGCAAGGCCTCAGCTGAGGAGCTGCAGGCGCTGCCTCCCCTGATGCAACTCTGGAGGGCAATGCTGCCCTGTCGCTGCTGCTTTGTGCCTCCCTTTGCTCCAGGCAAAACTGGCTCTGTTAGCTCAGATCAGTCTCCAAACTGTTCACTCCGTGCTGGTGATGTTTCCCTGTCTCCTGCCTGGAGCAAACTGGAGATCTGAGGGAAGCTGCTGGTGGATTCAGAAAGTGGCAGTGACTTCCATCTGCTGTGGTGATGCCAACAACTCCTCTCTCCCCTGGGTCCCAGGTGGATAGAGCCACCCAGACCCACTGATGCTTTGGGAGATCCAACAGCCCCTCTGCTCCTGCCCTAGGGGAGCAAAGCAGAATATTCTTCAGTAAACATGGGGAAAATTGTGAACATTCCCAGCCCTGAAATAGGCAGCTGTGGTTGCCTTCAGGACAGCAGTTTCACATCTGCTGGTACTGAGTTTGGCCCACTGAGCATGAGTTTCCAGGGAAGGTACCGAGCAATCCCATCCCAAATTATTTATTCAAGGGTAAACATGGATTCATGCCTCTGTTCCTCCTTGCTTTCTCTTGATACTGAGTAGGCTTTTGGGTTTAGCTGTGATGGATCTGCACAGTGGTCAGGCCCTGGCACCCTTCCCTAGGCAGGACTTGAGTCCAAGATTGAGCAGTAGCACAGTCCTGGTGTGAACAGCCCCACCTGGGCTGTGGCTAAGCTGCACACACTGCTGGGAGCAGAGGAAGGAGTGAGATACCAGGCAGAGCAGCTCACACTGCCCCTGGCCTGGCTGGTTTGCAGGGTGGATGCAGCATCACTCATTTTTAGAGCCTGTGGGCAGAAAGGAGATGCTGGGGTGGTGCTGGGACCAGAGGCGAGCACCAGCACCACTCTGATCCTGCCCAGGCTTGGAGCAGCTTGTCCCTCCCTGCAGCACCCACACTCAGCTGGTCCCTGAGCATTCACCTCTCCCGTGCCACATCCAATCCACTCAAGTCTCAGGCCCTTGGCAGAGGTTTTTTTGGCTAATTAATGATGAACTATGAGCTAATGAGGGCATTGTGCCCAGCTTGCTGCAGCTGAGGACAGCTGATTCTGGCTCCTTCAGCACTGGGTTATATTTTGGTTTGGGGATTTTAGCAGAGAGTTTTACTAAGTTACAGGTTATAATAAAGGATTTGGAGATTGCTGTATCTGGGTAAGTCCATAAAGTAAGCTAGAGGGTTTTGGCAGTATTTTGATATTTTGGATGCTGTTTTTCAGGGGGAAGGAAGGCCCTGGGAGAGACTCATTTCTGTACAGGGGTAGTCCAGAGCTGGGGAGCACCAAGTGATGCAGGGGCACGGATCCACTTTGTCCATGTGCTCAGGTGCACCTTGTCCACACGGTGGGTACAGATTCAAATTTTGGTGCCAGCCTGCTGTGTAACTTCTCAGCATCTCCTTTGTCACTGCTGTCCCCTCCTCCCTGCTTGAGGGAGGCTGGTGACACCATCAGCCACTGCCCCTCAGCAGCTCTAGGTCAGGGCTGATAATTTATTTTACCTGTGGAGGGCAGGCAGAGGAATGAGCCAGGAGCCTGTGGCTGGTGAAGGGAAGGTTCTAGGGGCCAGCAGTGGGGGCTGTGCTCTGCTGTTGTGCAGCTTCTCCCTTCCTGGGGACCATCCCAGCATCCATGTTCTTTCTTCCCTTCTCTTGTACCATCCCAGTCTTCTTCTTCTGGAACATCTATGTTCTTTGCTTCCTCTCCTGGGAGTACCCCTGCTCCTTTCCTGGGAGCATCCCAGCCTTTTGTCCTCCAGAGCATCCCTGCATGTTCCCTAGCAGCATCCCAGTCTTTTTCCTCCCATAACCTCCCTACTCTTTTGCTGGCAGCATCCCAAACATTTCCCCTTGGTGCATCCATGCTCTTTCCCTCGTTTATTGCCATAACATCCCTCATCCACTTCAGCAGCTCTCTGCAGCACCTTCCATGTGTGCTGAGTGCATCTGCCTTCCACTTGTGCTCCTTGACCCAGAGCAAAACCTGAGAGGGGGGGAAAAATATTGATCTGTGTTTGCCTTCCCCCAGCCCCTGAGCCAAAACTGCTGGGGGGGGCAGAGGGTGCTTGGCTGCTGTGTGTGCCACAAGGTCCCTCCTGGAGCTTGATCCAGCCATGCTGGGCTAAGGGGACTGTGGTGGGGCCAGAGCAGAGAGGGTCTGGCTTTGGCTGTGTGGCTGTGCTGCTGCTCCGCTGTGTTTTCCTGAGCAAATAATGCTGCAGCTTCTGGAATTGGGCCCAGAAATTGATTTCTGGCAGGGGAGGGCAAAGCTCTGGGCTTCACCTCTCTGTTGGACCCACAACCTCTGCTGTTGGAGCCTGGAGCAGGGCTGGTGTGAAGGGAAATACAGACCGGGGGCTGTGTCCCCTCCCTCTGCACCATCAGGGCACGGGGCTCTCTGCTCCAGGCGTCCCCTGTGGACCCCCCTGCTCTCTGTGGGCACCAAGCGCTGTGAAATCATGCAGAGCATCTCTTCTCTCCTTACCCGAAAACAATTTTGGAAATGAAAGACGGGAGACAGAGCCAGGCATGTTATCTCACCCCTTTTTACCGTTTCAGATAGGAAACAGCCTTTCATCTCTTCCAGGGTGGAAGGCAATTTGCATTTCAAGAGGTCAGGGCGAAGCTTTTTCTCTTTACCATCCGAAATTCATTATTCAAAGTCTATTTGGAAACAAAACAACACATGCACGGGAAGATGGCCTCTGCAGGCTCAAATTAACTGCTCCTGTCATCCGTGATTTCCCTGGCTGCTGCTGGAGGATGCAGGATCGAGGAGGAGGTGCAGGCACTGCTGGAGAGGTGAGTGGAGCAAACCTGTGAACTCCTCGGCATGGCTGGAGCTGCTCCAGGGCTCGGGGATCTCCCCTGGGAACTGGGGGGCTTTGCACCCCCCTGCCCTGCACAGGCTTGGCTTAGAGAGAAGATCAATTCCCCGAGGATAACTCCAGACCCACCTCCCTGCAAACTCCGCTTCCTTCCAGCTCCCACACTCACCCTGGACTGGGACCTCAGCCTGGCTCCAACAACCCAGTCCTGCCTAATAAAAAGCTTCTGGCAGCCTGGAGCTTGGCTGGGGCTTGCTGGGCACTGGTGCTTTGTTTTCTCAGCTGCTGCCTCTGCCCTCACTGCTGCCACTTATTGATATCAGAGTTTGCATTAGCAGGTGCAACTCTGGGATATTCAATTACCTATAAAGAGCTGTAGCAACACAAGGCCGTTGGTTTCAGGGTTTGGGTTTTTTTCCTTGGCTTCAGGTGTTTTGTTTTGATTTTTACCTTGCATTTAAAGGAGCCTTGAGCATGGGTAAAGTGGCATTGACTGAATGAAAAACATAAGTAAAAAGTGGAGTAAAGAGAGGGAGAAATAAATAAATAAATAATCCTGTTTATTAAATGAAACAGCTGGGTAGGGAAAAAAATGATCTCCGGGAAGAAAGCAGCTCCCTGGGCTATTTTTAGCTCTTTTGTTTCTCCCCCCTCCCTTTCCACCCCCACCCTCCTTGCACAGTCTGAGGTTTGGTGCATGTCAATCCTGCTGTTCTCCCTCACCTCCTGAGTGCCAGGTGATGTGCTCTTTTCCTTATTTGCTTTTTTTATTTTTCCTCCTTTTTTTGCATCTTATTTATAGCGTGGAGGTGGGGGGGAAGGGCAGCAGCATCAGGAGAGGCTTCGCCCTCAGTCCCGGCTGGGGAAAGGAGGGAACAGCAGGGGCTGAGCCTCTCCTGCAGCATCCGGGGCTGGACATGGGCCCTCCCTCTGCCCCTCAGCACTTCAGGAGCTGCTGTAACACCCCCGAAGTTCCCTTTGCCTGGATCTTGAGGGGCTGCAGTTGCTGGGCCCCCAGCAGCTCCAAGGCAGGGACCACATCTGGTGTCTCAGCTCTTGCACCAGTGGAGGAGCCCTGGATTTCCATCATATCTTTCTCCCTCTAAGCACCATCATTCCTAAACCCATCCTAGCAAAGCTCTCCACTAGCCACAGGTGTAGGTGGAGCCCTTTCCCAGCCATCCTTCCCAGCTCCCACATCTCCCGTGGCATCTCTGGGATGCTGCTGCTGCCCCAAGAGCCCTCTCCCCTCACCGGGCATCCTCGTGGGCTCCCATCTTTGTGCCGTTATGGAAGAAATACAGAATTCTTTTATTATTCAATTAGGAATTTAACACACAATCAGCTGATCGCTTTAAGAGGATTTCCTATAAGGCAGGATTTGAATAAGGGGGCTATGAGTAATATATTCCCTTAACTGGTTTATTCCTTTATCAGATTTTTTTTTTCCCCCTCTAAGCACTTTAATGCATTTACTTCCCCATTGTCGACACTTTTCCCCGCGCTCTTCCTCCCTCCCCGAGCTTATGCAAATCCCCCTTAAGGCGTTTAATGCGCCGTGTGTGTCAATAGTGCCCAAATCTTCGCGACAGCATTAGGCTTCATGCATGCCCCGGCTGATTAAGAGGGGTGGTGGGGCCAGCCTGGCTGCCCAAACCCCTTCCAGCCCCCGCCGTGGGGCCAGCCAAGGGGCCTCTGCTCTGGGAAATGCATTTTTCCAGAGAAAAGGCTGGAGCTGAAAGCTTTTCTTTCGCAGGGCGAGCCGCGAATGGGGAGCGCCGGGCTGAGCTGTCCGCCGCTCTTCGCTGCCCCGTCGCTCAGATTTCGGGGTGTTCCCTGGCAGAGGAGGGGGGCTCTGGGTGGGATGTGAGCGGAGAAGGAAGAGGAAGGTGGTGAAATAACCCCAGAGCCAGTGTCGGTGTTGATTTGTGCACGCACAGCCGAGCCTGTGCCTGCTGGAGGGAGCCCTGTGGGGATGGCGTGGGCAGCAAAAGCAGGGATTTCCCCACTTTTTGTACCACCGAGGGCTGAGGTCAGCTCACCCTCAGCCAGGCTCCCTCGTGCTGTGGGTTTGCTTTCCCTGAGGGCTTTGTTTTTGGGGGGGGTTAACAGCTTTTACAGACGCGGGACGTGATGTACCCGGTGACAGCGGGAGAAGCCTGGAGCGCGGCTCAGGGGGATGCATTTGCCCTGCTCACCTTGGTGGAATATTTGCTCTGAAAGCCACAGACAGTGCTGGGACATTGGGGAAAGGAGAGCCTGGGGAGGAGGGCAGCAGTGCTGAAAGGAATAGCAAAAAAGGGCTGGCCTGTAATTCCCGCTGCCTGAGGGTTTTGTTGCTGCTGCTGAGGCCCTTGGTGAGCGCAGCTCGGGGGGAACAGCCCCTCCAAGGGTAACTGTCACCATTTTCTCCTTCCAGAGAAAAATCTCGCTCAACCTGTGTCTGTAAATAGCCCGGCGGGAGGGAGCGAGCTGAACCGGCCCTTCCCGGCGTTGTTTCCTCTCCGCCCACCGCTGATTGTCTCCTTTTTTTATCCCGTCCTGCCGCTCTGCCTGTGCGTGCAGCAATTATGCAAAGTTGCAATCAAGGAGCTGAATTAGGAGCTCATCTTGGATTAATTAGTGATGGATGCAAATCTGTTCCAACAAAGAGGAGCAAGGGGGGATGCAAAGGCCATGGGTATCCTCACAGGGTTTCTCCAGCTCTCCCAAGTTGGTTTGAGGGCAGAAGGGATGCAGAGTAATGCCTTGCAGGAGAATCAGGGCATCCACGTGAAAGAATTTGGTTCTTGGCCTTGGGACAAGGCTGGGGTGCCCCAAAGCTGATGCTCAGCTCAGCCCTTGCATCTCCGTGGAGGTTTTAAACCCAGAGCTTTGGGCTTAGAGCATCTCCTCCCACCCCAGCCTTGTTGCAAAGCTTGGGGAAAAACCAGTTAATCCCTGCAGCCTCCAGTGCTGAGCTCCTGCCAGCACTGGGGATTTCTGTTCGCCTGCAATCGGATTGTGGCAAACCCTTCCACTTGCACTGAGCAAATTCCCTGGCTACTCCTCTCTCCTTGCAGGCCCCAGTAATCCCCCAAGTGTGACTCTGGCCAAGAGGCAACATCCCTGATTAATCCCCCCCGTCTCCCTGCAAAGCCACTGCTGCGAGGATGCTCCTGGTGCTGGCACGATGCACTCAGCCAGCGCTGGGAGCAGACTCTGGGGAAGGAGGCAAAGGGTGAAATGCTGTTTAAATGAACTTTTCCAAGAGGGGATTTTGCAGGCTTGAGAAGAGCCTCTTCTTCCCATGGAGAGGAAAGGATGGATGTGCAGCATTCCCAGGAGTGCTGGGAAAAGGGGGTGCAGATGTTTCATCCCTTTTCCTGTTCCCACTCAGTGTCACCCACCCCAGCTGGTGCAGAGTGGGGGGACACCCACTGGGCACAGAATAACCTGGGCAGCCTGGCAGGGTGAGCACCTCTTGGTTAAGGAGCTCCTTAACCAAGGGATGGCTCGTGGCTGTGCCCACAGGGATGGGGACAATAGGGACAGCCCCTTCCCATGGTCCCCAGGAGCTTAAAGCCTTGGCTTGAGGTTTTTGGTGTGCAGACAGCTGAAAGGTCTCTCCTTCCTCTCCCCTCTGCAACAGCAATGATTAATAAAACCTGACTCGGCTGGAAGGGCAAGGAAAAAAACAACAATACAGGACATTTCTGGAGATTGTCCTAATCCAGCATCTCAGAGCCAAATGAATCAGCAGCTTCTTATTTTGCCAGCAGGATTAGTCAATGTTCATCCAGGCTCCTGGGAAGTGAGGTGAGGCTCTGCATAGCAAGGAGCCGTGGCAAGGTGGTCACAGGGTGTTGGCTGGTCCGTGGAGCCAAGCAAATCCCTCCCTGTAATCCTGCAAGCACTGTTGGGATGCACCCACTCGTGCTGGGAGCCCTGGGACAGCGTGGAGAGGCAGGAGAAGGGGAGAATGAAGAAATGCCTTTAAAAATCTGCAGTGTGGGTGAGGGATGAGGCTGTTGGATGTGGGCTGTGGGGGAAAGACTCCAGGCTGTGTGTAAGGGATTTCCCTCGTGCCACAGGGACCAGGAAGCCTGGGACCAGGAGCACCATGCCTGGCTGGTTCTCATGGCTGTAAAAGTGGGTCAGGCAGAAACCCAAGGAGCATCTGAGCTCACCAACCTTGAGCCAACTATGTGGGAACTGAATTATTCAGGGCCAGCTTAAAAAATTGAAGAGCCCAGCAAAACTCCAGGAGAGCGCAGCCCATGGGACCCCCATACCCTTGTCAGGCAGAGGCAGCTCAGCCTGCCCATGCTCAGGGGGCACCTTGGGCATTTTGGGAGGGAAGGGCAGTGTTGTTTGTGTCTAACACTGCCCTTGGGGATGAGGAAAGGAGAGAGAAAGCACCCAGAGAAGTTCACCCTGATGGATTCATCTCCATGTTCCCTGTAGCGCTCCAAGCTGTAGCACTTTCCTTGGGTATCCCAGCACGGCTCTGTCACACCCATAGCAGGAGTAGTTGAAGGAGAACCCCCTTGTCCCCTAAAATGGGGATCTCTTGGTTGTGTGATTTTAGAGGGGAGGCTAAAACTCGGGGCCTTGAACTTTGCCAGCAGGAGTTCGATTGTGGCATCTCCCCGTGGCTTGGGGAACACCACATCCATCTGGGAGCTGAGATGCTGCCCTCAGCTTGGTTGTCTCTAAAGCACCACCTCTGCTTCTATTCCCAAGGCTTTGGAATGGGGAGAACCAGCTCCTGAGGGGAATCCCTGTGGTGAGTAATGCTGCCTGGCGAGCGCTGGGAAAAGGCGGGTGCACATATGCTCCAGCTCATCCTGCTCTTTTCATGGAGCACTCTCACTGTCTGGGTGCCAACCAGTGGCAGACACGGCCAGGGAACCCCCACTACACTCACTCCCCCCCTTTTATTTTTACATTTCCAAGGTTCCTGGAAGAGGGTGATGGAGTCTGGTGTAGGACAAGGGGCTGTAGCCCAGGGGGAGTGAGGTGCTGTGAGATTTCACAATGACACTAATGAAATTAGAGCTGAACAAATGCGCCAAAGCAAACAGCCCAAAAAAATCCCCCTTTGCACCAGAGCACCGAGCTGTGCAGGTGCTCAGCCCAGAGGGGGAGCAGGGAAGGCTGAGCCCCGGCTCCAAGCCGTGCTTGGCACAGCAGTCAGGTGCCCTTTGAGCCAAACTCGGGCTATTTCAGCCAAGGAGAAGAGATGGAAATTTCCACCTGGCCTGTTTTCTTCCCTGTGATGAATTTGCAGGAGCCCCTTTCCTCAGGCCCCCTCGCGGCAGAAGGGCGGCTGGGGCGGTACCCGCGGTTGTGTCTCTTAATTTCCTCTGGCAGCAGCAGCAGCAGCAGCAGCAGCAGCAGCAGCAGCAGCGGTGCATCCCCGGCCCCACACGCTGCATTTATTGACTGCGAGGAGATTGTAATTCACAGCCCGGCGCGGTGCAGCCACGGCCTGGAGCAGGGTTGGCTCCTCTCCCTCCTCCTTCCCATCCTCACGCATTCCAGGGGGAAGAGCCCAGCAAGGGATGGTCCCCCAGGCCCCTGGCCCAGTTTGCTGGGAGGGGGCACCTGCTGAGTCCCCCCTCCGTTCCTTGCTGCTCCTGGCGAAAACCTGATAGCTTCAGATCCCCGGGATGGAGCCTGCAGCCTGGGCCAGCTCACCCAGCCCAGGAGGGATGGGGACACCCATGAGGTCCCTGCCTGGGTCACCCACCTTTGGGACACGTGTCTTCCCCCTGGATGGATATCCACACTGCCCCGTGTTGCTGGCTCCCTTCCTCCTCTGCTTCCGTTCCTGGTTTTGGAGGGGAGCAGAGACCCTTTTGGCTGTTTCCTCAAAAAGCTGAGGGATTGCTGTGTTCTGCTAGCCAGAGCTGCAATCCATCCATCCATCCATCCATCCATCCATCCATCCATCCATCCATCCATCCATCCATCCATCCATCCATCCATCCATCCTACCAACCACCCAC
>VWYI01007353.1:35714-64642 GCA_013399455.1 Anthoscopus minutus | reverse complement strand
GGCCGGCGGCCGCCGGGGCTGAGCGGGCCGGGCCAGCGCCGGTGCCGCAGAGCCGCCGCGGCGGAGCGAGGTAAGAACCCGCCGCGACTTGTTGTGCTCGGCCGGGACCGCCGGGGAGCCGGGGGAAATGATGGGAAGCCGCCGCCCCGAGCCCCTGCCCTCCCTGGTCCCGCTGAGCATCTTCCCGGCCCCCCGAGCATCCTCCGGGCGCGGCCGGGGCCGCGCTCCCCGCTCTCCGCCCGGCCAGGAGCTTCTCCTTCAGACCGGAGAGGTGGGTTACTGAATTCCCCCCGTTTATGGCAACTTCGCCGCTGGCGAGATGTCGGGAGACCCTTTTGCCAGAGCAAAACCCGCTTTTGTGCTCTAACAGGAGGGCTGGGGCGCCCGGGGGTCGCGCAGAGCCGGGGGGCAGCGGGGCAAGGGCTCCTCTCTCGGGTGAGACCTCCCACCCCTGCCCGCGATGGAGAAACGCGCCCGCCCCCACAGTGCGGCCACAGGGATGGCAGGGTGTAAATCCATGGGGGCAGACGGATGTAAATCCAGCGGGAGGAGAAAATCCAATTTACGGCAGCGCAGGGATGCTCGGGGGAGCGAGGCGGAGAGTGCCGGAGGCTGGTCCAGAGCCGCGGCTGTGCAGAGCATCCCGCATCCCGCTCTGCTCCTGGCCCCGGGAAGTTTGGGCCACACGCAGTACGTACGAGGCTTTTCCAGCTGGTGCGTTCTCCAGCTGGGATTCCTGCTTATGGAAAAACCCTGCAACAGGCTTCCCGGCACCCCGGGAGATGCTTCCCGCCGGGTTTTATTGCCGGGGGTGGCAGCAGGCACAGGAGGGTGTGGGTGAAGCGGATTGCAGGCAGCTCCTCTGGCCGCAGCTGGATGGCCCCAAAACAACTCTGCCCTGCTGGGCTGTTCTGCTCGCGGCGCTCTGGGATGGGGGGTTTTGGGGTGGACCCCAGCATGGTGGGGGACCCCCTTCCAGCCTCTCAGCAGTGCTGTGGCAGCACAGCCTCGGGGCCGGGGCAGTGCTGGGCTGTGCACTCACCCCTGCAGCAAGAGAAGCATTTTAGGCTCCAGGCACTCACTCAGGGTCTGCGGGCACCACGTTTGCCCCCTGCCTCAGGGCCCTCCAGCATCCAACACATCCTGGCAGCTGGAAAACCTCTCTGCTCCTGCAAACGCCATGTCTGGCAGAAAGACCAAAGAAATCACTGTCATTGATTTTTTTCCTCCCTTGCCTGACTCAACCTGCTGCCTTGGAGGAGATTTTTTCACCACCACCACCACTGGATGCCAGGGAGATCTGCAGGAGGTGGGCTGGGGACAGGCAAGGATTTCAGAGCAGCCCCCTGGGGCTGAAGCACAGGGATGGGCCCTGTTTGGGGTGGCTCTGGTGGGGTCATTGGAGGGTGTTGGGTATTTGGAGAGCTCGTTTTGGGATGCACTCGGTGTGGCCCCTCGCAAGCGCAATGCTGGGGTCTCTCTGGCAGCTCTTGGAGCAGGTCTGTGCTGGCTCTGATCTCCCAGAGAAGCAGATCTGAAAAAAATAGAGCCAAATCTCATCCCTTCTCTGAAAGCTGCAGGAGTGCGGTGGCTCTGCCCCAGCCCCAGGCACCGGAGATGCTGAAAAGAGCATAAAGCAGAGCAAGTGTGCTGCCTGCAGGGAGCGAGGGCTTCCCGAGGCAGCCGGGATCTTCCCCGCAGCCGCCTTCCGTGAGTGCTTTTCATCCATTAATTTCTCTAATTGCTTTTGGAAATCACAGCAGCGTTTGTCTTTGGTAGCATCCCAGAGAGGGGCTGAGCCAGGCTGTGCCCCGGGGGCGGCTCATGTGGGTCCCCACGAGCACTGCTCACCGCCCCAAAGCCAAACTTCTGCTCGGAAGGTCGGTGGATTCCCTTTGCCTCAGGGAAATCTCCTTTCCAGGTGGAAAAAAACATCAGAACCGCTGTGATACAGCGAAGTGGAGCAGGCTCAGGGCCACCCACATGCCATTGTCCCTTGCAGACCCCTGGCATCACCCGGGGGGGGACGCAGGAGCAGGGCCCCAGCTGTGCCCCCCGGGGGTGTCACTGCTCTCCCTCCCTCCCTCTCAGGGTGCCCAGGATGGGCTCAGTGGGAGCCGAGCGCTTCAAGGAGCTGAGCCCGGCGGCGACGCCCGAGGGCAACGTGGTGATGAGCTTCAGCTTCGACAGCTACCAGCTGGAGGAGGACGAGCTGCAGCGGGGCAGCCAGGCCAAGGGTGTGCTCACCTTCATGGAGCCAGGTGAGGGCAGGCACGGCCCAACCTGACCCACAGCCAGGTTCTCTGCTGGTTTCCCACCCACTTAGGAGCTTCTGGGAGGGGTTTAATAGCCACAATATTGCCCACGATCCTTTTTCATCCCTTCTTGTACCCATGCGAACCAGCAGCACATCCCATGACAGTGGGCTCTGCAGGCTGGCAAGGAGTTGAGGATTGGTGCCCTGGTTCTGCTGCCAGGCTCACCCCCAGCCTGCAGCTTCATCTTTCTCCATGCAGGACTCAGGGACATTCCTGGGATTCACCCCAGCCCTGCTCCACATCCTGAGGCAGCCCTGTTCACCTCCACACCTGCCTTGACCCTGCCTGGACCTTGACTTGTGCTGTTACCTGCGCTGCCTGGCTCTCAGCTTGTTCAGCTGCAATTAAAATTCACTAGACCCCCAAAGCCCAGATGTTTTCCTGCCTCCTGGGTCTCCACTGAAATGTCTTTATTTAGGGAAGGAACTTCTCAGAGCTGGGGCTGTTGATTTGTACATCTACAGGGAGCTGAGCTGTTTCATCGCCTCAAGGCTGGGGTCTGACGTGGGTCCCAGGGGTGCAGCAGTGCCACTGTCATATCTTTTTCTCTTTCTTTCCTCTTTTGGGGCAGTTTCTGAGGACCCCGAGCCCCAGGATCGATACCATGGGATTTATTTTGCCATGCTGCTGGCTGGGGTGGGATTTCTCCTGCCCTACAACAGCTTTATCACCGATGTGGATTACCTGCACCATAAATACCCAGGTAGGTCTGCAGGAGCTCCAGCACTTCCCTCACACCCCAAACCTGGAGAGAGCTCAATCCCACTGCCAAGGGAGCTGAACTCCAGCCTCCCCCATCACCTGCCTCTCTTTAGGGACCTCCATCGTCTTTGACATGAGCCTCACCTACATCCTGGTGGCCTTGGTGGCCGTCATCCTCAACAACGCGCTGGTGGAGCTGCTGAGCTTGCACACCCGGATCTCCGTGGGTGAGTGGGGTCCCTGCACCCCCAGGCAGCGCTGTCCCTGTGCTGTGACCCTGCCACCACCTCTGTCTCCCCTCCACAGGCTACCTCTTCGCCCTGGGACCCCTGCTCTTCGTCAGCATCTGCGACGTGTGGCTGGAGCTGTTCAGCCGCAGACAAGCCTACGCCATCAACCTGGTGGCTGTTGGGGTGGTGGCCTTTGGCTGCACAGGTATGTGGCAGAGCAGCGGGGCTGGGATGTGGCAGACAGGGGTGGGAAACAGCCCCATCCCTGATCCATGATCTCCTGGGACTATCTCCTGCTCTGATCCCTGTAACACTCAGCTCCCTGCCCTGTCCCCTCCACCTCTGCCCAGGCACTGTGGGATGGGCCAGGGGCACCAGCACCAAACCATGGACTGGCCACCGACACCACTGATCTTGGGCCATCCCAAGCCCCCACACCTGGTGGCCATTCTGGGTGGGAACAGACATAGTGGAGCAACCAGGGAGGGGAAAGAGACCCTCCAGCTTTTGGAGCAAGGATGCTGCTGGAAGGAGCAGCTCCCAGTTGGCACAGCACCTGGGTTCCCTCTGGGGTTTCTTCCCCCTTCCCAGAGTTTCGGCTGCAGCAATAATCTCTCCTTCTTCCCTCTGCATCTCTCCTGAAGTGCAGCAATCCAGCTTCTATGGCTACACGGGGCTGCTGCCCAAGCGCTACACGCAGGGAGTGATGACAGGCGAGAGTAAGTACCCACAGCCACTGGCCATGTCCACTGCCCACCTTCTCCTGGGGCCCCAGTGAGTCACACCTGGGTCCCCACTAACCCCAGCACAGCCCAGCTGGGTTCCCAGCAGATCAGGGACACCCCAGGGTGCTCCCCAGCAAAGCAGAGAGTTTACTGGTTTCTAATTCCCCACACTGCCACACCAGGCTGGGGGTGGGGATGTCTGCCACGAGCTTCATCACCCCAAAATCACTGCTGGTGACTCCTCTGTAGTGGGCAGCATCACACACACATGGTGGGGGATCGTGGGGTGGAATTCATGGGATGGGATTATGGGATGGGATTCATGGGACCCAGTGCTGACAGCTCTCCCACACCCCCAGGCACCGCCGGGGTCATCATCTCGCTCAGCCGCATCTTCACCAAGCTGCTGCTGTCGGACGAGAAGGAGAACACCGTCATCTTCTTCTTCATCTCCATCGGCATGGAGCTGACATGCTTCATCCTGCACCTCCTGGTGAAGCGCACCCGCTTCGTGCGCTACTACACGGACGGTTCCCGCAAGGGCCTCCCCGAGAGCCGCGGGGCCGGCGACGCCGGCACCGGCTACCGCGTCCACCACGATGTCACCTCGGAGGATGTCCGATTTGTAAGCCAAGGGTGGGTTTCCCTGCTGGCCCCTGGGGTTTCTTTGCCACTGCACCTCAGCACTGCTTGTCTTCTCTCCCCCTTCATCCAGGAAAACCGGGAGCAGAGGCAGCCGAGCTCACCCTGGGGCAGCCCTGGCCCCGCAGCTGAGCTGGCTGGGAGTGGCACCTACATGCGCTTCGATGTTCCTCGGCCCAAGATCAAGAGGAGCTGGCCCAGCTTCCGGGGTGAGTGGTGAGCTTGGGGAAAGCCATGGCTGTGAGGTGGGATAAATGATTGGTGACCCAGAGTTATGAAGGAGGATCATCCCCAAGGCTGGAGAGGGACTTTTGAAAAGGGCATGGAATAGGAGGACAAAGGGAAATGGCTTCAAACTGACAAGTGGACAGGATTAGATGGGATACTATCAAGAAATTCTTCCCCCACAGGGGGATGAGGCCCTGGCACAGGCTGCACAGAGAAGCTGCGGCTGCCTCATCCCAGGAAGTGTCCAAGGCCAATTAGGATGGAGCTTGAAGCAACCTGGGATAATGGAAGGTGTCCCTGCCCATGGCGGGGGGCTTGGAAAGGAATGATCTTTAACAGTCCCTTCCATCCTGAAACCATCTCCCATTCTATGATTCCTAATGATATGCCCAAAACCATGGGGCACCTTTGGAAGGCACCCCTGGGGGTCAGACAGCGCTCTCAGGCTCTGCAAGGGAGCTGGGCTGCAGTTTGGGCTGAGCTGTGCTGCCTGTCCCTGCCAGACATGCTGCTCTACCGCTACGTCGTGTCCCGCCTCATCTGGGCCTACATGCTGTCCATCGCCATGACCTACTTCATCACCCTGTGCCTCTTTCCTGGGCTGGAGTCAGAGATCCACAACTGCACGCTGGGGGAATGGCTCCCCATCCTCATCATGGCCATCTTCAACCTCTCTGACTTCGTTGGCAAGGTAGGAGAGAGGCCAGAGCCAGCACAGAGGGGGTCTGTTCTCCATTGCTGTCCTCTTTCTAAGCCACTTGGTTCCACCAAGGGTCATCTCCACCCATGGGAGCCTAACCAGTGTGAGGCTAGTGCTCACCAGCGCGGCCAAGGTTGGGTTCCCACAGCAATTGGTCTTTCCAACGTCACCTCTCCTTGTTGCCCCATTTTGGGCACCACAGGGCCCTCCCCAGCCTCCTCATCCCCCCTAGCAGAGTCTCTGCCCCTTGCTGCAGATCCTGGCTGCCCTGCCCTACGACTGGAGAGGAACCCATCTCCTCATCTACTCCTGCCTCCGCGTGGTCTTCATCCCCCTCTTCATCATGTGCGTCTACCCCAATGGGCAGCCCACCTTCGGCCACCCCGCCTGGCCCTGCATCTTCTCCCTCCTCATGGGCATCACCAATGGCTACTTTGGCAGCGTGCCCATGATCCTGGCCGCAGGCAAAGTGAGCCCGGAGCAGCGGGAGCTGGCAGGTAGGACCGAGCCCTCCTGGGAATCCCACACGGTGTGGCCAGAGCACCCTGACACCCCGTGTCCCTTCCCACAGGGAACACCATGACCGTGTCCTACATGACGGGCTTGACATTGGGCTCTGCCGTGGCGTATTTTGCCTACAGCCTCACCAGTACCTCCCACAGCACCTGTTTCTACACTGAAACCTCCAATGGCTCCTTTACCTCGGGGTACTGAGCCCTGGGGCGGGGCAATGGGGTCAGGATGGGACCTGCTTCCTACCACAGTCCCCAGTGCCCCACATCCCTCCTCAAGGAGGGAGCTCGGAGCCAGAAAGCCACCCCAGCATGGACTAGGACTGGTACCCTGTTGGCTCAGGGCTGTGGCATTCCAAAATGGCCTGTGCTGCCCAGCTAGGCACTGTGCAGGGCCACTGCTTGGGGTGACATTCCTCCCACCCCAGGGGACAGTTCTTGTCGCTTTTGGGGGTCTCCCCATCAGCAATGCGCAGCTCTCCAGTGAAGCCTGGGGATCTGTTTGTGCCAAGCCATTGACAGGAGGAAGAAAATACTGCCAAATCCCAAAGGGAATAGGACCAGCACCGGGGGGAAGGGTGATGGGAGGGCTGGTGAAGAAGGAGCAAGAGAGGAAGGAAATGCTCCTTCAGTCCCCTGTGGCTCTAGGAAGGTGGGTCTTGACTTCCATTGGTGGTGCTGCAGGTTTTCACCAGGAATGGCTTGAAAACACAGTCCCTCCTAAATATGTGAATCACTTGTGATGGTTGGGGGAAAAAAGATTTTTTTTTTAAATTGTGTCTTGTTTTACCCCCCACCAACTGCAACAGAGGCAGGGTCTTGCCTCCCCTCACCCCACACTGTGAATCTGTCCCATTGCAAAGGGCAGAGGGGGGATCCCAAGGCTACAGTACTGCCAGTGCCACCTGCAGGCCACTGCTGAGCTCCAAGATTTATTGCACAGGACGTAAATGAAGCTGATTAAATAATTAAATGTCTTTGCAACGATAGCTGGTCCTTAGCTGTGCCACTAGCACTGGTGTCAGACTACTGGTGATGGGCTGGGCTGGCAAATACACACAGGGTGGTGCCTGCTGCCTGTCCTGTTGGGTCTTGGGGTGCCCCTTGTGCAGCTCCCCATCATCAGAGCCCCCTTTGTCACCTGGGGTGGTTGAACACATCACTGGGTTACACCAAACCCCTGCCAGCCTGCAAACTGCCCTGGGCAGCACACAGGAGAGGGAACAGGCCAAGAGGAGCAGAAAACATCAGAAGGTGCCAATACCACATTTTGGGACCAGCTGCACCTCGCTGTGCCAATTGGCAGGTGCCACCTCCCAGGGAATCAAGCCCAAGGAGCCAGAGTGTGCCAGGCCTGGCCCCGACCCGGCCTCTGCAGCACAGGAGGGTCTGGCTGTGCCAAGCTCCTGCCTGTATGAAGTGCAGCTCACACCAAAAAGAGCAAATCCAGTGTTTCATCCTCAGCACATGATGCCCTGAGCATGGTGGCAGGGGGAGGACTCACACCTCCAGCCCACAGACCCCATTCAGCACACACCTCTACTCCAGTGTCCAGTCCTGTCCATCAGTGCCACCACGTCATACAGACGGGCTCTCCCCAAAAAGCCACCAGGCACCTGGGTTGTATCTTTCTCCAGGGCAGGGGCTGAGCCAAAAAGCCATCATTGCCACCAAGGGGAGAAAACCCCTGTGGTCAGGACAAGTGAGACAAAGAAAGATGCTTCGTTGGGTTGCTTTTTTTCAATTAGATTTTTTTTTTTTTATGAAAAAAGATCACACGGAGTTCTCCAACAAACAGAATGCCAAAAAAATTGTTTTAAACAAAACAAACAAAACAAAACAAAAAGACAAAAACCTGGCTCTCCTTTCCTCTCGATTGTCTGAAATATCCTTGTGTTCCATAGAAGGCAGTGGGTTTTAAGTGCTTTCTATTTAACATTAGCATAAAATCTCTCTCGCGCGCTCTCTCTCTCGCTCTTTAAAATATGCTCACACAATTTGCTTCTAGAAGTACAGTACACTTTGAGCGTGGGGGGTGTGCCTGTTCCCAGATCATTTACAATCACAATCCAACAGGAAATAAAAAATAATATTCTAAACGTCAGACTGTGTTCATTTCTGCCGTTGTGGGTTTTTTTCTTTTTTTGTTTTTTATAATTTCATAATTTTTTTTCACAGTTTTAAAAAGTTTATATTTATATATATATATTTATATTTATATTTATAATTAAAAAGTTGAATCCATTTAAAGACTTATAATACAGGAGGGCTAAAGAGTCTTTTGGTACATTAAAACTGTACAGGCTAGAACCGTCACTGTCCGCCGTGCCGAGGTGCCGGTGGCCCGGGGTGGAGATGGTACGAGCTCAGCACCATGTGGTTTGTTTAAAGGATGAGGGATAACTCTGAAGGGCTGTCCCTCACCCCTGAGCCTCAGCCTGCAGTCTCTGGTATGCAGCCAGGATGGAAAGTTTCCAATCTGTCCTTGGCTTGTCTTCCCACCAGAGCCTGGGCCGAGCCGGGCCGCGCTCCGTGTCCCAGCGATCCGTAGTGCGAGTTGGGAGTTGCAAAGATCAGTGCGTCTCTTGGAGTTTTAAGTGCAAGGATGGTGCATCGTTCTCATCAGGTTCTCCTCAGGTGTTCCCTCTTGCCAGGTGTAACCCTGGAGCAGCAGTGGCAGTGCCTGAGGGGAGCTCAGCTCCTCTGTGGATGGAGGAAGCCGAACGGTGCAGTCCCTGAGCCCAAGGTGGCAGCGGGGCTCTGGCTGTGGGAACGCTGCAGGCAGGCACAGCCGGGTTCACACACTGTCCCCATTCCCTTCAGATGATGGGCAAGGCTTCCCAGCAGCTCCACGTCTCAGCGCAGGCCAGGCCTGGCAGGTAAAGCTGGGTGAGGGATGCTGGAATCCAGCGGCCTCTGATCTTCTCTCCTCCAAGCAGCAAGCAGCAGCAGCTTTTCCCAGTCCTTTCCTGCCCCTTCACTGCACGCTCCAAGACGAGGTCTCAGTTTGCCACATGTCAACCCCCTTGCCACCTGTTTGCTCCCTCCAGCACCTTTGCAGGGCAGGAGGGGTGCACAGCTGCATAGGGTTCAGACTGTTTGTTCAAGGCAGTGGGAAGGCAGTGTCCCAGACTGGATGTTGCCTCCTCTTCCACCTGGTTCCTCCCAGCCTGGAGGATTCTCTTCTGCCATCTCTGTGCTGGGGCCAGCCCTGCCCTGTTGTGCTCCACACACTGCTGGAGGGGCCTCCAGGGAAAGGGAACGGCAAAAAGGCGCTGAGAGGATCGAGACGAGGCGCTGAGAGAGACTCATCTCCTTTCTCTTTCACCCTGTCCTTCCTATAAAGGGTCATGCGAAACTAAGCTGGAAAGGGAATCTAAGGACGGAGAGGAGCGCACGCAGAAGGCAAGAGCGTCCTTCCACGCACGGGCGGCTTCCGAGTTCTGATGGGGAAAAATGACACAAAAGGGATCCCTCCTGCTGAGGGGTCCCGCTGGTGAAATGATCACGAGACCCATGTGCTTTCCTGGACCAAAAGGAGGAAGGGAGAAGTTGGTCAAGTGTCACCTTACTTAAAGCCACTTCCAGAAGAGCCTCGGGGTTCAAACACCACCACCAACCCCAATAGCATCTTCTTCGAGTTCTGGAACTGCTTCCCCAACCCCTTTCTTCAGCCTTCTCCTTCCTCCTTGCGTCTCTCGCGCTCTCCTGTCTGTAGTGTGACACAGAAATGAGCATTGAAAGAAACAATCATGTCGTCTGAACAGGCACGTCCTCAGGTTTGTCCCATCCCTTCCCAGGGGGTGGCATGTGTCCCCTGGGCAGTCAGCAGATGACAGGGACCCCGTCAGTGTTGAAGATCATGCCCGTGGTGGGCTCATAGGTCCCTGCAAGGTAGTAGAGGTCCTCACTGTCTTGGTATTTCTTTGTCTTTAGCATCTGCTCATATTGATCCAGACCAACAACAAGACATTTGTGTGAGATGGTCTGGACATCATTTTCATCCACGTGGGAGGACTGGTAGAGGGCTCTCTGCACAACAGGAACAGAAAGAAGGAGGTAGGAAAAAAAGGAGTCATTAGATCACACAGCATTTACAGCAACATCTTCAGTAAGTAGGAAAAACATCCTAATGGGATAGGACTCTGCCCTCACTCAAGAACATCTCACTCATCCCAACAGCTTCCTGTCCATTCCCAACAGCTGTCCATCCAGGGAAGGGACACTGGGAATGTGCACAGGCCCATGGACAGCCTGGACAATCCCTCCAGCTCACTGAACCTGAGCCCTGGCTTTCACTTGACTCCCACCAATGGGAATGCTGCAGCTGCCAAGCACACATACAGGGAAATATGGAGGTCAGGAGTTTGCCATCCTCATTTCAAGGATGAAAACATAAAGATGGGTTCTGGATACCAGCTCCCTGCTCCTCCCCACACCCAAGACCTGCAGCTACTCCCACTCTCCCAGAAATATCCATCCCAAGTCCTGGGCATTGCAGACTTGGCAACTAAGGCAAAAAGCAAGAACCAGAGAAGGGTTTGGGGCATTTCCCAGCAGTATTTATGTTACAGGGTACCCAGCATTCTCTCCCAGCCTTCCCCCAGTCTCACCAACCTCCATAAAGTCCTTCCTCTGGTTGGATGCCTGCAAAGCTGTGGACAGACTCCTGCCCGATTTCTGATCCCAGCGCTGTGCCCAAGAAGAAAAGAGAAAACAGAAATGAAAACCTGGTGAATTCATTGTTTTTCCATGCCATCACCTCCTGCCCACCACATGTGCTTTTGGAACTTCAACCCCTGCCCATCACCACTAGGAATAAATCCTGCTGTAAACCAGCTGCACACATGTGCAAAATTCAGTGTTTTTGAGCACCAGGCCCATCCTTCTTATACTTTAAAGACTTGATCTGGCTCTTAACACTCTTTTTGGACCAACACAAAAGCCTTTATTTCCTAATACAAAGAAACCCACCCTTCTTCAAGGGGCCAACACTGGGCAGTCCCCACAAGATGAAAGAACAGGGCCACCCCCTTCAGGATTCCAGGAACAAACCGGGCCTTGGGTGTTTTCCTCATCGCTGGAAACAAAAGGGAGCAAGGAGCTTTGCAGCCCTTTCAGCAAAAGAGACCAGCCTACCTTGCCTTCATTGAGTTTCTTCCCAGGGTTGGTTTCTTCTGGGTGATAGAACCATTTGACTCGGACCACCATGTTGTTCCCCCAGGATTCCCACATGCTCTGGATCCGGCCAATGTAGGGCAGGTTGGGGCGGCCAGCGGAGAGGAAAACCGCGCAGTCTCCGATGCGGATGATCTCCTTGCCCCGCACGATGGCCTTGTAGAACAGCTTCCTGGCCTTCCCTTTCATTCCTCGCCTCTGCCAAGAGAGGATCATGAGGGTGGTCAGCCAGGGATCACCTACACACTGTTTGCCCTGTCCTGCATGCATGATTTGCTGCTGGCAGAGCCACAGTATTCCCACAGGAACTGAGGGATACACCATGCAGAACGGCTTCCCCAACACAGTGAAAGCCAACCCCACAAACTGGACACTCGGCACACCACGCCAGCAGTTCCACCACCCCAGGAAAAGGGAAGAGGCACCAGAAGGCAAACTCCAGTGTCGAGCACTACGGAGCAGCATTTACCTGTGTGGGTTTCCCAAACCACTTCCACAGCTGCCGTGCTGGGAGGAAAGCAGCGATCTTGGGCCTGTTCTCCACGGAGGGCAGGCGCTGGCGCTTGGCCAGCTCCTTGGTGGTGGGCAGGTGGATGCCCTCACGCTTCTTGGGCCGGCTCTTGTTGCCACTCTGCGGCGGTGCCGGCTGCTGCGCCGGCTGCTGCGCCGGCGGCTTCTGGCTCTGCGGGTGGGAGGATGCCCGGGATTTCCCTGCCTGCTTGGTTTGCTTGGGTGGGAGGGTTTGCTGCACCGAGGAACTCGGCTGGGCCTCAGCTACTTCGTCGTCAGAGCTACAGGAGGAATCTTCATCCGTAGTGGAGGAGGAAGAAGAGCTGGAGCTTGATGAAGAAGAGGTTGATGAGGTGGAGGAAGAGGAGGAAGATGAAGATGAAGAGGAGCTGCTGCTAGAAGAGGAAGAAGAGGAGGAGTTGGAGGAAGAGAGAGGGGTGGATGCTCTTGAGCTGGCTGAGCTGCTGTCCTGGGCTTCCCCTTGGTTCTTCTCAGCCTCCTCCTCTTCTCCCTCTGACTCCGAGCTGCTGTCACTGCTGTTGCTCTCAGACTCTTCCACAGCTGCTGGACCTGCTGCCTTTTCTTCCTGGTCCTTTGATGCAGCAAGGCTCTCTGCTGAGGCATCAAATTTTCCTCCAAAGCTGGCAGGGGAAGGGTCTCCCTCAGCCACCTTGGCTCGGGAAGATTTCTGCTTTCCCTCCACACTCACTGCAGCAGAATAGCCCAGCCCCAAGAGACTCTTCCCATCTCTGCGACTGGCCAGGTTTGAGTCCTCCAGCATCCTCATCGCCTCCTTCATCTTCTTTGTCTTTGGAGACATCACACCCTCATGGTCCAGCTTGATCAGGATTTCATTGTCATGCTTCCTCTGAGCCTTGACCATGGTGCCAAACTCTTGTGTCTCTTCTGTGGGCCGCCCTTTCTTGGCCTTGGCTTTGGACACTGAAGCATCACTGGAGCCAAAGGCCGCCAGCGTTCCCGGGAGATCGCTGTAGGGCTCCGTGCCGAGGATGCTGCCAAACACAGCAGGCTGGTAAGAGGGTTGTGGGGGGCTGTGCAGCTTCGTGGAGATCTTCATTTTGCTGGCTTTTGACCTCTTTTCCTCTGTGGGAGCGGGAGAGCCTCCAGTTGGCAGAGGTTGCGATTTTCGTGACCCCTTCATGCTTGGCTTGCTCAAGCAGGCCGGCTTCTCTGGGACTGAGGAGGTAATAGGTGAAGACTCCACCTGATCCTTCTCTTCAGGCAAGGCAGCCTCTTCTGCAAAGGAGAAGAATCACAAAGACATGTTATCCCTCCAGACGGGCTTTATTAGCTCAGACACAACCAGACACCAGTGCTGACTGGTCTCTGGCCAAGCATGGTTTGTTCCTGCCTGCTCAGGTACCCACAAAGGAACACAGTCAGTGTCCTCACTGCTCACTGAACGGCCTGGCCTGGTGCCAGTACTTTTGAGAACTGATAGACAATGCCCAGGGGTGCTGTTTCAACTTCAGGAGAAACAAACTACAAATCTCCTGCACCTTTGGCCCTATTGACAGCTGCAGAGATTCTCAGCTGAAAAAGGGACTCTGCTCCACATCCCTGACTGACAGAAGGAAGCTGTAAAAAGTACAGGCCAGCTTCTGAGCCAGATGCATGGGTGCTCTGCACTCAGGCAATGCATCCATCCTCACCCAAATCCCGCTCCAAGCAACAGCCTTAACTTGGGGAGAACAGTGGGGAACTGTGCAAGGTCCCTCAGCTCCAGGCCTGGCAGTGTGGCAACTTACCAGCTTTGGCCTTGACACTCGGCTTTCTCCCTCGCCCTTTGCCCTTTGCCACAGGCTCCTCTGACCCCAGTGCTGCTCCCTCTTTTCCTTCTCCAGTGTCTTTGCTGGATTTACGGCTACGGCGCTTAGTGCTGGGCACCAAAAGGGCAGGGGAAGGTTCAGCACCTGGAACAGGTCGAAGAGATGTTCAAATGCAGTCAATTAACACATGAAACAGAGATGTGATATAGTGAAAGTATCCCAAACAAATCTGCAATAGAGACCGGGCCTTTTTCCTTACAGGTGATATCCCACTCCAGCTCTGTTGTATAATTGATGGTGCAAACTTTGTGACTGAAAGTCTGTGAACTTGCCCCAAAATTTGAGGAAAGCAGCCCGAAACTCCATAGGTGTCAGAGTGGGAAGCATCTTGCAAAAAAAACTGAACAGCAAGACTCACACTGGATCTTGTAGTCAGGTGGGAGAAGGCGAATGTGAGACAGTGGGATGCGTCCCGTGTCCCCGTCATCGAACTCTACTGTGATGAGATCACCATCTTCCTCCAGATCCAGGGTTCCTGTGGGATGGGGAGCAGAAGATGGGATTAGGAACAAACATCAGAGTACAAACCCATTGTAAGAGAAGTGGGCACATGGAGAAAGAAGGGTGCTGCACCAGCTGCAAAGCCTCCCACTTCACCTTTCCTAGGCTCTGCAGGGAGGGCACAGAAGGCTCACGTTGCAGTGGAAAGCCCCTGATAATACTAAACCAGCCCACTCAGTGTGAAATTCCCCATCAGCAGCACTGCTCCAGAACATAACAGCCATTCCAGTTTGACTTCCCACCTCTCTCCACTATTTCCCTCTATTACTGCAGAAATTCACTTCTTTCACTGAAATATCTTTTTTTGTAGTAGTAGTTTGAGAGTAGTTTTGTAACTACTCTCAAGGTAGTTACAAAGCCATCATAAACTGCTGCTTTTCTCCTTCTCCAAGAGAAATAAGCTGTGTTCTCACCCTGTCTTCTTGCATCAGTATTGGTTTATACATCAGAAGTAATTATTCCCTATTACACATGTGGTGTGACCAAGTACCCAAAACCAAAACCAGCCATGGCAGAATTGTCCAGAGTCATTCACCAGCTTTTTAATGGGACCAGACTGGAAAGTTTTGTGTCAGAGCAAAGCTGTGAGTGTCTAGGTGATTTAGAAATCTCTACAGCCTCAGAAATAATTGATGCCTGGAATAAATCCCGACTCTCTGAAAAGCATTAAATGTCCTTAATATATTTAAGCTCCTAAATTGCTCAAACCTCTTCCTGAACCTGAAGGATGTTACTAAATCTGCATCATTAATGAGAGGGGCATGACCTGGAGCAGAGAACAGGCCAGGCTGTGACCTCCAGGACACTCACAGCTTCCCCAGACAAGCCTGACATCCCTGGGGACAGACAGGGCTGAGACATGCCAGGTTCACAGCACAGAGCAGCCAGGGTGGCCTTACCTCGGACAACTGTCCCTGGGTAGAGGCAGCGGTACTGCTGGCTCCAGTAGGCTGCAATCCTCGTGCCCTCGGGCAGGAACCGCACTGAAGGGGGTTTCACATCGATGATCTGCTCAGGACAAGAGGAAGGCAATTACTGACCACCCTGGCACCAGCACAGACCATCCCACCACACCTGGCATGGAGCAAAGCAGCTCTGGAGAAGGGAAGGCACAGTTTCCCTGCTGGGGAATAGCCTCCTGTGTGCTCACAGGGCCACGTGAAGAACCACCCCTGCTGGAATACAGGACTAGTGCCTGCTGCCAGTGGGGAACTTGGCCATGGGGCAGCGAGTTCTGCCCACACTGACCATAGGGGCAGGACCAGGGCATCCCTGCAGCTGGAGGAGAGAGCTTCCAGCTAGCCTTCCCCACCCCAGAGCAGGGCAGGGAGGACAGGCAGATTTGGCAGCACATACCGCTTCCTGCAGCAGCTGCTCCAGGCAGTAAATGTGGGGGCGGTTCCCCCTCTCGCCCTCCACCACCACCCGGTATCTGAAACACAAAGACTCAGTCAGACACAGCACATGGGAGACACCACCCCAACCAGGTAACGCCTCCCTCTGAGGATGTGAGAGCACTTAATGAGAGATAATTGGATTTCCCTCTGTGCTGATAAACCAGAGTGAACTCTCCTTCCCTCCCTGCCAGACACTGTCAGTCTCTGGCAGCCAGCTCTACACAACCCCCAAACTGATCCATGCAGCAGCTATGTCCCCATTTTCTGGCAGATCCCAGGTGGATACGGCAGCTCCTCAACTCACATGTCTGGTGAATGCACTGTCTTGACATGCCCAGCATAGAGCAGCTTGTCATCCATGGGGATGAGGACACGCAGGCCATCCTTCAGCTCATCCTTGTCAATGATGCAGGAGCGGGGAGCTGTGAGGTGTTGCAGCAAGTGCGGGATTAGAGAGAGCACCACACGTGGGAAAGGGACAGTGAGGGGAGAAGGAAACTTCATATTCCCAGCATCACTGTCCCCTCTCTTGGTAATAATAACATACCAGTAAATGAACATAGGGCAACTCAGAGACTGGGCTTCAACTACATGTCACAGTGAGCCGTGCTGATCAGGCTTAGTTTTTATGGAACTGACTGAAAAAGTGGTATCTCTACCCCAAAGACTCAGGCCTTTGGCTGAGGAATGTGTGAAAGCAGCACAGCTGTCCTCTGAGCAGCCCTGGGAAACCTGCCCAGCTCCTCTACCTGTAATATCCTGCCCTTACCTGGTGTGGGTGGCCTCTCAACCAGCATGCTCAGTGGGATGTTCTCATCCTCTGAGAAGCTGCTGTCTTGGTTAGGTTCAAAATCCTCCTCTGCTGCCATGCTCTCCATGAGCTTGCTGACAGCTCCTCCTTTCCCTCGGTTCTGCAGGACAGCAAGCAGCACATCAGCTGGATCACCACAGGAATCAGTCTGATCCCATCTCACCTTCCTCCAGCAAAAAATAACCTGAGGATATCAGGACAAACCTGTCTCCATCCTCAGGAATGTTCATGTCATGAACAGTTAAGTGGGTTCACCCAAACAAGCATCACCAGCAGCTGACCAAAAGCTATTCCCCACATCCTCACTCTCAGAGGTTGGGAGAGATGCTGTGGAGCTGTAGTTTTGCTCTGCACTCACCACAGTGTTCCTGAGCCTCTGCCTTCACTGAACAGGCACCAGGCACTGTTCCTATTTCTTCTCCAATCTCCATGATCTGTGCCTTGCTGTTACACGCAGACCATAAGCATCACACAGAAATCATGTGAGAAGACAGCCATGTGTGTTATGAGAGATGACAGGCTACAGCAGTGGAGCAGGAACCAGCTGTGACCCAGTGCTTAGCAAGGCTACTCCATCACCATCTCCTTGGTTCTTGCTGTCCATGCAAGCTCTCCCTCCACCCCGTGGCAGCATTAGAGAAAATCCTGCCTGCTCACTGATTTGGGGGATGAAGGCAAATGAACACCAGATGGTAGCAGCAGGTACTATCTCAGAGTCTTCCTTGGATTTTTGGGTTCTCAAAACAGCCCTTTGCCTGTTAACACATCCAGCAAAACCTGCACCTCCATTTTCCCTCCCTCACACAGCCACAGTCCAGGATACAGCAGGGCTCTGCCTGACACTCTCCAGTCCAGCCACACTAGAACCAGCCCCTCACCTCTTTTTTCACCTCCTTGGCTTTCACCTTAGCTTTGCTCTTCTTGATGGAGCCCAGGGCACTTGCTAGGCTGACCCGAACATCAGATGGGGAGCTGGGGATGCCAGGAGGAGACATGGATGAGGAGGAGGAGCAGCAGGGTGTTTCTTTACCCTTCTTCCGCTGCTAAAAATAAAAACAAAACACTTCCATGAGTAAAGAGTAGATTGGTAAAGATCTGGGTCCAAGGAAAGGGAAAAGGTGGAGCAAGGCAGGCTATGCACAGGTAGGATTGTGTTCAGGCAGCAGTTAGATCACTGCCCACATCATATCCTACATCTCCCAGCTCTGCTCTCTGGCTTCATGTATTTTGGGAAGAGCTTTCCATTACCCTGGAGAGCAACTCCTGCCCATCAAATCTTCCTCCAAAGAGCTCCAAGAAGATCCCAGTTGGCCTCATGTCACAACTAATTTGTCTAACTATCCCCATCAGTGCTCTTCCATAACCCTGCCACAAAGTGAACTGGAGCCAGAGGGAGCCAAGCATTCAGCTTAGATGAGAAGCCAGTAACCCAGAGACCACTGTCACCCCCAGTCAGGGACAGACCTCAGAAGTCACCAGATGAAAGGTGAACAGCCTTGCAGGCCAGTCTGGGGGCCACAGGTGAGCAAGAGGACAAGCCCATGCAGCGAGTGGGAGAGAGATTTCACAGGATTTGTTTTAATGCAGTAGCATAGACTCTGGCCACCCAAACAGAATGGATTTGGGACATGGAGGGTGACAGAAGTAACCAGACCCATTCAAACACAACAGGGTTTTACTCCCTGCAAGTAAGATCCAAGTCTGACAGAGCCTCTGGGTGTACACGGGGCTGACAATGTTGACAAGGGGCAGCCAAACAACTACTGAGAAAGGACCCAACTCTCCTCCACCTTAACAGAGTTAATTACCCTCCCCTCACCCTCAGCTCCCAAGCATCCCAACACCAATCTGACCAGCACATTCCTCACCTTGCTTAGCTCCTTCCTCTCCTTCCCCTTGCTGCCCTCCTTTTTGGGGCTTATGGGGGCCCCCTTGCCACAGCGCCCAGGTTTGGAGACAGGGGTGGAGCTGGCAGGCGCTGTGGATGTCAGCATGGCCGAGGACGTGGTGGCGTCGTGGAGGAAGATCCGCTCGCTGCGGCGCCGGTTCCACAGGTCGTCATCGCTGGCCTCCAGCCCAAACTCGAAGCTCAAGTCCTTAGGGGATTTAAATTTCTTCAGCTTGCGGCCTTTCTCAGACCCCAGCTTGGCCTTGTCAGCGCTCCCAGATGCAGAGTCAAGGCTGCTGGGGGCCTGGCTTGGCGGGATGCTGCTGGACTCCAGCGGCCCCTTCTTCCCGCGCAGCAGCCCTGAAGGAGACTTCTTCCTGATCTTGATCTCGCTCTCCGAGTCGGTGTACTCGAACTCTGTCCCTAGGTGCAAAGGATTTAACCATCAGTAAAGGCCCTGGATGAGCCAAGAGGGATTCCACATCCTGCTGGAAACTTCTGTACTCCATGAGAGATGCTGTGCCTATTCAATAGAGTTCTTGTTTGTTCCCTTTTTCAATCTCCACATCCCTCAGACCTCCATTTCTAAGGCATAAAACACTGTGGAAATTCCCTGGAAATAAGCCTACCCTGCTCCAAACCAGAGCCCAACCATTCAGGCAGTGTGGTTCAGTGTGTTCCTTGCCTCCATTTTCTTCCTTCTTCCACAAGCAAAACCCTGCAGGGAAGCTCTGAAAAGATACTTTAACGTGCCTCTCCTCAAAAAGGAGTTGCTCAGCTGAAACCAAGCATAAAACCCCACAAGTTGATCCCTCCTTCCCTCCTGGCTGGGAGCCCTCTCCAGTTTCACCTTTGTTTCAGGAGAACAATGTCTTTTAACAAATGGAATAAACCCGTATTTCAAGCTTATTTTTTCCCACTGGCCAACAGACACCACAGATCTTTTTACTGGCTCAATAGTCACCTTAAAGTCAAGAGAAGTAAACGATCTTTTGTCTGTGGCAAATGGAATTCCCCTCACATTGGCCTCTGCTCAGCAGCATGAGCAGAGCAGTACCTAGAGGCCTGAAATACTGTAGGAAATGCCAAGATGTTCCCCACCTTCACTGTGTTCTCTGAACCTGATAAAGGAAAGCAAGATTGGGTTTCCAGGGGCAGAAAAGAAACTGAGGCAGCACCTACACACCTAGCAACACAGGCAGGAGGCAGCCAAACAACATTCACATGGGAAAATGAAAATGGACATGGCACAGGCAAGGACAACATCTTCTCTTGGTCCTTCTCCCAAACACTCACATTCCTGTGTAAATTCAGTCTGCAGGAAACTACCCTCATCTTCTACCCAACACTCCTTCCCAGAGACAGCCCCAGCATGAAGAGAAGAAGAGCCAGCATGTCAAAAACAAAGCTGGCAAGGCTCAAAATGAAAAACTCATTGGAAATTAAAACACTCTCCTCTCTCTGTACTGCATGAGGTAATTTCTAGATGCTTCCAGTTTCAAGGAGGGCAGGTTACAAGACAATAAATTCTTAGCAGAGGCTGTTGGAGCAAGTTGGCAAAAGCCTAATATAGCATGGAAACAGTGCTAAAACAAGCCAGCTCCCAAGGAGGACATCATTTTCCATTCTGAAGCATGCTATAAATTCCATTATCACTTAATAAATATTAATAGAGAATTTATAAATGGAACCCATATAGATCTGTCTGACCAGGAACAATGTCACCAATGGCAATTTGTGCAGCAGGGCATGGGGAGGGGAAGACATGAAACTCCCAGCACATAGGAACAAGAACAGAAGCAGGGCAGAAACCCAGATTCTGGCACTGCGAGCACATGAGCAGAGGAAGGAAGGCTTGTTTCAACTCTCACTGGCTGGTTTCTATAGGGAAGCTGATGGATGGGCTGATGGAAAGAGCTTTTCTTCTGCTTGGGTGTCTGCACTTCCCTTGGGTATCTAAGATCAGCTGCACTTAGCACACACTTCCTTCCCTAAAATTGAACAGCACTTCACTGCATTCTGTGCAAGGGGATGCAGCATCCCACTACTTGCCTTCGCAGCTCTTCTTGCTAAGAATTTGCACCACAGGAAAAGAGGAAACTTTGACAAAGCCATAGCTGTCCCTAGGGAAGCCATGGCTGCAGCTGCTAACCTGCCATGTTTTTGCTTCCCTATCAGGCCACTTTCTCCACCTTTAGCATCAGGACCAAGCAGCCAAAGCAAAGAAAGGGCAGCTCAGTGTCTGGGTACACAACCTGTTCCCTTGCAGGGACCTCCCAAACCTTCCACCCTGCCTTTCTAACACCACCCCGCACCACGGAACTCACCCATCAGGCTCTGCCGCTCCTCCTTCTTCTTCGCCTTCTGCTTGGCCTCCAGCTGGATGATGGAAAGCGGAGGGGGAACGATGGGGCTGGGCATCGCGCTGGCAGCAAACCTGGCCAGAAGGCCCAGGCCACTCTCATCCAGGGCAGGTGACGACAGCCTGTCTGTGCCATCCATGCCATAGTCCTCTGCTTCCTCCTCTTCCTCCTCCTCATCATCCTCCTCCTCCTCCGAGCTGGAATCTGGCACGCAGAAAACAGGGAGCCCATTACGAACCTCACGGAGTTGTGCACCAGCCACATTCCCAACCCGAACCGCGACTCTCCTGCTGCTCTGTGCCCACCTAGGTGGCACTGAGCCACCCAGGACTGAGCCACAAGATGCTGGCCATGGGCATACACGTGTCCTTGCAGCCATAGAGCCAGTGTCACCCTGCCTGCCACCACCCTGGAAGGACACAACAATACAGGGTACAGCAAAGACAACCCACTCAGGGCAAGGGGGGGAAGAGCAGGGTGTTGGCAGATTTGGAAAGGATGCCAGGCACCCCTTCTCTACAGCTTTCAGGAGGAATTAAAAGCTTTAATTCCTTTGAAAATCCCAACCTGGGAGCTGTGGGATCCCCCTCCCGCCCACCAAAACTTCCTCCATAGTGAAATCCATTAGTGTAATCAGAACCAGAGATCAGCATGGAAGGGGAATACCAGAGAGCAGCCGGAGCCATGGCAGGAGGCAAGGGGGACAGGGAGGAGAAGGGGCAGGAAGCAAAAATGCAAAGACAGGAGGAGGAACAATAATTCGAAAGCAATGGATTTGGAATGCATAAGGGAGGAAAGTGTAGGCAGTGTTGGGAGACAAGGAGCAGCGTTTGAACCCTCTGCCTCAGTACTCTCCTTGCCTTTCATCTCCCTCTCTACAGTGCAGGATAGGGAAGCCTGGCTCAGCACAGGCAGGAAAAGCCAAAATCTAATTCTGGCAAAGAAATCAGCCTCACTGCCTGCCTTGGCTGACACCTGCAGAGCAGTGGGCTGAGGGTTCCCTCTAGGGTGTGTACACAGCAGGTATTTTGGGGGTAGATGCTCAGAGAGTGGCACCTCTCCCTCCCTACAGCGCTTCCCAAGAGTCTGCCAGCAGCTCAGAGGCAATTAATTTTAACAGCATCTCATCCAGTGAGTGCTGGTGAGCAAGCCACTTCCCAAATGCACATATACCACACACACACACTTATACACACACATATATGAGCACACAAATCTATAAAAATATATTTTTTTACTGTGAAAAGTGGGTCTGGAAAAGATATTTCATTTCTCTTGAAACTGAGGGCTTAAGTAGGATCATTGAGGCTGCTGGAAAATTTCCACCACTAGCAGGAGCCCCATTCTGAGCCCACTCCCCAGCTCCTACCAGTCACTATCCCTGTGTCTGAAATCCAGCCAAATGAGAAACCAGATCCCTTCAAAATGAGCTGGAATGAACATGAAAATCCTTTTCTTTTCACATATGCCCTCCGGGATAGATAAAAACGTCCTCAACACTTGGTTGCTCAGAAAAAAAAAAATACAATAACACGAGTGTTATTTTTCCATGATATTAGAAAGAACAGGAATATCAGAAAACAATGTTCTCATCCTTGTACTTTATCAACTGAGGTAATTGGCAGCTTTTTTGCTTTTTTTTTTTTTAACATGGATGGTTTATCTCTGTAGCATACATCTGATAGTCACAGAATACTAATTTTTAACTGCATAAAAACTCCTTCCCCATTTCAATTGCTTAGACTGGTTCCTTGTAATTTAAAAATGCTACTAAATCTACAGTCCTGCTGTCAATACCAAGAAATCCAGAGCCCTGTTCACTCCTTGCATAAAAACCACATGCAAAAAAAAAAATCCACAGCAAATTTGGATCAGATTCCTTCCCCTACCGGAAAACGGGGCACAACTGCTCTTTTTATATCACATTTTCCCAAAAAGAAAACAAATAGAGATGAACTTTATTCCGAGATGTGAAAACCACCTGCCTGAAAAGCAGCAAAACCATGCCTGAGTTCAGTGACACCCTACGGGGTAGTGAGACCTGCTCCATCCATCCCATCTAGCTTTGAAATCCAGCAATTTTCACCAAAAACTTAGGAAAAATGAAAAAAATCAACCTGTACATGACCCCTCATGACTGTACAGCCCCTCATCTCAGACCTGAAAGCTGGATGAGCAGAGAGTGGCTCAGCGAGCAGCTGGGGAGGAAAATGGAGGGGAAAAAAAGGGGCAAAGCTTTGCAGGAAAATCCCTCCGTGATCAGCCCAGCCCCATTGGCTCAGCCACATGGAATGCCCAGCAGCACCATTCCTTCAGAAAGGGCAAAAGGGCTCCCAGCAGCTCCAGTATTTCTGAGGCACTCAGGAAAAACAGATTTAAAAGCCAGGATGGCAGTGGCTGTACAGAAAACGCACAATACAGCGAGGTGCCTGGTGGTTATTCCAACCTCCTGCTCATACACAGTGTCACACTAGGGAAAGACAACTGAAGACAGTCCCCTGTCAGCATTTTTACCACAACACTTTTATTTTTATCTGCAGGAGATACAATTTCCAGCCTGAAAATAACCTCTTTTTAACACATTCACAGCACAGATCTATCCTCCTTCACCTCTCATGGTGAGGATAGATCTTGCTAAACCCACTCCACACGCACAACACAATCTCTGTTCTTCTTTTTGATTTTCCAAGGGACAAAAAGTAACAAATGAAGCAAAAAAGAAGACATTTGGGGCTCTGCTCCAAGCCCACATGCTTCTAAAGTAAGTGCCCAAACTTCTGGCCATGGTGGCAAATAAGCTGCTGGTGTTCTCTGTCCATCTGTATGGCTCCTTGGAGACTGGTGCCTGTATTTAATGGGAAGCAGTTTTACTCCTACAGTACCCAAACTATGTGTGGGTTTAAAATAAACTATGCACAGATGTCTTCACACAATTGAAGCCTCAATACTTTTTTTTTTGTCCTGAAAAGGTGATTTTTAGCTAGCAATGGGGAAAAAGACATTTAAAAAAAAATCTTTTTTTCCTTCAATGGTAATTCTGTTAATGCTGAGAGTAAGGGGAAAAAAATGCTCAAAGTTAAAAACATCTTTTCTAATTGACATTTTTAAGAGCATGTATATGTGTGTGTACACCCACACACGCAACCACACATGTACATACAACTCCACAGCCAAAACAATACATTTATATTTAAATGCTACTGATGCCAGATAAACTGGAGCCAAAGATTATTTTAATTTTTACCTGCACTGAATTAAAACCCAAACCCAACTAAGAATATTAAGTTTTCTCATTGCTTTTAACAGATAAGCTGCTGTGGTATTTTACTGTAGGAGAGCAGTAAATGAAGATTTGTTAATGATGAACAGAAATTGGTTAAGCAATTTGGTTTTTAGAGACTGATGTATGTAACAAGATGCATTGAGGGGGGTGTGAAGAGGAAAGGCTGGAGAAGGGAGGGAGTAAAAACACACACTTAAAACAGTCATTTCACTTTGTAAAAATAAATAGCATGATTTTCTCATAACACCAAGCAGGCCTATAGCATACAAAGCAGGCTAAGTACAGGCAGACTTTAGACAGCTATTGGGTCATTAACATCTGATTTCTGCAATCTGTCCAAATTCTGGAGGTTACCTATTTTTGAGTGTCCAATTTAAGACTGTATCTTTTTTTTTTTTTCCAAATAAGCCAATTCTCATCATTGGAAGATTTTTCCCCTCTGTGTGCTGTGCTGTTGACTCCAGAAGTGCTTACGAAAAATTTGAAAATATTACAACTATCACATGGGAATATGTCAGGAACTGGTTACCTCTCACTGTTTTTTTTTAAAATTGGGATAAAATCATCCTCTAAGTCAGGAAAATCAGAAACAGAGAAGAAGGTACTAAATTCTAAAGGAAAACAGAGTATGGAGGAGGACTTATGAGTCTTTGGTTTCAGATAGCTCAAGGAATTACCTATCTTGGTGGGCTTTAGCTCACATTAGCAGTTTCCTCTCCAAGGCCACTGGATTAAAAACCACAAGCTTTGCCTCTTATCAGAATGGCAATGTGATGTTTGGTCTGTAAGAAAGCAGCCCCTCATCTATGCCAAACCAGATGACAGAAAACAGGTCTTCCTGCAGCTAATTCCACTTCTGACACAGATCCTGCAGGGCCAGGGCCAGGCAACATCCCTGACATGGGGACATTTCTGCACTGTGGCCCAGAAAGCTTTAAGGTTTGCATCTCAGACTCATCTGCAAATGCTTGCCCTGGCTGGGCTAAGGGGCTGTCCAAAAGTAGTTCTGCAAACAGCAAAGCATTTCTGGAGTCCTCAAACACACGCACACACACGTGCAAACCTTCCACGTGAGACTCTTCATGGACAGAGGAAAGTTGAAAACGGACAGCAATCATTTTCAAAATTAAAATAACCAAGAGAATGCAAAGAGCTACGTGTCATTATTTATGGAGGCAACATCGAAACGTCTGAGGCTGACAGATGACATAAAGAAAAGTTATTTTGCCTACCTACATAACAATGGTCAAGGTTCAGGTTCATGGCTAGTGACCCTCGCTGAGAAGTGTCTGCCCTACAACCAGCCAACCACTTTGCTTCTTTAGTGCAGCGTGAGAGCAAATGCAAGAGACCGACACAGACATTCAAAGCATCATGGATAGGGGCAGGGGTGAAAGGGTTGGTCAAGCAGCTGCAAGGAGAAAGCGAGCACTTCTAGAAAAGCTGAGGTTATTAATCGGTTTAGTATTCAGGGAAAGCCATTAGAAACCCTATTACCCAAATATCCCTTCAAGAAATGTTTCTGACATAAAAACAACCAAAAACAAAAATTTCATTTTCAGGAAAAGAAACCCAAATTGTAATCAATAATCCCTTCCCACCTCCCTCTCCATACCCACCTCCCACCCCAGGGGGTTTTGCATCTTTGGTTTCCCCACCATTAAATGACACCCCAGTGGGATTTACAATCATTTCCCCATTTGTTCCAGATTCCCCAACCTCCTCCCCTACCCCCGCCCTCCCCATATTTTATCCCATAAAACTGGGAAATTTATTTTATTTTTTCTAATAAAGCAGACAGGTTACTTGAAAAATAGACAAAGGGACAAGTTACCTCTCTGCTTACCTGGAGCAAAACCAAAAAGCAAACCCAAAACCCCCCTCAAGAACTTGGCACCTAAAAGGGATTGATATCCTCAAAATTTCCAACAGCAGCAAAACAAACAAAGAAAAGATGCAGGAAGGAACAAGGAAGGGAAGAATGGAAGTTAACTCAGACTCTTCATGGAAATGTGGCAATCTCAGCCTTACATAAAATCCACTGTCCCCACAACTTTTTGTGTTCTCTGAAGAACAATTTTTGGTTTTTTTTTTTCTGACATATGTCTCTTTTGACACATTTCTCTTTTGGGTTTTCTTTGAAATGCACTGGTGGGTCCAGTCCAGAGCCACATCAAACCGAATCAACATTCTGTATCTTTCTGCCATGTTTGATCATTTTCTTTTTTTGTTTGCTTTTTTTTTTTTTTAAGCTTTAATTATCTTTCTTTGGAGGTTGAGTTTGGAGGGAAGAAAAACCAAACAGGTGCACGGAGGAAATTAACATCAAAAAACTCAGGGGGAAAAAAAAAAAAAGCCAACCAAAAAAAGCCCCAAATAAAAGCCAAACTATCCAGCTCTGTTTTTCAATTAACAACCCTGAGCAGTGTAAAACACTAAAAGGCTTTTGCTGGGTTACATCCAGCTCTGCCATGTAACTTAGATAACAACTGGGGATGCTCTTGCTTTGCATTCAGCCCAGCCAAGCTACTTTCGTTCGGGAGCTGAGGGCTCATTAAAATGACCTTTCCCCATGATTATTATTTAATGAGTACGCTCTAAAACAGAAACCCCTTGTGTCTCTGGAGGAAAAGTCTCAAGTAATCTCTTTTCCCACTGAAGTACTAATGACAGGCTGACAAAAAAAAAAAAGCTGTAAGAAAAAAATTGGCGTGAGGGTGAGGGAGGGAAACTGCAGAGTCAAATTTAATGCAGTAATTGCCACATCCTTGAGCGCCGTGGGTTACGTCTGGGCATCTGATACCACTCAAAAAGAGACACAAAAACTTGACATTTACGTTTTAAAAAACTAAAAAAAAAAAGACTGCTGGCTGTTAAATAGACCCTGCACCCTCCTGCAGCAGCAACAAGGAGTCAGTGCCTCCATGTTTTATGTGCCTGCTTGGAGAGAGTCTATCAGGAAACAAACTGAAAAAGATAAAACCAAAAATGGGTGAACAACAAAAAAATTAACTTAAAGGGGTTAGGGGGAAAGGGGGGAAAGCCTAGGCTTTATCTGGATAAAGGCAGCAGGGATATTTGAATAATAGAGAATACCCCAGACTAGGTTAATTCCAGTTCTACTGATGGGGAGTGGGAGCAGGAGGGGGATGCAGAGCAGGATGGAGTGAAGCGGCAACCTAATCGCCTGATAAGAGACACAGCAAGAGAGACAAGGTACACAGGTTTAGTTAAAAATGAACTTGGTATGTTTAATAAAGCTTGGTAAACCAAATTGCAGTACAAACATCAAGTCACACGGCCACACAACAGTACCCCGTAATAAAAAAAATAAAAAAGAAAAGAAAAGGGGACAAAAAAAAGGGGGAAGGAGTAAAGAAAAAAAGGAAGAAAAGAAAGGGAGGGGAAAAAGGAAAAGGGAGGGGAAAAAGGAAAAGGGAGGGAAAAAAGCGGAAAAAAGAGGACAAAAAGGAAAGTAATTAAAGAAGCTCCTTTCAAACTTTGACAAGGCTCATGCCAAAATAAAATAATAATAATTAAAATAATAATAATAGTAATAATAATATAATGGTGGTGGTGGAAGCAAGGAAGGAAGTGAGGTTAAAACTGAAGGGAGGAAGGGAACAGGAAAGTAAGGAGAGGTGGACACTAAAACTCAGTCGATATAAAAGCTCTAAAAGAGCCAGCCAGTAAAAATATCACAACGANCGGCCGCCCTTCCTGGCCGCCGAGCTGTACAGGCCGGGCGGCCGCGGCTTGGCAGCGGCCGGGGGCTGCGCTGGCCACTCGTCCCTCAGGGATCCCTCCTCCTCCTCTTCTGAGTCCGTATCTGTGGTCAAAGCAGGTGGGAAGAGCGTTATGTCACTGAATGGGGGTTTGGGGATTTTTGGGGGGGTTTTGGTGCCACTACTGTCCACCCCTGTCCCGGTACTCCATCATAAGCCTTGTGCTCAACAAGCAGAGAAATTCACATTTCCTTCTTTCCATCACAAAGAGACGTTCTCCACCTCCTTGTCCTCCCTCAAGATCCAAGGAGTGGTTTTAGTTTGGCAGGAGAAAAATAAAGCAAACATTTCCACTATGAAAATGTCTACCAAAGGCACAGCACTGTCAACAGCTGGACCATCAGCCTGAATTTGCCTTGGTTATGGTGATATTCAACACTCTTGACCTGAATCTGCTTTTCCATATGAACCAGCTCTCGCAGAGGGTTTTCAACACATGTGGTTGGAGCAAGCCCAGCTGCCAAGCAGGCAGGATGTCTAACTCCAAATGTCTGACTCCAAACACACTGCCCCAGATGCCCCACAGCGTACACCGCAAAGGAACAGGGACCACTCCTTGGTCTGTGAACCATGGCTTTACAAAGCTGAAAAGCATTGTGGGCGGTGAGAAGTTATCCAGCCATCCCCTCTGGCATCTGATGAGAGGGACAAAAAGCATATGGTAGCCCTGCATGCAATAGAAGTGGGTGTAAATTGTCACCTCCCTGTTTGTGGACACATCCTCAGCACCACAACATTACAGCCATTGCAGCATCACTCCCCAACTCTACTGCACTGGGTTGTGGAGAGGAAGACATGAAGAATGGCAAGTTTAGGAGGCCCAAAGCCCAGATACACATATTATTTTGGACACCAAACTTTTCTTAAAATCTGTGGGAGTAGGATGCTCAGTTCGCCCTTCGGATCTATGCCCAAAGTTTTCAGGACTCCAGACAGATGACCTCAGCAGAAGGACTTGGCATCAGTCCCACTCCTCCTTCTCCACATGAGCAGCCCACCAATCACAGGAGGTGCCGCCAGCCTCCCCAANGCTGGGGTGATAAAGCAGGCTACGCTGCCAAGGACAAAGATGGCCGCCCTGGCTCCGACCATCAAAATGGCTGACCCTGGCCCACCAGGCCCCTCGGCCCCACCCCGCTCCCACACGGCCACGGCACGGGGTGCGTTTGGGGATGCGTTTGCTATAAATTAATAACCTTGATCGAACGAGTCCTCCGAGGAGTCGCTGAAGGAAGATCCCGCCTCGGCCTCCCTCAACAGCAGGCAGAAGGGCTGCTTCCGCCCCGCCGCCGCCTTCGGCCTCAG
>VWYI01007353.1:3102-34988 GCA_013399455.1 Anthoscopus minutus | reverse complement strand
GCAGAAGGACTTGGCATCAGTCCCACTCCTCCTTCTCCACATGAGCAGCCCACCAATCACAGGAGGTGCCGCCAGCCTCCCCAAATTCACCATGCCTGAGTGATCAAATAAATGACAGGCTGAGGACCTTCCCTTGGACCTGCAAACGGCTGTAAAACCAAAGCTGAGCTGTTTCTTCAGTCGCAACAATCCTGAGCTGAGACCTGAGTGACAGAGGGGAACATCCCTACACCAGGAGATTCACTGGACAGTGGTCAGATAGAAGCTCTCTTAGGTCTGGGAGGGAGGTTTTTTTCATGAAACCACAGTGCCAAGCGTGAAGGCACTGTAAAAGCTCCCTCTGCCATCAGCCGAGGCTTTAGCTCCAGCAACAGCCCATCCTTCCTCTTCCCATTAGCTCCAGAGCCCACAGTTTAGAAGAGTCTGTCCTTGGGAGTAAAGCACACTCAAGAAGAGAAGTGCTGGGTAGTGTGTACAGCACAGTAAGCCAAAGGCTGTGTTCAAGTCCAGTGGACACAATGACTCCTATTTTGCCACATAAATGGCTAATTTCATGCCAAACATTTGTTCCATTGGAGAGTCACTAGCTCATCTTCCCCATTAGAGAAATTTCTAAACTAGTGTTGCACCAAGAGATATATTTGTTATGCACACAAATACCCCATAAAGGTTTTTACATGGCTTTAAATAGCTGCAAGCAAAAGGAAAGATGTGTGTGCAAGTGAGCTGAGACCATTACACAACGGTCTCAGACCATAAACTCTGCCCCAATGTCTGCCTGAACTGCTAAAGACTTTCCTATGTTTGGTTCTACCGTTTTCCCAACATTGTCAGCAAATTCAGATTTTTCTCTATAACAGGGGTCAGCTGCTGGAACCTTCACCTCAGGCACACTCTGGGTTCAGAAGTAACAATCACGACACTGATGATACAGAAGTGAAGGCTCAGCACAGCCAGCCAGGAAGCAAGCCATGACACTGAAGCGCAGGAGGATGCTCAGCAACATCAGCGTCACTGGCAGGCTTTTCCTTTCCAACAGATTCCATGGCATAATCCTAAAGCCAAGCCCACTGAACTCAACAAGGATTTCAAAAGCCAACAACCTCCTGGAGAAGAGGCTCCACTTGCTCATCTGACAGGTAGAAGGAGAGTATCTACTCCCACCAAAAGCAAGAACATGGGTCAACTTCTTTAAGTGTTTTTCCCCACTGATGAATACAACACAGGTCAGGAAGAGACACACTGATCATGGCTTTCCCAAGCCCATGCTGACCCCAAAGATGCAGCAGCAGTCACTGGGAGGAGAAGGAGGTCACTTTTCATCCATGAACAAAACCAGACCCATCTGCAAGACCCCTTCCAATAGGCCAGAAACTCCCCTCCCACAGATATAAGAAGAGATAAAAAAGAGGTTACTCACTATAGGAATAGCTGCTAACTTCAGATATTGCTGGTGAATGGGAAACCTTGAGCTGATTTTTGACTTTTAACCCCACCTCCATCTTCTTCATTTTGGCAGTCACTTTGTTTTTACCTTCCTTGGCAGTTTTCAGTGACAAGCCTAGGTTCTTGGCCAGGCTTTTCTCCTCCTTGCTTGGCAGAGCCCAATGGGCTGGGAGGTACCTGCTGCCACCTCCACTGGTTTTGAGCTTTCCCCCAGAGCTGTCAGCAAACTTGAAGGGAGATTTGAGCTTGTCTTGTTTGGTGAGAGACAGGGCCTTGTCAAGCTTGCTGGCCAGCTGCTCTTGATCTGATGACACCTTCTTCTTTTTAAGCTTTAACTGCTGAGGTGAAAGGAAGAAACAAGGTGAACATAGAGCAGGTATCAGGGCCCATATGAGGGATTTTACTAGCCCTCCAAATTGTGTCATGCATGTAGTTAAAAAAGCCTCAAGGGGATAGTCTTAGCCCCAGTTGCCATAACCCACCATGGTTCTAGGGAGGAAGAAGAGGAAGACGTCAGCAAACAGTACAAGTTTACTCTTACTGAGCACTACAAAATTGTAATATTAACTAAGAAAACCTGATTGTTCTTCCAAAACAAGTATGTTCATAGAACAACATGTTTTGGAGTTCTTTCTTCTCTACATCACCTGGTTTTTAGGGTATGTTTGGGTTGGTTTTACAAGCTTTTCTCTAAATCACAAGGATTAAAAATATTCTTTACCCAAGACCCAGCCAAATAAATACGGATTTTCACATAATCAACCAGCTCCAGAGGCTGGGATGCCAAAAAGCCCCAAATACCTCTCAGCATGAGCATCAGCATCACTGCACTAAAGCCAGAGCTATTACTTCCTTTTCAGTATTTTCTTGCTTCTTGGAAAAAGTAAATATATTTTACATGTGCTACAGCTAGATAACAGCAGCTCTAACTCAGTACTTTGCCTGCATGCATTTTGGATTTCGTCAGCAGCTTAAAGCTCCAGTAAATATCTCATTGCCTCAACAGGAGCAGAAGAAAACCCTGCATTTGAAATAGCAAGGTTGTGCTCCCATTCCTGCCTGGCTTCAGGAGGTCCATTCCCCTGTGCTCGCTCAACAGGCAAAGGGGTAAGAGAAGCCCTGCTATAGATTCAGAGCCAGAGCAGCACTGAATGCTCTGGCTGGCTCCAAGGCACTTGACTCTGCTGCCTTCCAAAGAGGTTCAAGCTCTTTAAGCCAACATTAGTCCCACCACTGCACACAATCCTCTCTTGAGGAGCATCTAAACTCATGTGAACTGAAAGCAGACGTTGAAATATCAGGAGCCCAAGCCAACACCAGCAAAGCAGGAAAGGGATGGGTTTTTGGCCCGTGGCTCCATGTTCCCCACGAGGACACTGACCTCATTTGAGAAGCTGGGAGCTGCATCATGCTCTTCCCAGCTTGGGTTCTTCCCTTTCATCTTGCCACTGCTGCTCTCCACATCCTCATCCTCCTCTGGGAGAGACCCTTTGTGCCTCTTCTTCATGCCCTCACCAGTCTCAGAGTCTTCAGAGAGCAACAAGGACTTGCTCAGTCTGCAAGTCAAGCACAGGATGGGTCAAGGGGGAGGGAGGAGGCTTTCCTCCCAAGCTTTGATCCTCACCAAGCTCAAAAGTGAGGTTAAAATCCTCCTAAGACAGTGGGGATCCTCAGTGGGAGCCAAGTCTACTGTGAAGTGACAGCAGCTGGGACAAGGTTTTCCACCAAACTGGAGAGCCAAGGAGCCCTTTGTGCACACTCTTGGCCACTAGGACAGATGAGGATGCCTGAAATCAGAGACCTGCAAGATGGTCTCTAAAAGGAAGTGCTTGGTGTCTTGATAACAGCCACCAAAAAGTGCCTAATTTGGTGCAGAGCAGCAACAGGAAGGACCGACAGCTGAGGTGGCCCTTAGGGTCTTTTCCCACTTCTACTTCCATGGACTCTGTAGGTGCAGACAGAAGACTCCTGAGGCCCAGGGAGGTGCCTCATTGCCCAGACATTTGTTTTGGTTGTTTTGGTATGAGCAGAAGGTGGCAAAGATGTGCCACATGGAGGGACATGTGACAGGGAGGGACAAAGGCAGGGCAAGGACTGGCTCTCTCCAGACTCCAATCTGGGCCCCTTGGGGAAGGCACTTGTGATCTATGTCATTGGACTTGCTTTGGGATTTGGGGGGAAAGGAGAGGGTAAATAAATAAGAAAATAAAATAAAAAATAAAGTAGGTGAGACTATAAGCACATCTTTCCCGGCTCCCCAGCCATCTCCAGTAACTATCTGATGGATGATCAGTCAATACCTCAAGATTCCTACCAAGCTTCCATTTCAAGCTCTCATACGCTGCCTCCTTCACACTAAGCCTGCTTCCACCACCACAAAGTCACTGACATGGGGCAGCCTCCTCAGCTTCCAGGCATTTCCCCTCCCTCTATCCTCTCTGCTGACCTGCAGAGACAGCTAAACCAACACCTCAAGCCCTGGACAGTGGCTGAAGGTGCACCTCCATCTCCTGCCTGCTCCAGCATTCCTGTGATCCAGGGACATGCACACGCAACACCATCACACATCCACACATGCACAACTCCAGCTGCTTCTGGATGCCTCCAGCCTGTCCAGCCACCCAACACGGAGAGCAAAACACAGAGCCACCGAGAGCACAGATTTTCAGAAGCGCTGGTCAGTGGGAGCTGGGCACCTGAATCTGATTTGCAGTCTTGAAAAGGACATTTGCAAAAATATGGAGCACACAGGGAGGCAGCTTGGAAATGCCTTCCCATTGGAGAGGCCCTCTGTGGTAGGGTAGATGGCCAACAGCGGCAAGATCCAAGCAAGAGCAGCTGGACTTGCAAAAGAGAAAAATGCAGAGTAGAGAATAATCCATATGCTTGAAAGAGAGATGTCAGGCAAAACCAACTCCCACTGATTCAGAGAACAGAGGAAGACAGAAGAAACACAGCAGAAAGGTCCTACAAAGTAGATAACCTGGAATAGCCCTGTCCTTGCCGGTTTTGACACCAACATCCCCGCAACTGGCTATACAGCACCTGAATGCACCATCTGCTCTCCTAAAAGCACACGAGGACACACTCCCCAACTCCAAAACTTCACCTACAGCTCCCTGACAGCCAAATCACCTCACAGCTGCTCAACTCCACCTGTCCTACCTGCACCCAACACCAGACACGTGCTCTGCCTGCGGGGAGGGCACTGCATTCCCACCGTAAGGACGCACTCACGTTAACGGCACGCGCTCCCACCGCTGCAGCCAGCGGCCGGCCTGCCACCACAACGAGCCCCCGCTGCATCCGAGATGCTCTCCCCAAGTCAGAGCCTGGCACAGCGACCCTGCCATGTTCCCGTCTTCCCCAAATTCCAGCCTTACTTTCCACTCTTGCTGTCACTCTTCCCTCTCTCCTTAATGGGTGATAGAGCGCTTGATCCAAGTTTCCTCTTCCTGGGCCTTCCAGGGCCTCTTCTCGCCAAGCTTCTACTTTTCTCGTCATGCTTTTCCCTTTAAAAAAACCACACGCTTCACTGTTAACCAAGGCAACAAAAAAAATAAAAAAACCAAACCAAACCAAAACCAAAACAAAAAAAAAAGCAAATTTTGCAACCAAAATGCAAAACAAACAGGGAAAAAAATAAAGAAAATAAATCCAAAAAGAAGAAAAAGGGAAAATAATTAAAAGAAAGCAAGCAAGAACAGGAGCCAACCCAGAACCTTCACCTGCCACCAAACTGCTAAACTGAGCTGCTGAAGCCAAGATTGTCTCTAACACAGTCTCCCAGCTGCAGTCACCAGTTACCAGGCTGTCGTGTCACATAGCCTAGGAGTGTGCTGTGCAAAGCTCTGGCAGGATGTACCAGGAGGAGAGGAGAGGAGGCAGGGAGGGATGGAGGGCAGTTTTCTCTCCTGGGCCGAGAGGCAGTGAAAGTGCCCAGCTGGAAAAAACCAAGACGTGGGTGAGCAGCCTGTGACTTACTCGGAGTCCCTGCGGCGCTGCAGCTTCACCAGCTCCCTCTGCTTCTCCTTGTAGCGCCGCTGCAGCTCCGCCAGCCTCATCCTGTAGTCCAGCTCCATCGCGTCCATGTTCTCAATGGCCGATTTGATGGAGTACATCTGGGGTGAGGAGGCAAGAGAGGGTCAGGACATGTCCTGAGAGTGCACACTGGGTGCCCTGGCAATGGCCCAGGTGTGCAGCCTGGCAGAAAGCCCTTCGTGCTGAGAGGGAAGCAGAGACCCCTTGTTCATCAGCACAGCTCCAGAGTGGTACCCAAGAAAACCAGCAAAGCAAAGATGTTGTGTGGTTTATGCACAGGATGGCATCGGCTCTAAGGGATGCAACCCTGGAGGAGAACCTGCAGGATAAAATGCTCTCTTGTTTAAAAAGACAGATCACAATATACTCCATCTTGGAATACTTACTTGCTCTGTACAAATAATTTATCAGCCTCTTCCACAAGGAAGAGTCAGTAAATTAAAAATAAACAAGGAAAAACCCTCCTGCCATTATATTTATTTATCCTCTGGCCAAAACAGTAACACACAGGTTCCTCTAGTTCCACATTAAAACACCACTTCCAGGACTGCTGAGGGTCCTGTTGAACCTTGATTCACAAACCAGGGAAGAACCTAAATTCCAGCCCACTGACCCCTGTGCAGCCAGGAATGTGACATGAAGGAACAACCAGCTCGTTCTGCTGAACGCAAAGGGGACGCACTATGAATCCCCAAACTAGGGCTGGGACATTGAGTTGTGTGAGTGGATGCCCTGGGGCTTTTTCGAGGCTCAGCTACACTAAGAGCTACTTACTGGTTCATCTTTCTTCTGCATCCAGCTGTACTTTTTGTTGGGATTCAGCTCTCGAGGCAGCCGGATGGTTTTCAGACTTTCCATAAAGGGGGTGGAAAGTACTTCCATGAGCATGTGGGTGCTGGCAGCCAGCAAACTCTCCAGCGTTGGCCGGACAGGGAAACTCTCTGGACCTGCTGGGAAGGACAGAAAAAAAAGCTACAGAAAATCACATTCCAAGACTGCTTCTCCAACAGGCACAAGGAGGGGCTGAAGACCCTTTCTCAACTATGGCTGCTCAAGGATGGCTGCTCCCAGCCATCCTCAGCCCCCACTTGAGATCTCCTGTTCTACTCAAGTCATGGTGTAACCAGCAGTTCCCAACACTTCTCACCTCAGGAAGTTACTGGAAGGTGAGTTTTTTCAGGACCTGCCAAGCTCTTGGAAAGAGTCATCTGGAGCTACTGGGGCCTCTGGTGCCAAACCCCAACAGACTGGACTCAGTGCCTGCCAGAAGGGTGTTGCCCTGGCAGCTCTCAACAACTGGGGCTCCGTTTCCGCTACGCATACCACAAACTGTCTAGACATGGCGAGGGCCTTTGGAAGGGAGAGCAGTACAAAAGCCACACGTAACTCAGCCTGCTGCAACAAAAACTTTGCTCTAACCCCATCTGAAGTACCAGCCACTTGTGCAACTCAGAGCAAAGCTCTCCTTCCTGCCTGGCTGAGGCTGCAAGGGATCCCACCTGTGACTCTGCTCCTCTGCCCACATGGAGAGCACGGGGACCATAAGCTGGGACACCAAGCACAGTCCATAGCTGACCAGATTCCCCCCTCACAACTTACTTTGCATTTCTTGCTTCCGTTTCTCCAGCTCCATCTCTGCAATTTCACTCAGCAAAGTGATGCCTTGCAGGAAGGAGTGCTCCAGGGTCTGGTCATTTAACACCTCCACCTTCATCTGGGGTGGAGTGACAGTGGTGGTAGTCAACAAGGAACAAGCCTGAGGCATTTCTGTAGCAGCCACCAAAGCATTCATCCCAGCCAGTGGATCACCTGGCTTAATGTCCAGATCTGGGATTTGGCAAGTGATTGCCTCTTCTGTGTAGGAAGGGATCTCTGGCCCCTGCTCCCCCTCCTCAGGAGGCAGGCTGGAAAACTCCCTTGCCCGGGGCACATCAGCACTCTGCAGGTCCATGGCTACAGAGGCCTCCTCCCGCTGGGGCGTCAAGTCCATCTCCGGTGGCTTGCTCTCTGCATGCACGAGCAAACCGTCATAGTCCATGTGCATGGAGCAGGTTTCTGCTCCACTCCCGCTCTCTGCCTCAGCCTCTGCTTCTGCAGGACAGGCCACAACCTGGTAAGGAGGTGGGCAGCTCTGGAGGTCTTCCTGGTCCTGCTCCATAGCACCCAGGGCTTCGCCCTGGTGCAACAGGAGATTGCAATTGTCCACATTCTGCACTGGGACGGCTGCAGAGGTGGCGATGTTCAGAGTCGCCATGTCCTGCTCACAGATGCTTTCTTGGCTTTCCTCCATCTGCACCTCTGATTTCACCCTCTCTTCCAAGGATTCCTCTTCTGCTGCTGCTTGGATGGGCTCAAGGATTTTGGACGGAGACAGGTGGATGGGCTTGACCTCTGAGGAAAGGTCCATGTGCTCAGAGCCTTCAGCAGGCAGCGGGACGTCAGGAGCCAGGCCATCCGCATCAGCTGCTGCGGGGGGCTGGAGGAGGTAGGGATAGTGTCTTCCGAAGGAGGGAGGCAAGGACTGGAACGGGTAACCAGGGGGGATCTCTGCAAGATATCAGAAGGGACAGACTGTGTAATGGCTGGGTCTTCAAAGCACCTTCTCTCTCACTAAGACATAGAACTGGTTCCCTTTGCTTCCACCATCTCTGGTCTCTTCCTGTTTCTTAAGCAATAGCTGCTTTGGGCACTTCTCTTCTGACCAAGCTGCCACAGGTAGCACCCCAGAGGTCCCTTCTGCACCTTTCCAGGCACTTTCATGCAAATGGAGAGAGATCTGCCTCCTGCATCCTCTCCCACTGGGACTTCAGCCCTGGAAGAACCAACCCAGGCTCGGCCCAAAGGAAGAAGAGAGCCTACAGCCCCAGGCACCCAGGCATCAATCCCAGTCCATCACATCAGTCCTGCTCCTTCCCTCTCCCCTGCCTTTTAGAGGAGCTATGTGGCTTTCCCTAGGGGAAGGGACAGAAGCAGGAAAGAGCCAAGGAGAAAAAGGGAGGCAGGCACAAACACAACAGGACTCTGCCAAAGCAGGGTTCTCTTACCTGGGAACAAGGCCTGATACGGACCAGCAGCCTCTTTTTCCAGCTCCAGGTCTTTCTTCTCCACAGTCTCGGGTGCCTCTTCCTTTGGAGGGATGGCAGGGGCAGGGGGTGGAGAGGCAGGGGGCGGGCTGGAAGGATGGGAGCTGGGGGTGGCAGGGTAGGAGTAGGCTGGCTGCGAAGGTGGCTCCTCCATCTTTTGGATCACCTCAGCTTTGAGCACAGACACGGGTGAGGCCCTGGGAGAGAGGGGAGGTGGACTCACAGCCTTGCTGTAGGACGTGGAGGTGCTGGGAGACAGCACAGGTGGTTTTCGGTGCACCAGTCCCGGGGCAGAGGAGGAAAGGCCTGATTTGGCACTGTCCAGGCTCCGTTTTGTCACCTTCTCTTCCATATCCACACGCTGCTCGTTTGCCTTCAACCTCTCCTGTGACAAGAACAGAGCAAAACTCAGCACAACGTCTGGAAAGTGGCACTGACCTACAACCAAGCAAGACCAAAACAAGGTCTTATCAAATATACAGTGGAATAAAACACATGTCCCCCAGTGCGAGATCATTTGAAGACCAGTGATGGAGGGTGACACTGATCTTCAGTAGCTTAGTTACAACTTCTCAGCTCCAGGAATCATGAGAAGGATGTCTCAGCTTTCATTTCCATCCAAAGCAAACCATTTCTATTTCCAAGCCTCCAGCCTAGCAAGCCTACATGTAAAATGAAGGCTGAAAACCAGAGGACTACTGTAAAAATGAATGGGTGTAAAACACCCAAATGAAAGCTCTTGGCTTCCAAAATCTTTTTATGAATGGTTGCTCTCTCCAGGAGCCAGTGTGACTGCTCCAAGTCCTGCAAATGCCTCTCTGAGCTCCTCAGGAGGTTTGTTTTGGAGGTGACCAGGGATGAAACCACTCAACTATACAGAGACATCCCATGGGAAGGAATCTAGGTCGCACTGCTGCCACTGGGGAGCTCTTACAGCACTGCTCAATGGCTCTACACCACACCCCTCTAAAACCCACTCTTAACTGCAGGATACACCAAATGCTTCATATCCCAGAGACCAGCAGGGCAGGATCACTCAATGCATCCATACCCTTGAGACACACTCGCCACAAAGGAATAGCTGCGTTTTCTCCCCAGATACTCCAACTTCAGGCTCGTTTCATGGCCAAGCAAGAAGTTCTTGACAACATACCACGAGCTGGGCACTCCTCTGCAGCTCCATGGCGTGGGCTGCTTGCTGCTGCAGGATGTACAGCTCGTGCTGCCGCAGCAGCTGCTGATGGGAGAGGAGCTGGAGCTGGTGAGCGTGCTGGAGGGAGCTCCTGGTCGGGGGGTACATAGCGGGCCACAGCGGGGGTGCCCGGTCCATCAGCTCTGCTGTGGAACAAGCAGAGATGCAGTCAGGGAGGCAGCAGGGTAAGGATGGATAAAGGGTTCAGGATCACTCGGGGCAATGGTCTCTATGGTCCCAGAATGTAGGGTTAGGGTTAGGATGCTAACACTTGGCTGTGCAGAAAGACAACCAGAAACCAAAGGGAAAAGCGTGTTGCGTTCCCCCCTGCAGCCCAAATCTCTCCACTCCTGTGCCCCTAGGGCCATTGGACTTGCTTTACTCTCCAGCCCTTGGTTTGACTGTCCATTCCTGAGCCTATGAATAGATTCTCCTAACCAAGGACTCAAACTCTGCAGAGTCCTGAAGGGGATGAAGAGCCACTGCTAAAGATTACATGTTTCCATGTCCAAAACCTAACAAGAGGCCCTCTCACACCCACCCTACAGCTGTGGCTGCTGGTCCCCACAGGTAGGTATGCTCCTCTCTGGCCCTCTCCAAAGTTTGTTTTTCCCACAGCTGTCAAAGAACATTCTCAGGGACAAGCTTACATCCTTACCAAAGTGTGGCAAGTGCTCACTGGGGATCACAACAAGCTGCCCTGACTGTGGGTCTCTGGCAAACTGGTAGGCAGAAGGGAGAGCTCCCCCCATGGCAGGGGGGAAGCCTGGAGTCATGCCCTGGTGCAGGGAAGGGTGACCAAGTCCTGGAAGAAAAAACACCAAAGTCACAACTCAGGGGATGCAGACAGCTCCTACCCACACGAGAAGTTATCGAAGGTTCCAAAATGCCTCTTTTCCTTTTTCCTTTTTTCCCTGAGCTCATCCAACAGCCTCACTGGGCTGTAGCAACACTTTTCCCTGGATTTCATTGGTGTGAACACCCTCTGAACTGCTCCCTCTCCAGGCACTCACCGTAGGGATGCCCAGCCAGCCACATGGAGGGGCTCCCTGTCCTGGGGAGCCAGGGGTGGGCTGCCAAGTGCGAAGCCGGGTCTGCAGACCAGCGCCCGGAGCCCGCCAGGGCTGGGCCTCCCGTCACCATGAGGTTGGAGTTCAAACCATTTGTGGCACAGCTGGAGGGGTGTATTCGGGCAAAATCTGCCAGCTCCTTGCTTTCTCTGGGGATGGAGGAGGCAAGAGAGAGAGAGAGAGAGTGAAAGAGGGTCCAAGTGATGGAGGAGTCCAGGAGTACGGACCAGCCTGCAGAACAACTGTTTGTAAACCAAGGTCAGTCACTCAAGGAGAGCTATGATGGAGGTGTCATGTCTAGAATAAAACATTCCATCTCTCCAGCCCTTTGGAGCAGGCATGGATTTGCAGCTACCTACTAGGATTGCTCTGCTGAGGACTTAGGATTTGCTTATAGCCCCATGTACCCCACTCAACATCCCTCTCCACACCAGCAACTTTGGTGTCAGCACCTACACCAGGATAGATGTAATCCCGTCTCCTCTCTGGACTGGTTGTCCCTGAGCTCAGCTGGTGACACAATGGCAAAAGATCTTACCTCCCTCCAACCCTCACCTGAGCAGCTTCTCCTGATCACGCTCCAAGCGCCCTGCCAGGAGGTGGCTGTCCCGGTGGCGGCTCCTCTCGTCCCCACAGTCATCCTCGGAGCGTCCGTGCCCTAAGAGACAACCCAGCACCATCAGACAGGAGAAATGGTCTGTAGAAAGCTGTCCCCTCTCCTCTGGGCACGGAGCAGAGTACCTGAGAGCCAGTATACCCAAACACCTGTGTCTGCAAGGATGTTCCAGGTTTAAATCCTGAAAGACCAGGCAAGGTGCTCTGTGTGTTCAAGATATCCTTGCTAAAGCAATTTTCTCTTGGTAGCATCCAAGTGCACATGTTCTGAGGTTCATGTCTCCAAGATATCAAGGGACTACCTGCCATGCCAGGTAGGTCTCTCAGGACAGCATAGCCATGAACTTGGGAGCAACAGGACCAAAGGGACCACAGTGCTGAAGGACAGTGGCAGATTTTCTGTCCCAGCAAGAGCCGAGATACAGCTAAATCCTGCATCAAACCACACAGTTCTACTTAGCACAGCTCAGAGAGGGGAAGAATTCTGTCTCTGATTTCAGTTTTTGAAGCACCTTCTGATCTTGTAAACCAGCCTGGGAGCACTAAGTATGCTCTGAATTCCAGTCCTACAGCAACAGGCAGAACCAACAATACAGACCCTCACAAAACCAGCGTGCTCCACTCTGCAATTCAACAACTAGCAGGAATCTGCATCCCCCTTGAGACATGCAACAAGAAAGGGTCTGATGAGGCAGGGACACATATGGTAGATGAGGGCAGGAATCCAAAAAGGGGGGCTGGATGTTTGGCTGGAGGAGCCACTTGTCCACAATCAGCATAGCTCTTGCAAATACAGCCTGGCATGGTAGCAGCTCCATCTGCGAAAGGTTGGGAGGCACCTTCACAGGAGAGAGCAGCAGAGCCTTGCTTGGCTCTGCCAGGACCAGGTACTGGGGCCACCCTTCCCTTTATCCAAGATCTTCACTCCAGCTGCCTGATTTTAAGCTTGCTGCTCCCTAGTTTTTTCCGTAGCTTCTTTCTTGCATACTCATTTTTCAAGCAATTCCCCACTGTCCCTCTCCACACTATGCTTTGGTGATACAATCCACTCCTAAATCCCAGCCCTGCTTGCAGAGAGCACTCAGCCTCAGAGGACTGCACCCCAGCAGCCCTTCCCAGGGTCCTCACTCTCCTGTCTGGATATGGTTTGGCACATGGGAAAACATCTCGGAACATCAAGTCTATTCTGCTGACAGGCAGTCTTTTCAAGGAGAGCTCTAGTGTGTATTTCCACAAACCTGGACAGCCCATGGGTTTTTTGCTGTCAAGTCTCCAATTCCCTCAGCTTTTACTGTCAGAAGGAATCGAGGAACAAGACAACATCTCTCCCAGCTCCTCTCCCCAAGGCTCCTTTCACAGGCTCCAGGCAGAAAACAAAGATGCTTTAAAACCTGGCACACAGCTCTCCCTCCTGAAGGACTTTCCAGGGTCACTACAGCTCCCTCACAGCCTGCCAGGGCACCACATGCAGCCCAACCAACCCCAACCAGTCCCTCCTTGACTCACTGAATGATGCCCCACACAGCCTCCATGGCTCACTTTTACTCCCCAACCACCACAGCACAGGGGCTCACAAATCCCTCTGAAGCCAAAACATCTTCCACTGCCTCTCTGCCAGCATTCCCTTTCCACATCCTAGCCCAGGCTTTTCCCCTTTGGAGCCTCTTTTCCTGTTTCTTTCCCCCAGTCAATGCTCAGCTGTCTCTTAGGTGTCAGCAATATGGATCAATTCCTTGGAGAGCTCACAGCCTCCCTTCCTTCCTTGGCATAAGGTGAGTAAACCCCCATCCCCAGCCTTTCATTAGAAAGGTGTTATTTTGTTGTTTTATCATCGCTCCTCCCTCTCCTATCTAAACTCCTTGTGCTCCATTATTTTCAGACAAGTTTATCATCTTTTTTCCAACCCCCCATCCAAATACAAACAGTGAAGGACCTCTAATTCCCATCCAGCCTCCATCCCACCAACAGGACAGTCCCTTTTCTGGACAGAACGATGATTGTCCAGACAGTGAATGATCATTCTGTCTATATATATGAACATGACGCACGGACTGCATAGAAAAATTCAATCAGTTATGCATGGAGGAAAGGCTTAGGTCCGTTCCCTTGACAACCAATGCCCGGTACTAAATACTTGCATTTTACTTGCCAAATACTACAGATTAGCCAGCTAAAGCCTGCTTTCTCCTTCTTAAAAGGTCTAAACATTCAAGCACCGTCCACTCAGCGCAAGCAAGCTAATGTTATTAGACGAATATCTCCTGGCACACAAAGGGGGGGCAGCATTTGGGGGGCGAGAGGAGGAGAAAAGCAGTCTTGTTTTCTGTCTGAAAGCCAACTGCATCACTTAGCAACGAGCCCAGAGGCCTGCCAGAATTCAACCCTTGTTTGCAGCCTTTTAGTTCGGCTCAGTAAATTACATTTAACGCAAGCTGGGAGCGTCTGGGACGATTGAACGGCTGAACAAACAGCTCCCTGTGCTGCCCACGAGGTCCTCGGCCGGCTCCCGCCCGGCTGTGGGGAGGCCACTGGGAGGCAATGGGAATGAGGAGAGGGGCTGCTGCCTGAGGGAAACTGCTTCTTGCCACTGAAGTTTGAGAGAGGAGGGGATAGGCAGAAAAATGGGGAAGGCAAGGGCTAAAAATGGAAAGCCGACCATTGCTCGCCAGCCGCTCGCTTTAGCATTGCTCCTTGGCACACCAAAGCCCCGTGCCAGGCAGCCCCCAGGGGCTACCTTGCTGTGCAAGCCAAGCAGAGAACCAAAATCTCTCTGGTGCCATCCCCCTCCTGCCAGCACTGCAGCTTAAATCAAAATCACGAGATTACAACACCAGCACAAAGGTGGTTTGAGAGGTTTCTCTGTCACTCCCATTGCTAATGGATCAAACTCATGGAGCAGGATTGTCCTCAGAGGTGGCCAGAAGGCATGGAAGCAGGGACAGGACTGACTACCTCTTGCACAGGGGGTCCTGTTTCCCACTGTGGTTTACAACGTGTCCTTGGTTGGCAAGGGAAGCAAACTCAGCTGAAGATGCCAAATGCAGTTCATGGCACACAGCCTGCACTGGGTGGCTGCTCTTCCCAGGGAACAGATCCTCCAGGGAAGCCCTGAGACCAGCCCTAGGGAACCTACCTTTGATGCTGCTGAGAGACAGCGAGCGATCCCGGTCTGCCAAGCTGGGCCCCAGTTTGCTGCTGCTGCTGCTGCTGCTGCTGTTGTCCTTCTGGCGAGCCACAGCCACAGCAATGCCAACAGGCAAGTGCCTCACCTCCACCTCGCCCTGGGAGCCGATGCTCTCACGGCCGAAGGATTTGGCGCTCTCGGGTCTCTCAGGGTCCCTCTTTAGCTGCTTCGCAGGTTGCTGCAGCAGCAGCTGCTGCACCTTGGAGGCTCCCAGCTGTGCAGAGTCCAACTTGACGTTGCCCAAACCCCCAAAGGGGCTCTTCTTGCCGCAGCTCTGCCGGGACGCCGTCTCCTTGGCAAAGCTGCCGCTGTACTTGATGAGGCTCTGCATGGCTGAGCTTTCGCCGTGCGAGGCAGGGTGCAGGACATCTGCAGAGCCCCGCGAGCCCACCACTGAGGACCGCGGCAAACCGCTGGGATCAAGGTAGACCTTCTTGGCTTCCTCCTCCACCCGGCTGACGTGGTTGTGCTGTGCAGCCAGCACCGCCATCTGCGTGGTGGCAAAGTTGCCCATCTCAAAGGGCTTCCACTTCTGCTCGGGCGGTTTCAGCTGACCGTGGTCCAGGTGCTGCCGGGAAGAGTCCAAAGTGCCATAGACCTTTGCTGCTTCTTTGGAGCTGGATCGCTGGAAGCGGTCCCGCTCGCAGGGGCGATGCTCTGCCTCTGGACTCGGCTTCAGCAAATCCTTGGAGGCCAGGAATTCCCTGCTTTCCGGAGAGCCCAACCCCGGTCGGTTGAGGAAGGGCTCTGAAGTGACCTGTCTCTTCAGTGCCATGGAGTTCGTCCTGATCACCGAACCCTTCTCTCTCAGAACCTCCATCCTTTTGGCATCACTGTGACAAGAAAAGTCCTGGGACAAGTGTGTGCGGGAGGCATCTGCAAGGCACCGCTCCGTGGGTGACTGCAGCACCCCCACCTTGCCAAGGTCCTTGTCCTTCCCCTTGTTGTCACGGGCCTGGGAGGCGATTTGGATGGGCCCGCTCTTCTCATCATAGGCTTCGACCGAAGGCACGAAGGTGGGGGCAATTACTTTGTGCTCCCTCCCCAGCTCCTTGGCCGGTGGGAAGATGGTGTACATGCTGGAATGGACGGGCTGCGGAGGGAATGTTGTGGCCGGCGTCATCTTCCCCGTCTGCGAGGGGTGTGGGGATGGACAGCTACAGGAGATGTGCAAAGCACCCACGGAGGGCAGGAGGGGCTCCCCCCGCTTCAGCCGCTCCGCGTGGGCGTGCGCAGAAGGCCTCATGTTCTCATCGTGCCGAGCGGGATCCTTGGCACAGCGGTCCTGCTCAGCACCCAGGACCTTCAGCATGGGGTCCCCGCCGCCGTTGCAGTTGCTGAGGGAAGAGCTCTGCAGCGGGTTCTTGGACTTGGGTTCCCCACTGCCTGCGCCTCGATTTGGCATGTGCTCGGCCAGGAACGGCGAGAGACGCTCGCCAACCTTCACCGCCTTCTCCACCACGCTCACTTTCCGGTCACTGTCGGGCTTGGTGTCCTGTGTGAGGTCGACCACACTGCGGGGTCGGGGCTCCTCCTTCGGCTTGCTCTCCTTCTTGGCAAAGGGCAAGGACAGATCACTCCGGCATGCCCGCTCCTTCCCACCGGTTTCTTTCAGGCCTTCTTTCGAGCTCTTGTGCAGCTGCCCAAGGTCCTTTTCCCGGAGCAAAGTGCTCGACGTGTGGCTGCCCACAGTCCTTGAGAGGGGAGGCTGCGGGTGCAAAGCAGACTGGCCTGCATGGCCGGACAGGTAGAATCCATCTGCAGAGTAAAAGCAACCAAAATTATCACAGGCTTCCAACCCCTTCAGTCCTACACAGAGACAGGCAAGTGGTGGCAAACCAGGAAAGAACAGATTTCAAGGATGTCTTAAACAAAAATGCCCAGGACAAAGGAGATCAAGCAGGCTTCTCCATGTGGGATGCAAGACAGCCCTGTCTCTGGTGCACACTGGGGCTTCAAAGAGGGACCTGGTCAGTTTTCCTACAAGGCAGCCACATCCAAAAGTTTGGTACTGCTTAGCACAGGAAATATCCCTGGCTGATCACCCAAGGCAGTTCCTGATCTTCACCCCCAACATTCCAGCAGCCAAACAAGCCCAAAGGATGGAGTAAGTACCCAGGGGTGACCCAAGGGCCCAGACTCACCTTTCTGCGACTCAAAGAGGCTGTGCTGTCCCAGCTGGGCCAGGAGAGGACTGCCAGCACTGGGAGGTTCGAGGTGGCTCAGGGGAATGTACGATGGGTAGAGACCGTTAGGCAGATGGGAAAAGCCTGCAGAAAACGGGAAACAGAAGAGGGAAACATGTTTTATCCCGAGCAGCACGCTGCCTTGGAACGAGCCCCGCAGGAGCACAGACTGTTGTGGCTGTCGGTCCCTCACACGCCAGGAGCGGCGGCGGCGGCGGGGACGCACGCGGTGACACGCAGCACACACAGCCCGGGGCGGGGACCCCTGCTCAGGGACCCCCCTTCAGAACTGACCCCCACTGTGGGTCCCCCAGCTCAACCTGGGCACCTCTGTGGGGCTCCAACTCAGCAGCACACGGAGCATGCTGCTGCCTAAGCACAGCCTGACACCTGAGGGCTCAGTGACCAAACCTCCTGGCTGATGTTTTATCACAAGTACAGCAACCTGTGGGTGAGGACACTCCCCAACGTGCCTCCAGAGTCATGGTAAGACCTTTTTGCTAGCACAGCTTTGCCAACACAGCTCATTCTTGCTGCAGGTGCCCAGCACTGGGTATAGGCTTTGGGATATGAGAATATCCTCCAGAGTAGCTCACTAAAAGCACAGTTTCACATATCCAAACCCAGCATCTTATCCCAGAGGGAGGCAAAACACAGGAGAAAGTGTGACAACCATCCATGAGCTGATATGAAAGCAGCATATCCTCACAACCCTGCTGCCAGTAGTCTGGATGTCCTGCACACTGGGTACCCAGCAACATCCTCATGCAAATTGTCCTCATCAGCATTTCCTCAGTGAATACAACCACCATAATAGAGGAAATAACACACTGTTGGCTACAGGCAGCAATTCCTCTCCAACACTGCCACCAAACGACACCCGTGCAACACTACAAACCCAACCCTTCACCAGAACCAGTATCCCAGTCCATGCCATAATTTACAAACTGAGTTAAAGCCATCAGGAGAATCTGAAGGAGCAAGTCAAGCCCTCTGCAACCCTCCTCCCTTCCCCTCACCCCTCATTAGCAACCAACTTCCCCAAATTCAACAATCCCATGGAAATCAACCAGGCAACAAGTTTGTCAAGAGTCCAGCACCCAACTGGCTCAAAACAACATCACACCAAAATCCAAGGGGAGACAGAGAAGTTCAGTCCCTGAAGCTGCACGTGGAGCACCATCTGCGAGAGCTAGTCAATATTTCACATTATTTAGACAGCCAGGATCTCTTTGGCGTACATGTTTGCATCCCGGCATATGTGCCTCACCGACGCGGCGCTCCGCACAGCTCCTGGCCCGCATCCATCGCCCGACAGATCCCAGCGGCATCACCCGCACACGCCAACCCTCCAGCAGCGGGACCAGGGGGGAGCTGCTGTGCCCGTGCTGTTCAACACACAGCGCGTTCCCAGCAGGTAAAACCTGCTGTTTAACCCCCAGCACGGTGCTGCAAAGCGCTAAGAGTACACACACATTCATGCCTCTCCTTGGTAACCCCAAAACTTCCATACAGTGAAGCACTTCCAAACACCTTTTCTTACTCCAGAGCTGGAGGGAGATGGGTAGAGCCCAGCTTAGCTTAGCTGTGAGCAGCTCCACACTGTATATGCTTTGGCCATGTCACTGTCACTGCTCCAGCAGGAATGGGCTGGCAACAAGCCAGCATCTGGAGCAGGAGTGACACATTTCCAAGGGGAGTCCCATCTGGCAGAGCACATGGCTGCAGCATGGCAAAGCCCCTGGAGCACCCCATGCCACACCAACCTGGAGGCTCTGGCTGCAGATATCCCCACATGAGCCCCTTCTCCCAGCCAGACATCAATCCCAGCTGCAGCTATTCCAGCAGGTGGAAAACACCGGCACAGGAATCACAGCAAGACACATCCCGTGCTGCAGACACCACTGTGCACAGATGCCCATGGCATGTTCCCACTTGCACATGGTGCAGACATGAAGCCACTTGCATGTGTGGAAGGGACACACTCCAGCACTGCCATCAGGCCCAGGGACACCTGCACACAGCTTAAGTTACTGATACCCAAAGAGGCATTTTGGTACCAGTTACATCCCTGGTCCTATGAGGGCATCTCCCTGCTTTCGGCATCATATCCTGCCCAGGGATAACACAGGCTCAGTCCCAGCCCTAAATGTTCTGGGGCTTCTTCCCCAGTCAGGATCATCATATCCTGCTAGAGTGACCCAGTCTCTGCTCAGGGGCTGCAGGAGGGGTATGCAAAGTGGCCAAGCTGGGGTCAGGTTCAGATGGACAGGTTGGGAACCTTGCAGGGCACTGTCACCATGCCAGCTGTCACCAGCTGGGTAACAGTAGCAGCAGAACTGGGCTGATGCCATCGGCCAAGCCCCAAAGCCACCTCACACCAGGCAGCACACCCCAGTAACTTCCAGAAGCCCACAACAGCAACGCTGCTTCTTGGAGAGACATAAGCCCAGCACAGGACCTCAAAGCACATTCCAAAGCTCTGCAGATAGAGAAACTGAGGCATAGGCAGGTGCAATGACTTGGAGCATCATGCAGCCGACCAGCAGCAAAACCAGACGACCACTTGAACTCCAGCCTTGGGTCCACCTGGCACTGTTCTCCCTTGCAAAGTGCCTGGAGAAGCTGCACAGGCTGTATTTACCAGGCTTGTACCCTGCCAGGAACCAGAGTCGGACTAGGGAGGAGGAATCCGAACCACAGCTTTCCTGGGGATGAACCCATGCAAATCCAGCCTCAAGGCACTGCCAGAACATCCCTTCCTCCATAGAGCCCTCCAGCAGCCACACTGAAAGGCTGCTGGCATAAGACTTCACACACAGCCCAAAACCTGCTGCCCCAGTGCCCTGGGCAGGACCTGGAGGTGAAGCTGCTCCTCCATGCGCTGAGGAGCTGCACTCGCAGGAGGCGGCCACGGGTGAGTCGCTGCCTCCTTGGATCTCCGTGCCAGAAAGCGATGCCAAGGGGAGAAATTCTAGCGCAGTGAGCAACGCACAGCTCACCCCAACCATGGGCTTCTGCCAGGAGAAAAGGGAGGGGAAAAGGGGAAACCACAACCATCTCCATCTGCCCGGGGCCAGAGTGTTTGCTGAACCAGCACAAGATCCGTTTTGCCCAGGGACACGCCGACAGGTCTCAGCAGGCTGAGCCACGCTCCTCCAGCCGATTGCTTGCCCAGAGGCGGTCTGGCACCACAGCACAGGCAGGGAGGTGCGAGTTGGCAACACTGCCAAGCCCAGACTGGCTGTGGCCCCCCTTCCCTGCCAAGTTACACCATGCCAAACACATGCGTGTGCCCATTAGCTCAGCCTCTGACCGCCTGGGAAAGGCACCACCAACACTTATCTCATGCCAGCAGGGACATGCATGATTCAAAGCAGCCCAGCTCTGAGAGTAAAAGGGTTCAGAGCACAGAGGTTGTCCCTCAAATCACCTCATCCCTATAGCCAGCAGCCAAAATGCAACTCCTATGATGCTTCAGTAGCTGCAGTGGATGAGCACACCTGTCCTCCTCCTTCCCAGCTCCACAGTTATAAAACATACCTGTTTTGCACAATTGAGACATAAATCACTAAGGGCTGTTATTAGAGGAACTTGGCGGGTCCAGATGTGTCAGCCTACTTGAAAACATCTTCATCCTTGCTCAGCTCTCCAAAATGGCAGGGGTTTGGGGGAAGAGGTACAGCCTCGGGTGACTCACCACCAAGAGAGGATGTGACCGATGAGGAGATGAGATACCAGCGACCACACAAACCACACACCAAACGTCTAGAGGCCGGAGGTCATGCTGGGGGAAGCGGGAGGGAAACAGACCACACGTGCTCAGCCCGCCTGGGGTTGCCAAAGGTCCCTGTGAGGAGGGAGGTGACAGAAAGCCCAGCCAGGCAGAGCTCAGGAAAAGAGGGCAAGCAGCCATGCCTGCAGCAGAGGGGGCTGCCACTGGAGTTTTAAACCTGTGGGGCTTTCTCTAACTCGGCCCCTCACAGCTCAAGCCTAAAATTCAGCTGGATAAGTCAGTCAAGCCTAGGTTGTGAAGGAGGCAGACAGGAGGAGGTTATGCTGGAGGCAATAGGCTGGAACTGAACACATCTCCCCTGTGGACACAGCTCCGGACAATGCGCTAGGCTACACGCCTGAGGTGACACGGGTGTGTGTCAGTGCTGGGAAAGCTGCTCCACCCCTCCTCAGGTGTAGGTGACCAGCTGGCACCTTCAGAATCTCCATGCTGCCCTCCACACTTGCTGCCAGCATGCTACAGAGGGAACAGCTCACTTGGACACCCATGAAGGGTCAAGGGCAGCAAGTGGTAGCAACATGGAGACACCATTCAATGGGGAATTCATTCTCCCACTCTGGTTCCATGTTTCCAAACTAAGAGCACCAGCACACCAGAGAGAAGCAGCACCCACAAAGCCTTTGCTTATGCCTTGGGACAGCTTTCCAGTCGGAAAAGACCTTTAATCAAGTCCAGCACAGCTGGACAGTTCTGGTGGCTGGTATGGGATAACAGGTGGCCACATGCACTGCTGAGTGCAAAGCACACCCTGAAGCTGAGCCCTGTGCATGAGCCATCCTTGTCTGAGAAGCCACAGCCCTGGCACCGGAAGACCAGTGGCCTCCAGCACTCCGGGAGAAGTGAAGTAAGTCTCCTCCATCAGCTACATCTGCCCGTTACACATTTCTGCCACTTATGAAATATTTCCAACTGCCAGCATCTCGTCCCATCCTCCCCAGGCCACAATGGACAGACACATTGCCAGGACTAGGCTGGCACCACACCATGCTCTGCAAGGGGCTGTGGCCACAGAAGTGCCTGAGCTATAAAGCCTGACTCCTTGGACCCTCCAATTTGAGCCCAGCAGGGCTGGGAAACAGCAGCGAGAACTTGGGTTTATTTCCATGGGGTGTTTGGAACTCTGGGCACCCAAGGGAGATTTGCAGCCTGGCTGCAACCAGTTCTCTGTGTGTGCAGCACAGAGCAGAAGCTGCAGCCGCCTTTGGCTGAGAGCACAATCACCTCTTCCCCAGTCCAGCTCACAGTGCCTCACAGGCAGCCAACTGGGACAACAGTCCATGCCACAAACAGCTGGATAAATGCTCACAGCCTCCCTAGCAGGGAGGCAGGGGAGGAAAGCAGGGAAGCTCCAAGCACAGTGAACACCTTCCCACCACCAGCAGGACAGACACCACACCAGCTGCCTATGCTTACCATCATCGGCGCATCCCTTATCCTCTCCCTGCAGAAGCAGTGGATTCCCAGGGAATACTTTCAGGACTCCCCCTCCAGCACACACCTCCCCATCTCTGCCCCGCGCAGCTTGGTGAGGCACAGCCGCAGCAATTCCTCATGCACACATTTATGGCTGCAAACAGCTGCGAGCTGGAGTGCTGACAGTGTAAATCTTTGCCACCTCCTCCCCTGCCTGCCGGGGCAGCTCCAGTGACACCCGAGGCACCGGAGCCGCTTTGACTCTGTGCCATGCACGAGACACCAGCGATACGAGCCCCTGAACATGCCAGGCTGAAACCAAAGCCCCTGGATCAGATGTGCCTAGACTCCAGCAGCGGCTGGTCCCTATCCCTGTCCCCAGCAGCCCCAAGCTGCTGTCACAACCCACCACTCTCCACACCAAAAACCGCCCCAAAAGCCATATTTATACCCCATGCCACAGGACTGGCAGTAGCTTCAAAGCCCTAATTTACAGCCTCAATTCTCTGCATCCCCTGAAAGCCTTCGATCCCATCCCCGGGATCCAGAACAGCCAGGGCAATTTAACTCCCCATTTAATCTTCTAAGGGCCCTGGCGAGCTCAGAGACAGCATCCTCTGGCAGGGGGTCCACACTCCCAGACTTTGCTGGCTTGAACAGCGCCGTGCCTCTTTCCTTCGGCTGCAAAAATCACTACCATAAAAGCCAAGGTGAATTCTCCCTCCAGCTCAGCACAGCTCTCTATTGTTTCTTTTAATTTTATTTTATTCCACGTGGGAATCTGTGTCCAGTCTGCTTTATTTTTAAGTGGCTCTTACTCAATATTTACTATCACTCGCAGCTGCGTCAGCACAGGAACACCGCATGCTCCCGCCAGGTTTCCAACCAGCCCTCCCTCAGCCACTCCCCCCCGTGCCGATGCCATGCCATGATTTTATTGCCATGTCACCCTCCTGGTGAATCACTGGGCCCCCATAGCCACAGGACACTGAAGGGCAGGGTGTGAGCACCAGGCATGGCGAGGGTTCCCCGCTTCCATGTAAATAAATATCATCAGGCTCAGCCCCACTGCTCACCTCCTCACCCTGGAGCTGGAACAGCCCCAGCAGCCTGGAGATGGCAGAGGAGGAGAAAATGGGAAGTGGCTCAAGGGACTAAAAATGGAAGGGCCCAGGGGACTGGTGTTCATGCCTGGTTCTGCCCCAGTGTCCTGGAGATTTAGTTTACACCATGCAACAAAACAAAGGTAATTCAAGGTATGTCAATGCCTCAGGAAAAGGATCCCCCAACAAGGTCAGCTCTCCATTAACAGCATCTCCATGGGGACAGCAAGAAGCCACCTAGGTGGGGACATGAATCACTCTGGCAAAGTGAAGGTGGCTTTTCCTCACACTGGAGGGGCCAAGATGGAAACCATCCCAGTGTGATTCTTGACATGATGTGCAGCCAGTCCACTCAGCCACAAAGTGTGAGAAGCACCAATCTGGTACCATGCTAATCCTGACACTCAAACCAGTGTCAACACTCCTGGGTCACTGCCAAGTGCTACAGCAGAAACTTCTCCCACATACCCCCAGCCTGAAATCCCCCACCACGCTGGACGTCTCTCCTTTTCCGCTGGCATAATTAAACCTGACACCCCAACACAGGTCCACTGAAACTTCCAGGCCCTCACTACACAACCACACAGCTCTCCTTAAACAGCAAGGAGTAACATGGTGGAATCTTCAGCTGCACATTTACTAAAATGCTGCATGGAAATTGAAAAAATAGTAATTTAAACTCTCAATCTGATTAGCAGAATCATCAGGAATGCAGAACCTGTCTGCTAGACTGCAGTCTCACCCTCCTCTCCCAATTTTCTAGGACAGCATGAAAATGCCTTCGCTCTGGTTCATTCTTCATTGTGTTGAATATTCTTTAGCCACTGGTGTCCAGCACAGGGCTGACTCTGCTCCTGGCACTGGATGCACACTTTCAGTACAGGTGCTCCCCTTTCTTCCTAAGCACAGAAATTTAACCCACCTCATTTTAAAATAATTTATTATATTTTTCAATCACCCAAACTCAGTGCAGAAGACAAACAAGTGAGCGTCCCCCTCCCTGAGCCCTGCATATTTAACCCAGCACCACCCAGCACTGTCCCGCGCCTTCATTCGCTGCCAGAGCCAGGAGAACTACAGGAGCTCGGTGGGGGAGGTTATTGTGGGATGGCACCGATGCTAGTCCCCACATCACCTGCACAGAGAACCTGCCAGCAGCAATTAAATCAGCCTTCAAAGAGAGATCCCAGCTTTCCCAGCACCATTAGCCATGCCCTGGAGGGAACACGGTCTATTTTCAGCCACAATGACTTAAGATCAGGTCACCAGCAGGTTAAATGGGACTGTGCAGAATCATCTCCCTGCCCTCCCATTGAGAAATTAAACACTGCTGTGTGATGGGCAGCACCAGCCTTGGGGACACACCAGGTGCCCACAGAAAGGTAAATGCCAACTGCCTGCTCCTCTCCTCTGCTTCCCATCACTGGCCATGGACACACGCTGCCCTGGCTGCCTTACCTCTGTGTGGAGTGGTGAGTGGGGGTTCACTGCAGGCTGGGCTCCTCCCTGCCCGTCCTCCTGTCAGCACAGTGACAGCTCATGGCCAGAATGATCCCACCATGCCCAAGGCCACGAGTGTTGGAAGGAGCCTCAGCACCCCCCATCCAGCAAACCCAGGTGTGCACAGTGCCAGACCAAGGCTGCTCATCTCACCCCTTCCTCCCAATGGCCCAACTACAGGTCCCCAAGCCAGGGACTGTCCCAAGCCACCAGTTCCACCACAGCCACCAGAGGGGTGGCAGCTCCCCACAGCAGCTCCATCTGTTCCACTGGTGGGTCCACCACCAAAACCCTACCAGCCATGTGACTACTAACATCTGGCAGGGAGGTGGCAGCTGGATGTGGGTTTGTTTGGCCTCCCAGGCTCCTGCCAGGCACAGCCAGCACGAGCCAGGATGACTCAAAGCCTGGGAGACGCAGCCTCCATTGGTGTTTATTTTAAACCTCTTGTCTGCAAAGCGGCTGCTGGGGCTCAGCACCTCTCAGGGTGCTTTGCAAAGGGGCTGGCACTGCAAGGTGAAACTGAGGCACAGCCCCACGATCACACCTGGGCACCACATCACCACTGCCTGCCTGCTCAGCAGTCACTGAGCACAACACAGGGGGCCAGCAGCACGAGGGGATCAAGCTCTGAGAGACACCCCAGGGCTGCAGCAGGGACGCTGCCAATGACCCAAACAAATTCATCAGCTGGACTTCACAATTCCCCTTGGATACAGCATAGCCAGGACACAGTAAGTGAAGGTGAAGCTGGATACTCCCACATGTGCTGCTCTGTCACAGGAGTGAATGTATCTCTCTCCCAGAGGCCAGCACTGATTTCAACAGCATCTGCAGAGACCTAAACCACCCTAGGAAAACTTCAGCAACAGGCTGCAGGCATTTGGGAGTGGAAGAAAGGGATCCACACACGGATCACAATCTCCTAAGACTCTTTTCCTTAGGAAACCAGGCTCAAAAGCTCAGCCTTTGCCAAGCCTCTCCTCTTGACCCCACACACAGCCTTTTTTCCTTCCAGAGGCTCCTGCCCTTCCCACACCCTCCAGAGCATCAGCCCACACCGCCTCTTCTGCACCAAAAAAGCACTGAACTGTGAAGCAAAGGTGTGACTGTGGCCAGCAAATGCCCAGGACCCCACACCTCCTCACTGCCAATAAACGCACAGGCAAATATTATGGCAGTGCGGTTTAATTCCTGATGAATTATGCAAATCCGTATTCAAATTGAAGCGCAGCCCTTGGGCTCTTGACAAATTGCCAAGCTGTCCCCGATGACACCAGGCAGGGACAGCCAGCCCTCCATCAGGTGAGGCACTATATGGGTGCCCTATGTATGTACATACAGACACGTATGTGCTTGCACATCTCAGCTAGGCAGACCAAAGATTACCTGCAAATATGGTTCGAGTGACTTTTGCATTTCTCTCTCCTCCCAGCTGCGTTTAGTGTGTCCAAGGAAGGCCACCAAACTTTTGTGACCTCCTCAAGATGGAAGCAGTTTGGAGTGATGGCAAGATTCAAAGCAGGACAGAAGATAAAATCCACCGTGTCCAGGGCTCAGGAGAACAGGTGGCAGAGAGGGGCAGGAGGGGAAAGCCTGAAACACTTGTGCCAATATGACTGTCAGCCCCAAAGCTCAGGAAAGGAAGATCCGTCCACAAAATAGTCACAGAGAGGGCTCATCTGCTGAAAGTAAGAATTTCCGATCCCACACAACCCCGAACATCCATTAAAAGTAGCAGAAGAATTGCTGCTTTGTGTCACTAATCTCATTAGGGAGAAAGCCCTGCTGCAGCGCTGGGATTGCAAAGGGAAACCCCGGCACACTGCACACTCCAGGAGCCTGGCACAGCATGCCCTCCCCATCCCAGCAGAGCCAGGGTTTTCCACCGGCACCCCAGCAAGGTGCCTGCACCCTCCTTCACTCACCCACCCAGATCTCTGCTCACTGGAGCGTTACCCGCTCGGCTTGTGTGTGACACGCCATGTGGGATGTTCCCACGCCCAGCAGCCCAGGACACAAACACCAGGATGACACACACTGTGTGGTGGTAACACAGGAGCTGCTTCATCCACACACAGCACCCAGCACTGCCTGCGAGCAGCACGCAGCCCAATCCCCAAAAAACCCTTCCTCTCTAGCACAATAGCTACTGTCGTTATTATTTTTAATTTTTTTTTAATTAAAAGCAATTAAACTAAATGTGTTAAAAGCATATTCAACTCACAGGGAATTCTGCTGAGAAGGGATGGAGGCATAAAGGGAATTAGGGGCAATATATCCAACTACTGAAGGTAAAAAGGGCTCTTTGCTGGCAGGGATCCATCAGGATAAGATGGATGGAGGCAGAAGCAGGAGCAACCTTTGCAGAAGTTGCCGGGGATACAGCTCCAGAGAGACAGGGCTGAGTGCCTTCAAACTTCTGTTATTTCTCTAAAAGACATACTCCCTCCTGAATATTGCTCCTTCCCTTGCTCCGAGCCCACCATGTTTGGCTTGCCTGCCGGCATCCAGCTCCCTCAAAATGGCTCTTTGGCCACTGCTACGTTGGCAACGAAATTTATTCCCAAGGTCACTTCAACCTTTTGCCACTGTTCAATCTGGCTGGATTTAAACAAAACCCAGCCCCACTGAGCCCCTTCCTCAGCCCTTCCTTTCTGCCCATCACTTCCCTGATTCAACCGTGCCAAACTCTCAACTACCTTTCGCTTCCCATAACCATCAGCAGCAACAGCTGGAGAGGAAAGCGGGAGCACATTGTGCATCCAACAGCTGATCATGGCAGCGTGGGGAGCGAGCCCAATTGTCCGATCAGGGGCTCCTGCCACGCATCCCCCAGCCAGCACCCACAGGGATGGAGCTACTGGGGCTGCATGGTTGCCATCTCCCTGGTGTTTAAGAGCTGGGGAGAAGCGAACAATAAGCAAAGCAAATAAAACAGCAGAGAGGGACAGTGTCGGTGGGTGTGCGATGCCTGCAGATATCCGGCTGCGCCATCCCGGAGCGAAGCCAGGCAGAAATGAGGGGATGGGAGGAAACACGGGGAGAAGGAACCCACCAAATCCTCATGGCGAGGGTGAGGCAGCCACACCAGAGCGGTGCCCTTCCAAACTTTGCTTTTTAGAGAGCATCCCCAGCTGGAAAAGCCAGCTGTGCACCTGGACGCAGCACTGCGCCCTCGCCCCAGCTCCAATGGGAAGGGAACTCGGGGCTGCCTCGGCTCCTTCACCCTGCCTGTGTTTTCAGGTTGTTCAGGGCACACCGTGCTCTCCGTTTCAGCAGCGAGGCTGAACAAAGCACTCCCTTGTCCTCGGCACCTCGAGCAGGCAATGCTGGATCGCGTTACCTAACCCAGACCAACATCTCCTCATCGCGGCACGGCAGCTTGCGTGTCAGCACATGCCAGGCTGGCCCCGGTTCCCTGCACTACCTCCTGCCTGGAGCTTTAACTGGACCAGTTTAGTACACGGTGAAAACACACGGGGCCTTGTTTGGACTCGTTGGGCGCTAACCCCAGCTCGGGGAGGTGATCCAACACCCTCACGCCGGTCGCAGCCGCGGCCGAACCACAAAGCGCTCACCTGGAAGGCTGCCATAGTGACGTTAATTCCCCTTAACAATGTTCATTTCCATATTCATCGGAAGATGGTGAAATGACAAGATGGGGGGTTATTTACTATATAATTATAAACTAATTTCAGCTTTACCCTGGGTTATCCTAGGAAGGAGATCTAAAATTTCTCTTACGAAAGCCCTGCTCTGCTAACCACGTCTGCAGCGAGATTAATTCCCAGCAATTTCCATTTCTCCAACAGCTGTTCTGCTGGGAAAGAGCAGGAGCTTGTCCCCAACAGCAGGGACCTGCCCAGTGCCCCATGCCACCCCCGGCTAGGATTTCTAGGGCCGGCTCATCCTCCAGATCGGATTTTCTCTGGCACACCATCAGTCAGGGATGGGACCCATGGTTTTCCAACCCTACCAAGGAGACTCTGTACTGAGTAGGAGGCAAGGCTCGCTCCAAGTGGGAGAAAGGCTGTTAGAAACCACACTAATAAATGACATCTTTACCAGCCTTGTGTTACCAGAGGCAAGGACAAACTCCTGCCCGTTCACCTGGGAAGGTGTTGGAAACCCTCACACAGCAGAGGATCCCACAGGACCTTGCTCTGAGCAAGTTTACATCACCACATTGGCCCTTGAGCTCCTGTCTGTGTTCCAAGGCCAACATCCCTACCAGCAATCACTGCTTGGGATGGCACTTCAATGGAGTATGCAGCACAGGCTGTCTTTCCCACTGCTCCTGATGGATGGAGGTGCCACTCCACAGCCCACCAGGACCTTGGGAAAAACCACTGGGACATCAGAGAAACACAGAAGTGCAGGGTGGAGACTCCTAAAAACGCACAAGTCCCTTTTCTACCACCATTTCAGCCCAGACACTGCTCCTGCCTTCCTCACAGCCTACAAGTTGGCCGCCAGCCCGAGGGAGCTGCAGGGACATCACTCCATGGCCGAGAACTTCCTCCACCCCCGGGGATGCCGGGTGTGAAGAGCAGTGCGTGACGGGACCCAGCACAACATCACTGCCCAGCACCACCCCCCGAGCCCCGCTGGGACAGGCACACTCCCTGCTCTGCCTGAAAACACATCTCAAAAAGCATCTCGTTTCACCAGGGCCCCAAGGGAGGGGAAGCATCCTCCCAGGCAGGTCTCCAGCCCGGCCGCATTCCTCCCGGTCTTACACCGAGCCCTTGCCCCAAGGAGCCCCCCTCGCACCACCCCCGGGGCAGGCAGGGAGGGGGAACCGCGATTTCAAGGGCCATTAAGCACCGATGGTATTTTCCTTGCAGCATCAAAAACGGAACCGAAAGGAGCCTCGCCGAACCACGGGAAAAATCCCGCCGCTGGTCCGGGAGCCATCGTGATCGCTCCAGTGTCCCATCCGTGCTATCCCGGTCTCTCTATCAGCAAAGAGAGTTTAGCACGGGTGCAGTTTGATGAGCAAATTGTGCTTCCACTGGCACTGCCGAAGGCAAGGCCTCCTGCAAAATCTGCGGGCTCAGCAAAAGCACCACTTTGCCATTATAAGGACGGCTATAGAGGGGTTTTGCTGGCACAGCAATGTTGTCCTGAGGGATGGAAGGGCATTTTTATTTCTTTTCCTACGCTCCTACCTGGCCCAGCTGTCTAGAAAACTTCTCCCCGGGCACAGCAGGCCTGGAAGCAAGGACGGTCTCCAGTCTGCCTTAAATCCCTGCATTTGAATGCACATGCTAATGTGAACTAGGAAAGCAGAGAAACCAAAATCTCTCCCCTCTGTCTGCCCCCTTTCCTTCCAGTCACTGCTCTGAAGCTGGATTTAAACACAGTCAGCCCTACTCATAGCAGTGTGTCCCTTTTTCTGAGCACTGAAAAGTGTTTCTGAAGAGTATTTTAATGGGAGAGGTTGAGCATCCTTTTACATAAACACAGATCTGTTCCTGCAGCCCCCCACCCAAGAAAGGATACCTCAGCACACAGCAAAAAACACATTTTTATTAATTACTATTAATATTATTTTAAACCCGGAGAATTTTGGATAATGGGCGATCCTTGCTCATACACAGCCCCGCTGCTGCCTGGCAGCAACACGGTCCCAGAGCAGCTCTTTGCAATCGCGTCTGAGGGAGCCTTTTTCCACCTCCCCCAAAACACAGAGCCTGCCAAGAACAACACGCTCCTCTAGGATGGAGCCGAGACCAGGACCCAAAGACAGTGGCACAGGGAAAGAACAAAATTATAAACCTCCTTATTTTGAGCTGCTGCAGAGCAGAGCGAGCCATTGCTTTAATGGACTCAGCTGCCTCATTCCATCGATTGCAGCTTTTTAAGCAACATCTTCCCAGCAAGCTCCAGGCACGAAATTCCATTGCAAACAGTCCCTTTCCTCCCCCAAAGCCCATCGGGGGAGCACCTCCCTGCCCTCCTCAGGGATGGGCAGATGGCGATGCTCAAAAGAACAGGGGAGACAGGGAATGGCATCCCCCCATCGAGGGCCGGCTCAGCTCCTGCCTCTGCCTCCAGCTCTCTCCTCCCTCCATGCGCTTCCAACAAAGGGGCTTCTGTCCCTGTCCCCCCGGCCCGCACAGCAGCGGCCAAAACGCTACCACGGAGCAGAAATCCTCCAGAGAGGAGCCGAGGGTCCAGGGGTCACTGGACACAGCCCAGGCGCCCGTACTTTGGCGCTGGGGCAGAGCTCGGCTGCCGGAGTGAGCAGAAGGTACGGGAAAAACAAGGAGTCGGTGCCGGCCATAACTGGATTCTCAAATATGGCCAATCATGCTATTTTTACAGGGGCGTATTTATTTTTGGAGGACGCTGGGACGGATTCAAGAGTCTCTTTCTTCAGCCTGGCGGTATTTAAGGATCAGTTTGAACTGGCTCTATTTAAAGGCTTCGCCTCCTGCCCACTTTTCTTAACCCCTTGCACAAGCCTTTGCGTTCCAACCTTCCTAAAAACAAAACAACTCCCCCCCTCAAAAAAACACAACAATAACAAAAAAAGCACGAAAACCACACACCAACAGCACTGTGAACGCAAACCTACAAAGGGCCCCTCGGTAGCAGGAAGCAATCATCATTTCAGGCGATATTGTTAAAGCCGTAAAAAACAACAACAAAAAATATCCCTGCCAATCCCACTGCTGTGGTTTAACGGGAGTTTCGGCTGTTGATTGTACAGATCTTTTTAATGGAGTTTATCCTGACTGGAAATTGCCATGACAAAGCCAAGCTTTGCAAGGATCGTGCCGGGGAGCGGACGGGGAAACCGGGCACCACTGAGGTACAGGGACAGGGGATTTCAAACAGCTCCCAGAAAAAGGAAAATAAAAATAGTTTTAAAAATAAAATAAGAAAACAATAAAAAAAGAATTGGAGGTATCACAAAGCTCACTGCCTCTGTGAGGGGATCTAAATCTGAGGCTTTCTCCCAGCGTGGTAGGAAAGCTTCCAGACAGCATCATGGAGCTTGGTCAGCTTGGAGAGACAATAGCTCTGTGCCTCCCTGACCTGCCTGGATTTCAGGAAAGGAAACTTTGGGAGGAAAAAAAAAACTAAAAAAAAAAAAAAAAAAAAGATAGAGAAAAGAAAAATTAAATTACCCAATAAAAAATAAGAATAATTTTAAAAATACCAAGAACCCATACTCGGTTTGACTTGAGACTGTGTCCAGATGAATTTTTGCAAAGATCACATTCTGCTGCAGTAGGAGGAGGT
>VWYI01007352.1:3188-99233 GCA_013399455.1 Anthoscopus minutus | reverse complement strand
GTTTTACTTCTTTCTTTTCCAATACTAACCAAGGTGAACCAGCACACCACATTTCTCAAGAAATGCTGAAACAGACAGCAGGTCTGTGAGTGAGGCAAAAGTATACATATGACACGGTTCAATTAGGAAAAAGTTGAAAAAGACACCTTGTACCTTTCAAGACAGAAAATGAATCTGTTGCTTTGAAAATGAAGTAATATTACATGTGAAAACTGTCAAAACTCATGTAGAAAAATAGTAAATTCAGATGGACAATGAGAGAAACAAATTACAAAAATGCAAAATGTGAAAATCAGTGCAGCAGGATACTGTAAAGAAATATTTTGAACAGTATGTTTACAAAGAATGGATTCTGCAGCTCTCAGGGAACAGATTAGCTCAGTGCCCCTGCTGTAAACCCCTCTCTCAGAGAACTGCAGGGACACAGTTTGAAATCACATTACCCATTTTGGTCTCCCAGAAGCATAAAGGCAACCACAAACTGAAGAGTGCTACCATCAGTCCCAAGCTGATAAAGAAAAGCAACAGCCTCCTGATTGCTTTCATTTGCTGTCCAGCTAAGCTTCAGCTGACCATGAGTAGCTGTCCATGATTGTAGCGCTGCTCTGTGAGCCTCTTAAGTTGTTGCCACCACTGACAATTATGCAGAAGAGTCCTACAAGTCACTCCCAGCTGCATTCCAGTGTCCTGCCCTTAAGTTAAGGGTCTTAATTGCCACCTCTAGCTCAGTTCCAGAACCTGCCTTTCCCCTGTCCCCAGCCTTATTTCGAGTTTTACTCCTGCTGTTGACCAACTCCTTTATTACACATAACTTTGCTGACTCCTGGCATGGCCTTTGCCCAGGCACTTGTGTCACCCTTTGAAGTGGGCTCACCGCAGCATCCACTGGGTTTCATCTCACTGGGTTTCGTTTGGTCTCAACACAAGGCACACTGTCTTGTACCCAGGTCAGGCATGGAAACCACCACAAAGTTCAGAGAACAACAGCAGAAATGACTAACAACTGAAAAGATTAAAATAAACAAATGTACGTCACTTGGTTGAAAGAGTACTGGGAAGAGAAGAAAGGTGTAACAATGGCTTCCTGAAAGGTAATACTCTGAAGGTATGTCTAAAAGAACACTGAGAAGGGAAAATCTGGATATTACAGAAAAACACCCTAAAGCTGAGCTGTGGGAGACAGGAAGTCTCCATAACTTTCCTTTTAGAATTAGATGTTATAATTACAACCAAAATGCAAAGAGTTCTGTGGACATTTATGAATCTGAACTTAATATGACTTAGGTATTCTGTGGGTGAAGAGTGCCTATTATAAATTAACAATGGTAGCAACAGGAGTTCCAAGCCAGTTTCACCCTACATCAAGCAAGAAGGAATGTAGTACTGAAGCAAATGAACAAATGGGTTAGCAAAGTGAATTAGAACCTTAAGGCACAACTGTATGACCACACATAATGCAATAAAACAGGGCAGAATAAGCCCGAAGCCAAAGTTCTACTTTGCTCCACATAAAAAGTCCAAACAAGCAAACCTGTTCACTGTCCACAATCTGCAGAGTACAAGATTTGTTTCTTTCCTGCAGAACTTGTGGATTCCCTCATTTTGGAAATATGGTATCCCAAATTTTAAATCAGACAATGACAGAATGCTCCGACTCCAGTTCCACCCAGGAAACTACAGGCCCTGCAAAGCTCATCCCCAACAGCAACTGTTTGGCAAGTCAGTTCTCCTGCTCACATGTCTCATCCAGCAGCAGGTGCTGCCTGCTCTCTCATCTGCCTCTCATTATACCTTGCCTGGCAAAGACTGAGGTTTTGGGTTTGTCCTTCCCTTCAACTCTTGGTTTCTGCCTGATCAAAGAGAGCCATGTTAACACAAGGAGCAAGAGGAAAAGAGAGCATATGAGTGACTACTTTCTCAGGGTGAGTATGATCCTGAAATGGGCTGTGCCTTTATTTTTCCTCCTTCCCTCTCTCCCAGCTGCCAGATGTCCTTGGTTCTGCCACTGAGCAGAGGAGAAAGGAGGTTATTGGAGTTCATTCACACTGCACACAGGGCTGCTCTCGCCTCTCTTCCTGTTTGCAAGGAAGTATTAGTCCCTCTGACAAAGGGAGACAGAAAGAAGCAGACAAGTGGATAGGGGAAGAGGGAGAAGAAGAGGGAAGAGAAGAGAGAGAAAGGAGGGAAACAGGGAGAGGAAGGGGTTATAGTAAGACGATAAGACTTTTCTCTGGTTAACGAACTGGAAATGAATAATAGCAAGTGATATCAGGAGTGATGTAGCCACCTTGCTGCCATGAAATTCCTTTAAAAGGTCATTGACACAAGTTCCTTTGAACTCTGGAAAACAGCAAAACCCTGATCTGGATAAAAAAGACCTCTTGCCCTTTCTAAGCTTTCTACTGTCACCTCAGCTTTCAAGCTTCTGACTAAACTAGAGTATAGCCACCTCAGGAATGGCCAAAACCAGGGCATGCCCAGGCTTACAGCAAGGAAGATGTGACAATAGCAGCATCCCTCCATCTCCCCCTCCACTCCAAGCCATCCCTCCTCAGTCTTGTCTGGCCAGGTGAGCTGTGAAGCCAGTGTCCCAACGTGGGGGGAGACAGTGCAGAGTCACTTTGGAGGGACACCAACTTCTGCAACACGCACAGGAGCAGAATTTGCTGTTTGTAGCTGAACTGCAATAATACCCATGTCTGGCCACAACTCCAGCTCACTGACAGCTCAACACCACTATCAGCACCAACCTTCAGATGGCAGGAAGCATGACTGAGTCTTCAATAGGGGCTTCCTACAGGAAAAATCCCATCTGTGCTCCTCCCAGGAGGATGAAACATTCAGAGCAGCTGCCAGCAGAAAAGCAAAGGGCCTCTCTGCGCCACTTCTTGGGAAGGGGAAAGGAGAGAATCCAGCCTGGGTCCTTGTCCACAGAATGTGTCAGCATCAACTATAATAGCAATTTTTCCCTATGGAAACTCCCTTTAAATTGGAAACAACATTCTTTTGCCTGTAGCACTCAATTTCTCCAAGCAAATTTAGCTATCCTAGCAGTAAGTTTCTTTTCCTCTTGCACATTAAAATGCATCTATGCAAAGGTGGTATTGGTTTACAGGTCTGTTTTTCTTTCTAGGGCCCCTGTATTGGCTAATGGTGTCATTCCTTCACATTTCCAACCACAGCCTCAGATACACACACCACCAACCAAAAACCAAAAGAATAAAACCACATGTAAAAAGAATTCAAGCAATCAACAAAACTTCCTACTATAAAATAATCTGCTAAAAAAAATCCCCCTTCAATTTGGAAAGTTAAAGTTGAGGTGTCTGCAGCTCATTAATCCTGCTGCTGACCAGCTCTTACACACCCTTCATGCAGAGACAGCTCATCACATCCTACTTGAAGGCCAAAAATGCAATCTGACCCCACCACCTCAGTTTCTTTATAAATGCCACTGCATGACATCATGGAAAACGGGACCACAGACTCAGTTTCTTTCTGGATGCCTTGTCTATATTTATTCAGCCATCGATATCTTGTTCTGCAAAATCATACATAGCTATGCAAAACATAACAGTCAGGTATTCTTTGAAGCAACAGTTTTATAACCCAAAGCTTCCTTTGTCTTCCCAAAGAACAGTTTAACAGAGCCAAGTAATAGTGTCACTGAGATGAGAAGCAATGACAATAACCAACTAGGTCCAAAAAGCTGGGTTTTTAAACGGGGCTTGCACAAAAGTTGGAAGGGAGTGGGGAGAATTACAGAAGCCTCTCTCTTCAATAACTGTGGACTTTCTTGGGAACACCAAATTACAGAACAAAAACTCTACTATGGACCCTACACTCCTCCTTTATGACCATTAGTCCCACAGATGTTATAGCCCTGCTTCAGGGAAACATCAGTCTGACTCACAGCAGATTTGAGAAGTCAACCCAACGCTATTTCCAATCTAAAGCAAGAGTTCAGAACTTTCAAAAAAAAAAAAAATAAAAAGGGAAGCAAGAATGAATACCCAAAATACCACCCTAGTAGTGGCGATGCCAGGGAAAAAGGCTAAACCAGTCCACAAGGAACAAGTGAACCAATAAGATTATGTCTAGGGAAGAGTACTGCAGGCCTTTTTTTTGCAGACAGAAAATGGTAGTGACAAATAATCCCACAACATACTGGGTTTTTTTCTATGTGATGGTTTCCTTAAAAAAAAATCAATCTCAACTATGCAGTAAGAGAACAAGATTTCATAACCCATGCCTATGCTGGCCAAGCACCTTTATCAGCTAGAATCATGAAAAAAAAATCTCCTCAGCTCCCCAGGCTGTCTCAGTGCAACTCTTCAACACAGAACTTCAAACTACTGTTGACTCCTCTGAGCAGGAATATAGCACAGTCCACTCACAGTATTGAGCTACTAAAACAGATAAAAGCAAAAAAGAAGCAGCTGCAGCATTTTATCAGGAAGACAAGATGACAAAAGACACATAAAGCCATAGAATATATCATGGCAAAGTCAAAAAGAGAAACAAAAAGAGAAGTTAGAAGCCCTCAACTCCTATCCCTTGTCCAAACCACCTTCTCTTTCAAACTCTTCTCCATCTTTTACCATCCCATCTCCATGTCCAATGGTCTTCTCCATCTTTTACCAGCTATGAAATTAGAGGACATGGAGAGGCAAAAGATGAAAGAACAGAAAGGGAGGGCTTAGAGTGAAACTGTTTGTTCATTTTTCTGAATTCTTCCTTTTCTCCCACCCCAGGAGTACTTCCATCAGCATACTGCACATCACCATAACTGATACAAGATTGTTTCTGGGAAACAATCTCTTAATAATGTCTCCATATAACACTTTGTATCCAAGCACCATTCCATCCAAAAGCATCAATCAAAACAAATACTACTGCTTACAGGCAAACCAGAAATACAGTACTGGATTGCAAAACAGGCAGAAAACTCATTAAGATTCCCTTCAGGGCAGTAGGGAAAAAGCACCAATTCCCATTCATAGAAGGATCATCCCTAGATGTAGCACAGAGGTCAGGAAAAAATTACAGTACTACAGAAATATCCATTTGAAGAACACATCTGACAGATACTGTAACAGAGTTTTAAACTGCTTCAGAGCAAGCTTGACTGGTAGTCTATTCGTCACTCAAGCATCATCAGAGATCTGTTTTGTCAGGTTTTGCTAATACTACTCTCAGAAGAGCAGGAGAAGAGAGGTAGGGTCGCAGATGTACATATCCAAACATAGATCAGCAAGAAGACTGCAGCAGAGCAATAAAGGAGACCAGAAGAGCTGCCAAGAAACACAGAGAAGACTGGCAGAGGGGTGCAGGTCAGAATAAAGAACTAATACGAGCTTTGCTGCAAAGTGAACTTGCCCTGGTTTTGACTACTCTTCTGGATTCTGGCCTGTATGGGCTATTTCTGCTTTGGGGGTCATTGCAACTGAACCCTTACAAGACACAGTATCAACAAAATAAGGAGGACTTCTCTGAGTTTTATAAACCCTCCAAGCAGATACTAGGAGGGAAGGGTTAAAGGCCTGAAAATGAGAGAAAGAGATCTGTGTGACAGGAAGGGAGCATGTGAGAGTGCGTGTGACAGGCTGTGTAGCTGAATGTGTGTGTCAATCTCATTACCTTCAAGGCTCTTGGCCAAACGTGGAGCTGAACTTTCTGCAGACTTTGTCCTGCCAAGTCATGTTCCCTTCTCACACTGCCTGACATCACCACAAATACTCAGCTCAAAAACAGAGCCGGACAGAATCCACCGCTCAAACCCCAGCCAGTGAAACAGCTGCACTCACAGCACACCCACAGATGGGAAAACAGAGCCACCGACTCTCCTCACAGGTTGCCTCTGAAAGCCCAGGAGGCCTCATCCTCATCCATACAGATAGTGTGCTACCAAGGTACAAAGAGATCAGAGGTGCTATCAGACCAGTGTTTTCCTATTGACCCAGTAACAGCCCAGAACAGACTGAAAGTATGCACAAAGGCAAAAGAATGTAACCATCAGACCATGTGAGTTTGTCACAAGCATCCTGCTGCAAGCAGTGCAGTCTATTCCCACCTCTGGCACAACCCTGTCACAAGAAGAGAGCCATCACACATGACCCATGGACAAATGAGAAACCAGTGATCCTGCAGACTGATGCTCAGGAATGCTGCATGAAGCCAGCAAGCACTATCCTGTCAGAGCCCCCCTGTAACCTTGACTTCTCAGAAATAAGTGCAAACCAAAGATCAAGGCTGCAAAATGCAGCACATGTACAAGTGTGTGGGAGCAGACAATGGGACTAAGCCAACAAGTGGCTGCATTTCTTATTTTGATCCTTGTGTCAAGGAAGAAGGGTGTGGATGGCCCACTGATTCTGGGACACTGCTAAAGGCACCACCCAGAGCAAGTATCAGGGAGTAGCAGTGGAACATGATACTGAAACAAGGGAGAACAAAGTCTGCAGTCTCTTCTTGTTTTTTTCTTCAGCCTTCACCCCCAGTCTGCTGCTTAAAAGCAGCACTTTAGAAAATGCCCTCAAAGCACAAGTAATAGGGAGAAAATCCATGTTTTCTTCAGGCAAAGGTTTCTCTTTTCTCCATTCCTGTTCAATTTCTACAAGAACAAACAGCAGCTTGAGAGCTTTCTGCAGACCTAGGAAAAATTTTTCTTCAGTCCCATACAGGCCAGAAAGTTACCTCCCAGTTTTCAGACACAGGCTAACATAGTCTACATTGTATGAGCTATAGTTATTTTATTTTTTACGTTTTAAATTTTTATTTTTCATTTTAAAACACACCTCACAACAGAATTTCCCTCTTCCTTTGCTAAGGAAGGGGTCCTGACACCTTCCTTAAAGGTGCATTAGTACAACCTTGCCCATCCACATGATATATGGACGTTAAATCATATCCTTACCTAGGGCTTCCTGTCCAGATATGCAGATGCCTGAGAATGTCCATCTCACCAGCTATAAACATAAAAGCCATCTTTTGAACTTCTTCCTAGCCCTGTCACAGAAATCAGCATATTATTCCTTTCCTGCACACAATGGCCAAAGGTGGGAAGCAGTCAAACAGAAAAGTGGAATCACAAAGTAGCTGTTTGAGTGCAAGCTGACAGATTCTCCTTCTACTCTTGGAGCCTGCAGCTGAGCTGAGCTGCCCTGCCTCGGTGGCACTTCTCATGCAAGCCAATGCACGCTGCTGAGGGTTGCCCACAGGACTCTGAGTGTGCATCTGTGCCTGCATGTCAAGGCATGCACTACCACAGCAAGTCCCAAAGGCTGCTCCACTGCAAGTTCATGTGCCCACACAAAGCTGCATGTGAATTTCTGCTGGCAGATGTGCAAAAAGCCACTCTGCATCTCTGACTGTGAGTCCATCTCCCCAGCAAAAATCTCTGGCAAGGCATGTGGAGTCCTTTGGGGGCTGGCACATTTCTGCATGTATGTCCGTGGCAACCAAGACACACTACAGAGCTGTTACAGAAGCCTACCTCTTCACTCTCATTTCATAAGAGCTCTAGATGAGACTACTTAAATTCCAAACATTTTCCTTTAAATGGGTTTTACACACAGTTTTCAGGATTACTTACTAATTAATTTTCTAAGTTAATGGCAATTAATGATGAAGTCTAAAACAACCATTTAAACAAACAAATGCAGGCCCTATTCAAGCAAGACATAGCAACTGGAGAATTTTAGACTTTTAAAAGTCTAATTCTTAAACTCTAAAAAGCCACTAAGTCCACAGAGTCAGTATAAAACAATTCTCTCTTAAAAAGACAGAAAGATTAGTTTCTTCAAGTCACTTAGTAAATTATTTCAGGTCACTCAAAGCTGGTGGAGGCCGCATAAAATGTGTGGGAAGTAACTCTCTTACAATCTCCAAATGAAAACAAGACAAGGAATGATGAGTTATGCTCATTCTAAGATCTGGACAGAGACAATTACCTAAACCAAACAGTTCATTCTGCTAAATACAGATAACATTACCCTGATAGAATCAGTTATGTAATAACATACACCAGCAAGCATATTTTCTCCTATCTATCCAGCACATGATTTGTGTGATTGCAGTATAATTATAAAAAAGTGCATATTTGATTTGACTTTTTTATTCAAATGCAGTTTTGTACAAGTCATGAGGAAAGAAATTCACCCAGTAATTACAACTGACCATTTTGTAATGTAAACATTGACTGTGATATAATAGCATAAACAGATGTATGCAGATACACTGTATCATCCTGTTTGGCAAGAAGCAGCAATGGATGAGCCGAACTGTTTAGACTAAAGCCACTTTTTAAGGAATTATCAAATGCAAAACAAACTTTATCTGAATTATTTAAATCACTGACTTTAATCATGATTTCTATCAGCAAGTGGGAAGCCTTGATTAAAACCACTTGACCTTGTATGCCTCATAGCTGCAGTAGGACCAGGGGACCAACACTGCCCTGCTTTGTGGAGGGAGAGAGGATATGACTTCCACATCATATTAGTTTCAAGAAATCTTTATGAGCATATTTGCTTTTTAAATCTTAAATCAAACTAGAAAGTCTTATATGCAAGGAGACACCTACTCTCTTGTCAGTCATGAGCTTTAGCAATCAGTCTGATACTCACCTAACAACTTATTTACATCTCAGAGAGGTTTCTATGAGTACACAACATAACCTGACTCTGCAACATGGCTTTTAAATTGCTTCAATTCTCACATCCCATTTGATAATTTTCCTACTTAATCCTTATAGACACTAGTTTGGGTCTGGTCAAACAGGAATTAGATTGCTCAAATATTTTCTCCTCATTTCCTCACTAAACTTTTTTCCCCCCTCCTTAAACCTAAGGGAAAGGCCTGCAATGCTCCGCTCTCCTCCGTGTACTGCCTTAGTTAACCTTTGTCCTCCCCAAATAAGATTGTTAAGAGCTTGAAAGAGTATACTTCAAAGTGATTTATAATATTACACCAAAATTATGTAAATCACCTTAACATTTTCTTTTTGACACTCCATAAAGCAAGTAATTTTGCTTTACAGGAAATTTGGTTTTGAGATCTCCAGATATAAAAGTACAAGTTACCCTAGCTTTAGGGGTGTCTCCCTTTCAGTGAGAATACAAGAAAGGAATTTGTCTGTGTTCCAAATATGGGAAAAAAAGTATTTGGTCACGAGCAGGAAGTCACAGAACAAAATTGACATAGGAGTGCTAAAGGAAGCCATTGTACCATTTCTAACTGATATATTTTTAAGGTCTGACCGAACATGGACAGGCACTTTTCATTTAACAATATTATACACATCTCTCAAACCTGAAGTAAAGACAAATGAAAATGCTAAGTCAAACACAGTACTTGTATACTAGCAGAAGCATGATCTAATGACCAAGTTCAACCTATTTATAGCTTTGGTGCAGACCTGTGCCTATCAGAAGGAAGCACTCCCCTGAATTCCCTCCTAAGATGAAGTTCCTTCAGAGGAAACAGAGACAGTTTCCACAGCTGAGAGAATGTGACTCTGCCTTCCTGAGTTATTAGGCGGTAAGGAAAACAAGTTAACACATCCTACAGAACATTCTCCCCCAATGAAACAAGGTATCTTTGTACAGAATCATAAAATGGTTTTGAATGGACCTAAAAAGTCAAGCGGGTTCAACCCCCACCACCATGGGCAGGAACACCTATGACAGCTCTGGAAGACTGACTTTTCTGCAATCCTGTCAGGTATGTGAATCTCATTACTTGGTGGGGGAGGGAAAAGAGGGAGAGTGACAAACAATCTGATAAGCTTTCCTATTCAACATGCAAAGACCCACACACATCTGCAACAATGAAACTTCCACAGCAGCTGCTTCCAGAGCAGAAAGTAGGATCATCCTTCAATGCATCCAAGACAAAGTACATTATATTCTATACTCTTCCTTAGGCAGATGGGATCACAACTTCTGAAAAACAGCAACAGTTAAAGATTTTTAAATTCAAAACTTGAAATTTTGAAAACAGTTAGTCTTGACAGCCATACAATCACTGGCCAGATGTAAATACAAGTGACATACTTCTATGATTTGAGACCATTACCATGATCTAACATCCAACAACAGCAAAATATTAATCACTCTGTTTATTTCAGAACAAGCACTCTGAGTTGTGAGGACTAATGTGAGAGAAAGGAAAAGAAAGTCATAGCAATCAAATGCACTTTAACACACTGGAAACACGACTCTTCCTGCAGGTGTAGGACAGGGACAAGGCAGCAAACTCCTGCTGTGTATCTGTATGGCTGCACGCCTGCCCTGCACAGCCTCCCGGTAAGAGAAACATGCTGACAAGGCACAGGGAGCTGCAGCAGCAGTAACTGGAAACAGCAAGCAATGGCAACCCCAGGCACACTGCCAGGACACACTAATTCTGTGATAGTTTCCTGCCCTATTTTTTTTAGATTAGGCAATTTCTTTTACATCTGTATACATACATATATATATATATAAATAGTCCCTGCTATGGTATTTCTTTCTGCATCCCTTCACAACACGAGTAGCTGCAAGTTTCCTCCAGCAGCTACAGAACTCCCATGCAGCTCCACAATGACCCATTTTCTGTCCTCCCTCAGGCTGGTTTAGGTTTATTTCCTCCACCTTTTATTTTGAGGGTCTGGGTCCTGTTTTTTCTCCTGCACAAGCTGGCATTCCTGTATGAAAAAGGATGCATGGGCATATGCATGTACAAGAAAGTAGCATCACTACAGGTACTAGATTTCAAAAAGGGGAAATTCCTCACACCAGGAAGCCACACAGTCTGTCTGCCCTCAGAAGCCTTGCCACAGGTGCAGTTGCAAAGAAGTGTAGTAACGCCAACCTCCACCTGGTCCTAGCTCAATATGTACCACATCCAATGCCCTCTTTCCACAGCCCACATGACAGAAAGGTAGAGCTTGGCAAAAACTGGCTTTCAAACAGTTTTTGTTTCTGTAATTGAAATATAAGGGAAAAAATATAAGGGATGTTTTTCTACCTCAGCAAGGGGGTTATTCAGGATGAATTAAAACGTCAAACCCACCACTCAGTAAAGGAAATAAAAGCCAGGTTTTCTGTTGTCTGTCCTCAGGTATAGCCTTCACTCTGACACTCAGGAATAGCAGATCAACTCCATGTACCTTGGAACAAGAAGCAGATCCAAGAGAACTCTTCCCTACAGACAAACATAACCTGCAGTCATAGACATAAACTGTCTGACACTGTTAGTCAGAAACGTGACTCAGTGTTGGAGACTCTCTCAAAAAAGCCTTGCAGGGAAGGGCCCAGCTGTCCCTTCAGGAAAAAGAAAATAAGGGAAAAGTTTCAAGAGACAGAGCATTTCTCTTCCACTGATGATCCAAGGTTTGCTTCCAGCCCATAACAAAATCTGGTCTTGACAAAACTATGGACCTTAGCACCATAAGTGTTAGTGAAATGGCACAATGAAGCTACCAATGTAAGCGAAATTACCTTTTAACAGCACCATGCAAATTGACAGCCATACAGACAAGTTTCTGTCCTAGAAAACTCTCGACCTGGGTTGACAGGATGCAACAGGTGAATGACACAGAGAACTTCAAGTTGAGCGAGAGGAAAGCTAACAAGTTACCACAAAGCAAGTAAACATCTCCTGACAGCACCACCGGAGACAACAGACAGAAACTCGGGCTCTTCAGATGCACAATAGCCACGAGAAACTGATACCGCTCCCCAGACGCCTCCGACCCCCTTAGCAAACGGACTCTCTCCGACAGCGCAGTCCCCGCCTGCAGACACCGCGCATCCCGGTCGGCCCCGGGCTCCGGACCCAGGCCGAGAGACTGACCCCTTTCCCTCCCGTCCGCCGGGCCCCACTCAGAGGACGCCGCCAGCCCGGACCGCACCCCACCAGGCCCTGGGCGCCTCAGCGGGACGGGCCACCGCCGTCCCTCTTCCTTCCAGCACCTTCCAATGCCGCCCGGCCCGGCCGGCAGCACAACGCGGGTGCCGCGGGTAACGCAGGGAACGCTGCGGCGCTTGGGCCGGCGCAGGCCGCGGGGCGGGACAGCGCGTCCCCGTCCCCCGCCGTGAGTCACGGCCCCGCTGGCGGCGAGGAGGCGCCGCCGCCCCCACAGCCAGAGTGAAAAGTTACCGGCGCGGGCCGCGGCTCCCGGCGATGCGCGGCCGCCGCCCCCCGTGGCGCAGGTGGCCGAGCCGCGGGCGGGAGGGGCGGCCCGGCCCGGCGCTGCTCCCGGCGCTTTTCCCGGCGTTGATCCTGGCTCCGCGGCGGAGCTGCCGTGATGTCACGTGGGCCTGGGTCACGTGCAGACGGCACCCGCCCCGCTCCGCCCCCGCGGGTCCTGCGGGACCCGTGCGGTCCCGCCGCCCGGGAGTCACCGTGCCCGGAGCCCCGCGCCGCGCCCGCCAGCCAGACCGCCCTCAGCTTAGCGAAACCGGTAGCAACAACAGAACAATCCCAAAGCAGGTGCCATGGGAACAGCGCGAAATACCCGTCCGCAGAGAACCTTCTCCTTCCAGCACTCGCCAAGAATCTTCTCAGCGGTGCGGTGTCGGTAAACAAAGAAAAAAAAAAGAAAAAAGAACGCGGCTTCTTGCTGACCTAGAGATAGGAAACACAATTTAGTGTAAATTCACTAAGCATTCGAGCATAAGCAAATTAAACACGCTATTCCGTCCAGCTGAGTCTCCTGTATTGCAGCAACCCTGCCCTGAAATAACCTCTGGTTCACAAACAATTTGGCACTCTTATTAAGACCTTACACACGACTTTCTAACGCTGCAAACTACGTAAAGTTTTAAGAAAATAAACAGGTACAAAAGGGCTGAGTTATGAGCCGCTGTGCTTCATGACTCCACTTCTGTTCAAACACGAGACCCATGTTTCCTTCTTCAAAAAGAGAAAACTTGAGAACCTCATTCACCTCCCTCTATGCACTTCTGCGTGGAGATAAACACTAAGTAACTAAATTCGTTCAGCTGCCTATGATTTTTGCCTCTACACAGCACCAACGAGATCCTCGGCCAACGATCCGGCGGATGCACAGGCGGCAGAAGCTGGGTTTCGTCTCACACTCGTCTAATTCGACCAAGTTTCGTAAAGAACAACCAAAACTCCGCAAAAGCCGCCAACGCTGGGCAGGCTCGTTGCCAAGAGCCAGGAGCAGCTGCAGCCTTCCATTCCACATGGGCATCCTCGGGCTGACCCGAGAGACGCGACGGGGAGCGACCCACGGAAGTACGACTGCCGGGCTGTGCGTGCCAGGCCGCCTTCCCTACTTCTGCCCACGAGTTTACCCAGAAGAACACGGACAACGTCAGGACACTGTGAAACCTCGTGTCCTAAAGCGAAGCTACGGCGAGGGTGACGCCGCTGCGCCCTCACTCCCCCCCGCTCCTACCGAGCACCTCCACGGCTGCAGCCGCCGCAGTGCTGCCAGTGGAGATCAGCGCCGCCAGTCCGGCGGGCCCAAGCGGCTGCCCCGGGGCTGAGCGGGGCTGTTCGCCACCGGGACCCTCCTCCTCGGGGGCGGGCGCAGCGCCGGGAGCGCGGTCGGGGCTGTGCGCTGTGAAACTGCGTCCGGCGGGGCTCCGTTCCGGGAGGTGTGCGAGCGCCATGGCGGGCGAGCGGGGCGGTGCCGTCCTGTTTCTCCTGGCGGTGTGCCTGCAGCCGCCGCCCGCCCGGGCTCGCAGCCTCCGCTTCGTGACGCTGGTGAGGGGGTCGGGGGGACACGGGGGGAGCCGGGCCAGGCCAGCATGGCCAGGCACAGGCCGCAGTGACGCGGTGCCGCCCGCAGGTGTACCGGCACGGAGACCGCTCGCCCATCAAGGCCTTCCCGCGGGACCCGTACCAGGAGAGCGCCTGGCCCCAGGGATTCGGGCAGCTCACCCAGGTGCGAGCGGAGCGAGGCGAGCGGGTGGCGGGGGCCGTGCCAGGGACCGGACCGCCGGTGACGCCCGGTGCCGTTGCAGGTGGGGATGCGGCAGCAGTGGGAGCTGGGCCAGGCCCTGCGGCGGCGCTACCGCGACTTCCTCAGCGACACGTACCGGCGGCAGGAGGTCAGTGCCAGCCCCTGTCGGGGAGCTGCGCTCTCGGCCGCCCCGCGGTGGGCCCCGGGCAGTCAGGGCTGCGGGTGGCTCCTTGGGGAAGGGAGACGCCGCCGGGAGGACTCGTCTCCAAGTATTTTCGTTCCTTAGCCCGTTCCCACTGCAGCAAGGAGAAGGGCCGAGGTGCAGGCTCTGTGCTGAGTCTGGCCGCGGGGCACGGATCGGCCGCGTCTCAGCGCTGCCCTCGCAGCGGGTGCGAAGGCAAATCTAGCCAGAGTTGTGAAACTGTTCGAACCGCCTACTCTGAAGTCCAGGAAGCTAAACAGCAATGTGTGTTGTAGCTGGTATTTGTTTCTTATTCGAGCTTGTGACATTTTTTTTCCTGTTACACTAGCTCACAAGAATGCAGCCCGTGTTGGCCCTGCCCTCCCCAGTGCACTTGAGGTACCATCTCACCAGAGCCTGTAAATATAAGTAGTAGTTACTAGCCAGCAATGACCTCATTTCCTTTCACCTGTAAAGTATTGACAGCTTTAGTTACCTAAAGCCATTCATTCCCCTCTCATTAGGATGTTCTCACACTTTATAAGAGTTCTTGAGAAACTGGTAAGTTTCTTTTGGAAAAAGTCACAGAGCCCTTATGGAACCATATACTAAGCACAAGGGAATTTATAAAATATTTTTTTAAAAAGTAAGGAAATCCAAAATCCTCCGAAATACCCCTGCTAATAATCAACTGGTATTGAGTCAATTGAAACATGAATAGGTGTCCAGTCAGGAGGCTTGTTCAGATGGACAGCAGGCAGCCAAGGCCCCTTGTCCCATTACAGGCTCTGCACCACTTCAATTATTTTATCTGAGCTCAGTTAAGCTGATTGAACAGATTGGGCAAAATAAAAATCCCCATACACTTTTCCTTGTTTCTCCCCTTCCAGGGCTTCCCAATAAGAACCCAGCTTCAGTCGCAGTTCAGATTACATCCCTTCTTTGATATTTACTTCATCAACAAAACTTCCAGCTCAAACACAGATCCTTTAATTATCCTCAGCAGTTCCTTACCAAACTTGCTTCATTCTTACGTATACTTAACAGCTTCTTTGAGTTGAAACTGTTTTCCTTCTCTTGCTCGAGAAAGAAAAACAAACCAAGACATGTGCAAACAAAAGCTGTTCTGCTAACCAAGCCTGAACCCTTGCTCAAGTTGAGCAACCTCTCTTGTAAGAAATGTTGCCTCTGGGTGACCATCTGTCACCTGACCCAGCGACAGTCTGGAGCCTGGCAAAAGGTGCTGAAGAAAGCATGTACACTCAGGGCTTAACTGCTTAGGGTTTTTATGATACTTCTAGAATTAGGTCCTTATCTTTTAAAATATTTCCTTTTTATTTCTTCAGAGCTTACCAAGGATAAAAGCAAACCTGTCTAATGAGCACAGGGTCAGATTTTTCAAGCCACAGTTAAGAGGTAAAAGTGGGCAGACATTGATGTCAGAGAAAAGACCAGTTGAGTTTTTTTCTTGTGACTGTAAAGTTTCTGAGGTACACTTCACATGAGAGAGATTATACAGAGTATATATATTTTATGTTCCTCTCCTAACATTTAAAACAAAATCCCCATCTTTACATTATATTTCATTATTCAGTCTTTTTGTTCTTTTTTAGGATCAAACATGCTGTTTCCTGGGACATTCTTTTATGATTTCCCGTTGTTCCTCTTGTTTTATCACTGGTTTCTCTCTTAAGTTTCCCCTTAGCTATTTTCAGTACGCAGATACCAGAATACTAAAGTTTTGTCATTTTGACCTTCTGAACGTTGCTGTATTTTTCTCATTTCTCCTTTTTTCTGGCTCAGATCTCTCTCTTCTGAGCTCTAGAATGGTCAAGTCTTGGCCCATTAATCCCAAGAGCCCACAATGACCAAAGAAAATCCCAGCCTTCCTTGTTTTTCTTTACTCTCCTGCTAGTCAGATGACTCTTGTCTTTGTTTCTCAGATGGAAAAACTGAGGCTTGAAGAAGCCATTTATTTTCCTGAGCACAGTCAGTCATTCCTAGAACTGACAACAGAATGCAAGAGTTTGCTTCAGTCCTGCTCTGCAAATATAGTGCATTTCCTATCTTTGCCCATAGTTTTCTGCATCTTTGCCTTCCACATCTCTGACTCTTCCTCAGACTCTTCCTTTCTAATTCTGACCTCTGCACAGTGCACCTGGGTATCCCACTGATCCAGACCAGACAGCTCCAGTATTAGACAGCAGATTGTCTTTGTGTGTGTCCTTACAGTTTTGTCCAGGCCAGCATCAGCAGGCTTGTTCCCTTCAGCTCCTGTTCTGCTGTTGTCCGTGAGCTGCGGCAGGGCGCTTGGCAGCATTCCTGGGTGAGTGTATCGTCCTGTGCCTGAGCATCGCGTTAGTAATGGTGCACTGTCCCTGTCCTGGCAGATCTTCATCCGCAGCACGGACTGCGATCGGACACTGATGAGTGCAGAGGCCAATCTGGCAGGCCTCTATCCCCCAGGAGGACAAGAGATGTTCAACCCTAACATCTCCTGGCAGCCTATCCCTGTGCACACTGTGCCTGAGTCTGACGAAAGGGTAAGTTCATCTCAAAGACATGTATTGACTACTCAAGTAGTGTAGTGCCCAAAAATACTTGCTACAGTCTTGATTCAGATTGTCTTCTCCTGGGACCTACCTTGCAGAGGTTTTTCTGTTTTCAGAAAAAATTGAAAGAATTCAGGGGGCTGGGTTCACTCAACCTGTGAGGGGCAACACTCAAGCAGACCATGCATGGTCTGGAGTGTGTCAGCAGGCAGTACTTGAGGCTGTTCATAGATACAGTCAGGGTTTCATGACAGCTGTGCATGTTTACCTGGTGACCTGGCTGCTCTTGTCTCTGCCCAGCTACTGAAGTTCCCTTTGACCCCTTGTCCACGGTATGAACAGCTACAGACTGAGACACGGCACTCAGCAGAGTACATAAATAAGACCAAAGAGAATTGGGTAAGTGATTGTTTGCATGAGATAAGGTGGTTCTAGGCTTGTAGTTACCACCTCTGTATAATCAGAGCTCTGAGAAAAGGGAAGAGATACCAGTGCATATAATACAGTATGAGATTAGAAAATTGAGGACCTTTCTCTTTTCTCCAATCTACAGCAATTCCTGCAGATGGTGGCAAAGGAGACAGGGATCCGGGATATTTCTCTCGAGAGTATATGGAGTGTGTACGACACACTGTTCTGTGAAGTAAGTCTGGCCATCATCTTACACCCACTGGAATCTGGTCTTTAGGATTCACTGGATTTGGTGGAAGTTATTTTACAATGTCTCACGAAACAACTTTTCACCCTACCATTAGAAGTAATGTTCTAATTTCAGAATAATAACAGTTCTCACTCACTAGAGGCGTGTGCCAAGAATTACCTGTTTTTGCACCCCATAACCTCTCACTCTGTAGCTCAGATATATATCATGTCAGAGTCAGAAGTCACACCTGCATAGTAAGTATCTCTTGAAAGTCACTAGAAAATTACTGCAATCTTTAGATCTCTGTGGACAGGCCTAAGTCCAATAGGATATATGTGAGATCTCTGCAAACTGAAGAAACATTCACTTTATGATTTAAATTGGGTCCTTAATTAGGACTATTCCTGGTGCTACCTCTATCTCTCTGTTGCTTTAAATCAATCACTTTTCTTTCTGTGCTTCTGTTAATACCAGGTGTAAAAGAAAATAATGCTATCCTAAGTTAATTTGGGTTCACTCACATCTGTTTTGGGCCTATTTTAAGGTCCTTTGTCAGAGAAAGACTCTAGATGCAGATGTTTGCCTTTACCATTTGGGATGGGGCCACCAGACTCGATATTTGAGTTGATTTCTGTTGAAAGCACATCCCATGAAGACTTAAACAAAATCAGAAATTGGGTTAGCTGTGCTATGATAAAACGCTTAACTGAAGGTCAGTTAAAGTTGTTACACACAAGTTTCTTGGTGTATAACTGTACAGCGTGATGTAAATTAAGGACATCTTTCATGTCAAATTAGTGAATTATTGAATTATGGACACAGTAAACCGAAGCATTTTGACGCTGTCACACTGATTCTATAGATGTACAAAACTGCTTCACTCGCTGGCATTGATACACAGTGGTGTGCACTGGTTTGGGGGTGTAAAAGATAAATCAACAGGGAATTGCACTTTGCTATGTAGAGTAGCAGCTTGGGCTGCTGCAAGCTGAAAGTATTCCTGTCCAGAGCTGCATTGTAGTATGTGAATTTGCCCTTTGTATCACAAACCTGATTTCCTGTCTTGTAACAATCACAGTGAATCAACTTCTGTTGGTAACAAAATATCCTTTGGTCAGAGAGATCAAGAATTTCAGATCTTCATTTTCAGGAGTCACTTAATGAGCTTGCAGATTGGGCCTGGAAGGCCAGCTAACAACCACTATAATCGCCAAGTACTTTGAGAATAGCCCACAGTCCCAAAGCAAAACCAGAATGTTGTTAAGGAAAGAGTATTTCTCACTCAGAACTGTACCCTTAGGCTGATTGGTCTCTTCAGCTCCTTTGGTCTTCCTCCTTTTTAGTAAGTCATGCAAAAAATGCCCTGAAGAGGATTGTTTTTCTCACCTGAGCCAGTAGAGTCATTCTGCTATCTGGATGGAGACAATAAAAAAGTCCAAGAAATAGCTGAATTTACCGTCTATTCTCTTTGTAAATTAATGAAGAGCTAAATATCTAAGCTGATGGAATTTCTCTGAACCACTCAGACAGAACGGGCCCTTAAGGATATTTAGCCTCAACTTCTGGAAGTCTAATGGGATGTGGCAAAGAAAATTATTCTCAGTAATGCTGGGAAACCACAATTGCTGTTTGTCTGCCATTATAACTAATCCTTTCATGTAATGGGTTGGCTGCAAAGCAAGTTCTTCTCTTGGTTCCCAGTTCCGGGGCTCCTGGGTTTGAGTACAGGACTTTGTCAGTGGTGCATCCCAGTGTTATGTCCACAGAGCACTCACTAATTTTGTCCAGTATCTTTCAGGTGCCCTCAGAGCCTCCGGGGAAACAAGTGCAGGTACACCAGAAACCCTGAGTGTGTGTTCACTCTTTTACCTGTTTTGTTTCTTTGACTACATGCCATTTGCAGGGCAGAATCAGCCACATGTAAAGTTAACGCCCTAAGATTATTGGATCAATTACAACATAACCTTGCAAGGTTAAATGAAAGCTGTGATTTCACAGAAATGTAGCTCCTAGGTTGCAATTTCTGAAACAACATTAAAACCCACATATATTTTTGTACACAGCATAGCAGTGTGAGGTCAGGAGCATAAATAGGAAAGGGGCTTATTGCATATTTAAAATAGTATAGGGAAGCAGCAGCAGTATGGGCAGGTCTCCAGTCACCCTCTGCTTCTCTGTTTAATCTATGACCTGTGCTACCTGTGCATGAGTACTCTGTTTCTCTTTCTAGCAAGCACACAAAATGGATTTGCCTGGATGGGTGACTCCAGATGTCATGACTCAGTTGAAGGAACTAAAAGACTTTGGGTTTGAATTTCTGTTTGGGATCCACAATCGGGTAGAAAAAGCTCGTCTGCAAGGCGGTGAGTGCACCAGGGAGGGAGCCTCGTGCTGCTCTCTCTGGTTTTTGCCTCTTACCAGCTGTTCTCTTTCCTCAGGGGTCTTGCTGGATCACATAAGGAAAAATCTAACCAAAGCAGTAAATGTTTCTTCCCATCAGAACCTGAAACTACTTGCCTATTCAGCGGTAAGTTAGAGCCGGGGCTGGCTTTAACCATCTCCTTCTGCTTACAGGGGATTGGGACTTGGTGATAGTTTTAACCCTTTCTAGCTTCCCAACAGCCCATACAGTGACCAGGACATGCATCTTCGCCTCAGACTGGGTGAGAGATGCAGTATCTGGCGTCATTCCTCTGGGATCCCTGAGGAAAATTCTCAATGTGTCCTTGTTCCTGTTAGCTCAGGCTCATGAAGGAGACTGGCAGACTTTGGGGAGCCACTGCTCTATTTATTGGCTAGATGGGTCGATGCTACTCAAATGTGATATTTTAGAAGTGTGGATACAGTTGTCTCCCCTTTCCAGCAGCCTACTGCCTGGAAAGTCAAGCATCTTTTCCAAATTGCTCTCTAGAGATTAATTCTCAAAAAACAGTGCAGGATATATACAGCTGTTTCACTTCCTCTTCTCTGGCACTATCACACACCGCTGTTCTAGCAGTACAGTTCCTCTGCCATTTTCCAGGTGGAAGTTACAAAGGTGATGTCCCCTCAGCACTGCCTTGTCCATTACTGGTATGATCTGAGCTGCCCTGCCACATCCCTAAGGGTGACTGATTTGGTTTTTTTCCCTCTTTCTCAGCATGACACCACACTTGTGGCACTGCAGATGGCTCTAGATGTCTACAACAAGATCCAAGCACCATACGCCTCATGTCATTTATTTGAACTGTACCAAGAGGATGATGGGTGAGGGCTGCAGTAAAGATGTCTGCTGTGATTTTGCCTTGAGGGTTAGATACCTAGGCTAGGCTCCACTCTTGGGGCATGCAGTCTTGCTCCTAGCTGCAGACTCTCACGAGGAAAACTTATCACCATAATAAAGAAAAGGGTGTGCACACTGAGTTTTTGGGAAGGGATGACTTCAACTAGAGAAAAAAAAACCCATCTTGCTGTGTTTCATTTTCAGTAACTTCTCCGTGGAGATGTTTTACCGGAATGAGAGTGGGAAGGAGCCCTTCCCACTGACAATCCCTGGCTGTCAGCATAAATGCCCATTGCAAAGATTCCTGGAACTCACAGATCCTGTTGTTCCCCAGGACTGGGAGCAAGAATGCAAGATATCAAGCAGCATTCACGACACAGGTAAGCGCAGGCTTGACCAGAGTGTAGCAGAAGGGGAAAGTCTGGATGATACCATGCTGACCACTTATTTTCTCCCTTACAGAACTCTTTGTGGGTTTGGCTGTGTGTGGATCCATTCTCCTTCTCCTTATTATTCTCCTCTTGACTGTACTCTTTCGCATACAGTCTCAGCCCCCTGGCTACCGGCACGTTTCCAACGAAGGAGAAGAGCAGGCCTGACAGTTGCTTCAACTCCTTCCCAGGCAGTAGGAGGGAGCTGTGATGCCCCTAAGGATGATTGGGCACCTTCAGTTAATCAGCATATTTCTATTTTGGCCTTTGCTTGCCAGAACAAAGCTGGACTTGATTTCTGGATGTTTTCTAAAGGTGACATCCTTTAGAAAGGACTGAGCAAAAGAACTGAGCTACTCTAAGGAAATGACACCGTGACTTTGAAGCCAATGCACTGTGTGGTGCCCTGGTCCTCATACAGCTTACCCAGTCTGGGATTCCCAACATGGCCAGTTTGAGGTTTTCCTGCTTTCAAGTGACACCACTCACCATGACTGTGGCAAAGAAGCTTGGGCCTCCAGCAGCTGCCACATCCAGTTGCATTTCTCTTCAGGATCAACCTACTTGGAGTGGTTTTCCCTCACACCAGAGGGCTGCTGATGTGTAGAAGGGCTGGGCTTGAGCTGAGGGTGCAGCTCACCAGCAGTACACCAAGACTTACCTGCTGTCCATACAGAGGGAACTGCTGTGGATGACAGGGGACATGTAAAGTGTTTCTTGAGGTTGCTGTCAAGTAGTTTAGTTGCTGCTGGCAACTGGGGATTTTTTCCCCCTCTTCATATTATGGTTCAAGAGAGGACTATACTGAAATCAGGACAAGACTGAAAACCTAGCAGTTTTCAATCAATCCTAGGACTTGGCTCAGAGTAGAACCCAAAGAAGCTCTAAAAGCTTAATGAGAGAGAGCAGTTCCTGTGACTGAAGCAATTCTTGTGCAATGTCAACTCCAGAAAGGAAAGTCCCCCTAGATAAGAAAATTGGTTGCTGTCTAATCATCCCAAATTTAAATTTTAGTTCCCATATCTGAACTTCAAGGACCTATTAAAGGGAGTATCTATTACTCCAAGCAGTCCAGATTTCAGCTCAAGGAATATGCTTTACTAGTAGAATGTTTTTATGCTGTAATTAAGAGACATAGCAGAGCTGTTTACCTAAGACTAGATTAAATGCCAAGTTCTGTAGTTTTTCTCCTCATCTTCCCTACTGGATGGACAACAAACATTAAGGATCAGAGTTGGCAGGTGACTGTGGATTCTTTTATTTGTCACACTTGGGCATTTTGTCCAAAGTGTGATTCTTTCTCCAGCCTGGCCTCTCTGTGCACTGCAGCTGCTGCAGAGACCAGTGTTCACCACCTGCCTTGTAGTTTTTGGCAGAAAATGAGAGACTGCAGCAGGCACCAGAAGCACAGGCTCTTCACATGGTGATACTGCACATTCACTTCCTACTTTAACTTCCCTTTCTGGTGCAGTTCCCTTCGCCTCTTGGATGTAGAAGCCAGTTCATAGGTTACAAACATTTCCTTTTGTTCCCCCTCAGGAGTACCGTGGGGACTTTTCTCCACACCGTAATCAGCATCTGCCAGCATGGGAACCCTAAATCAGCAGAAGCAGCTTGCTGTTCTCAGCATCTTCCTCACCTTTTTGTCCTCTGAAAATACAAACTAGGTCTCCTGTGGAGCAAGATAGTCATAAAGAAAAAGCTACTGCCTGTGAGAATAGGCACAAGAAAGAGGTAATAGAAAGTACATTTAAGAGGACCTGTTATTTTTAAAGGCACCAAATTTTGCACACACACAGAAAAGGTTTCTATGATGATTTAGGCATTTTGACTGTGAATGACTTTCTGTACTTGTTCCAGTACATTTCATTATTAAAATCAATTTCGCACTGAACTCTACTCCTCGTCTTCTTTAGGAGTCCACAGGATTAGAACCAATATGCTCAGTGTTGTAAAGCATGCAGAATTTACTGCAGCATACCCCTCTTAAAGGAATTCCCTGTTTCACAATCTCACACATAGCACAGGGAGGTCTAACATAAACTGGTTTTGAATGCAGCAGCTATGCACAGATACAGCTGGTGATGCATCCTGTCCAGCTTGGAAGGGTCCGCTGCAAACCCAGTACTATGAGTGGTACTTCTACCACAGTTGTACATCTCATAGCCCCCCTGTAGAAAGGTCTCAAACTTGTCCTCTCCAAAAGCAGTTCAGTAGTACCCTCAAAGCAGCCAGTCTATCAAAGAATTTTAGTTTAGTACAAAACTTTATTGATATTAATATTGCAAAACTATGAACGTGAATGTGGAGAATCTGCACAGGCCTGGAGCCCATCCCATCAACCTCTGGGACAGCAGCAAGGCCCCAGGCAGCCTTGTAAACAAAGTAGAAAAAGCAAAACTTAAACCTTTAATAAGTCTTGAGATTTGGCTCTGAGCAGGGGTATTTGGAAGAAATCCCTCTTTCCTGCTTTGTAACACTCTTACCAAACATTCTGAAGCACATAGGCATGGGTGAAAATTACCTAATCATTGGCAAGAAACAGACTAGAACTCTGAAAATAGAAACTACAGAATCAGCAGGTACCCGGCTTCATACTGTCCTTGCAAGCAATGGCAGAGACTTCTGACAGCCTGTTCTTTGTGGTCCAATTAAAGAGCTGCAAGCAGGGAACAGGCTAAGCCTGATGTCTTAACCAACACATTTTCCAGGCTTGCATATGGGAGAGCTTGGTGTTTCCTATGATACCCAAGCCATCCATGATTTCACCCCATTAACATTCCATTTTTCAGGATGTCGATTCTGTTAGCAAATGGTTTCTCAACTTGGTTGGACTAGAACAAGCTGGGGACCCCGTCATGAGCTGCTCCACTGCAGACTACAGAAAACAGGAACCTCTGACAAGTGATGACAAACAGATATGGTAGGCTGAAAGCATTAGATTCAGCAAGATCTGGGAACATCTTTGAAGTTGTCTTAGTGCCTCAGAAAATTAATAGTAACTCCACTTGGAGGAACCAAGTACTGACACAGCTTTCTAGAAAGGGAGGCCAAGAGGACCAGGGAATCAACATCAGATCTAGGGAGGAAGGACAAAGTCTAATTCCCTGTGTGGCTTGTACTGCCCATTGCCAACAACTGAGTTTGTACCCTGGGATTCAGAAAGGATCAAAATACTTAATCAGTTCTCTTGATCCGTCTCTTTTCACTTGCTTCCCTGTGGTTTAGAATCACTGGTTTTTGTTTCCATCTCCCCAGACATTAAGTTAGCTTTTGAGTTTGCTTGTGCCAGGGTTTGCCTGCCTCTGCCCTCTACTTCTGGATGAGTTCCAGCTTCCAATCCCCTGTTCTCTCATGGTTCAATCTCCTCATTTCTCATGGCTTTCAAAAGATGTTCATGCTTCTTAGCTGCCATCTCTTCCTGGTTCCAGATCAGAATATTAAAGCCTGAGAAGAAAAATTAAGTGCTGTATATCAGAAACTCTACCTCAATCATACTACCTATGTCACTTAAATGCCAGAAATTCAAAAGATTTTTTATAAGTAATTTCTAAGGTATGGAATAGAGGATGCAAAAATAGTTACTGCAGATATTGTGTCCACATAGCCATGGAAATCTGATCTAAGTAAGAAATACAAGTAACTCCTATTCTCATCTGTCACAGGTCTAAGACCTAACTCTATAGCCATCTAACTTAATCCCACGCAGCCTGCGAAAAACTGACTAAACTAGGCCCTGCAGCCTAGGAAATGAGATAAATTAAACAAAGGGAAACAGTACAGCCTAGCAGGAAAAGGCTTTCCCCTCCATTGTTTTCTTCTACTGCTTCATGGATGGCATGGAACAACAAGCCAGCCCTTTTCTAGGTCTAGAACCCACATGTTTAGTGCCCCAGGTTCTCTTTACTTACCCATGCCAGAAGCCAGTGTGTCTCCCATAGGGTTAAACTTATTGAGCTGAAAATGAAAACGCAGAGTCTGTAAGAGCATCACTGCTTATGTAACAGTCGTAAGAGCACCACAGCTTATGTAACAGCAAAAAACCATCTGGAAAAACCAGTGTTCCCTGAGTATCACAAAAACCCCACAAAGGACCATGGACTAGCCCTCTTTGAGTCAGCAGTTTTAGCTGGTAGCCATATCCCATGACAGCACGAATCTGTCAAAAGTAAACTGGATATGATTCTAGTCCTTAAGCCAAGCCTCTCTCCCAGAGACAGAGCAGTGTTACTGACAGCCCTTTCAGCTGCAGCACTCAACTCACCGAGATGATCCCAGAAGCATTTGGGTCATAGAGCTGACAAACCATCTCACCAGTGTTTCCATCAAACACATCCACAGTGCGCAGCTCGTTCAGTGTGTACCCAGGGAACTTGGGGTCTGGGTAGCGACCTACCACAATGAGGTCATAGCGAGGATGCCACGTTGCCTGATCAGAAAACAGTCATGGAGAGCTCAGAGTAAGGAAAAGAGCTCAGCACTGACACAATCCAGACAACTGACACTGGGAGCAACTCTTGCTATATCCCACCCACAGCTTGAGAAACAGTGCTTCACTGGGAGTTGCAGCAGTGTAAATATTCACCCACCAGTGTAGTATCTTGACCAGAAATCAGACCATTTCTGATTTGAAGACAGTTGCTAGCACCAAACATGATGCTCCTCAGACTTAACTCACCTTAATAGGTGTGAGGTGCTGAAACTGCCTATGCGGATGTGGAATCAGATGCTGTGGCTTGGTCCAGTCTGAAGATGAGTAAACCCTGATTTCATTGTGCTGGTCTGTGCTAAGAAGCTTGGCACCATGTGTTGGGCTGAAGTAAGCTAGGAAAGTGGGACAATAAGGCAAACTAAAGACCACAATGCTGTGACTGACAAGAAACATAAGTGTCACATTTCACTGACTGAAAATCCATCACTGTTTCTTTAATTGGGATGTGGATATGGCTGTGTGTCCCAACAAATAAAACTTTGACAAGACAGTATACCTGTCTCAAACAAACTCAAAACTTACAAAAAGTAAGCTGAAACCTACTGTTGTGCTGGGTTACCTAAGAAGAAAATTTTTTCTCATTTCAGAATCACAGGAGGAAACATTCCAAAGAAAGGAATTTGCTCATTCAAATGGAAAGACAGTGGAATAATGACATGAAGACCTGCAGTCTGGACTTCCATCAACTGGGGAAGTTGCACCCAAGAAACAGTTTGAGTTCCATTCTCTGCTCTTGTTAAAGGGATTGCCCCAATATATTCAGTTTTCTAATCTCAGCTATTGCTGCTTTCATACTCACGTCTAAGGTACAGTGTCACAATTTGTATGGCAAGTCTTAAGCAGGTACTGCAGCTACCCTAGCCTGCTGCAGCTCCCTGCCTCTGGCCACACATTCCCAATAGTTTCCTTGCTTTAATCACCATGCAACTTGGAATATAAGCAAAACCTAGCACTGCCACCACAATAAAAGCTGAATTGAGTGGACTCTGCAGACTTTATGCAATGAAATCCTTTACTCACCTGCATTGACAGGTTTCTCATGTGGAAGCAGATGAAGAAAGTTTGTTTTGTTTTTGATGTTTCTGAGGTCCCAGATTTTGACTGTCTGATCCACAGATGCTGTGGCAAACATCCACTCACATCGGGAGTTAAACTCTACATGAGTCACTTTCTTCTTGTGCAATTTCAGCTTCCAGATCTGCAGCAAACAGAAAATCAGAAAAAAATTAGAAAAAATAAAGATCTGGAGTAAAGAAATTAAATTACAATCAACTAGTGCCCAGTGATGACGTCTCACATTTATAGAGTAAAAAATCTTCTAAAACACACCAAGAGTGTATTCACTGGAAACAAGAAAGGAAAAGAATGACCTTGGGAAATAATTATTTCATTCTAGAAAAACTCTGATCTGTCAATTTATTACAGCTATGAGAAAAGAAAACATAACCCCAAGCCTTAATGGAGGGACGTAGTGGTGCCACTGTACAAAGCAAGATCATATAAGGAAGACCTTAAGCAGTGCCAGCCTTTCACTTATAGAAAGATTTAAACAAACTGGAACATGTAGAGAGCCTGCTGCCAAGATAACAAGAAGGAAGGAACTGCTTTGTGTAGTAAACCAAAAAGCCTTGCTTTAAGTAAAAAGGTCAGAGGAGATATAATTGGCTTCTAGAAACATGTGAACAAAGAAACATGAGGGTAGGACAAATATTTCAATTAAAAACAACAAATAAACACAAAGTGGCCATGAATAAATTTCTATACAAAACCAGAAGGTTATGTCTAATCTAAAGGCTGAAGCTGGCCCATCCTCCCTAGAATAATGGATAGCTCCCAACTGCAGAAAAGACTGTCATATTCTTTCAGGGGGAAAAAAAATTAAGTCAGCAACTAATGCTAAATAAGGACAAGTCACTTGGAGCACTCCTGACTCTGCCCACTATTTTACACAGCTGCCTCTGGCCACAGCTCATTGGGCGGCACACTTTTACAGATCTTACCCTTACATGCAGGAGGGCAGTGCCAGTTTGACAGTACAGCAGGCTCTTGAAGCACGGCCCACTCCAACTATTCTTTTTCGCTACTACTCCAGACTCACAGTCTGCTTCTGCCTGCCCTCTCGTGTCCAACAGAAGGAGTGCAATTTCCATCTCAATATTCATTGCATTACCGCTCCATGCCTACCCCCAGGTCATGGAAGGGTGCACAGCAAAGCAGTACCTCCTAAATTACTTCCATCAGGAGACTAAGTTTCTGGAAGTGTGAAGGTTTTTGGCAGAGGGTGTTCACATCTTCGGGTTACCCTATAATTACTCTGGCTAGTAGCAAATACTCTTAAGGAAGAGGTAGCACATGACAAGTAGTAATTCCTTCTTTAGAAATTATTACCATTATACTCAACAATGTAAAAGGTCTACTGGGTGGCAGAAGTGGAGGATTTCTCACCACCCAGACAATGAGTGAACTCATCTCCTGAGCTGCAAGTCACTTGCTCTTCTTTCCAGGGTCCCTGTAGAGTAGGAAAGCACATGAGCCATGAAGATTCCTATAGAGATGCTGCATGGAGCCATACAAACCTCTTCACCAGAAGTGCTGAGCAGGACCACGTTGCCCACATTATCACCAGTCACCACTGCACGGCAGCTTGCAGAAACATCCACACTGCAGTACCAGCAACTAGAGGGAAAGACACAAATCAGTGCTGTTCCTATAGGAAAGTGAAGGCAGTGGAGTTCTGGTTCACATTTCCTCCCTGAAAAGGGAGACTGCAACAGATTTAAATTGCACTCCCCTGCCTCATGGTGCGGCCCTGAGTATTAGGAAGGACAGCTTATCAGCAGTGCTTTCTGTTGGTAACTGAGTGCGAAACAACTTCAAAGTAATTTTGAGCTTCTTATTAAGTGTAGTGTAACACATTGCAACAGTGTAACAGAATTGAGGCTGAAGAACCACTCGGTGCCTGCACATGAAAATACCTTGGGAAAGATCAGAATCCTTGGGACTTCAACAAATGTGAAAAAACAGCTTTAAAATTACATTTTCCACAAAACACTGAAGCAGCAGTAAAGACAGAAGCTTTGGACTGAAAAGCTGCACATCAAACTATCTTAACTTCATACTCCAGGAAACAAAACTGAAGAGAAACTTAACTGATAAATACAAACATCTTAATACCAGCACTTCTGGGAAAATGGCAGTAAGAATAAAGCTGAGGTCCCTTGGGAACTAGTTGCAAAAACTTCATTTGCAAGACAAATTATTCTAAGAATTCAAAGCCATGGAAATGAACATGGTGAGCCTGAAGTCTGCAAAAGGGCCACAGGGTAAACTCAATAAACTGAAACACAGATTGTGCAGGAATGTTGTGTGGCTTTCCTTATGCTACCTGAGCTGCTGCTGACAAAACAGACTACTGACAACAATGAAGAGAAGGAATTTACCCTGCTCTTCTCACCTCACACTTCATAAAGTGAAAAGCCATCAGTATCTGCAAGACAGGAGATGTAGGCAGCACACTCAGCTAATGTAAAAGCCTAAGTGCCCTGTGGCTGCCTAGCAACCTGGACCCTGTCTCCAAGCTCCCCCATGGGACCAATTCATATCAAGGATCTCCTAACACCGGCAGAGATAAAGAAGCAACACAGCATTAACCCCAAGGAACAGAGAATTAACCTTGCAGAGCCCTCACCAAACATTATGATGCTCATGGCCACAGTCCAGGGCACGAGAGATCACCTGCACCGCTCTGCCCTCAAGATCCTGCAGACTTAGGGTGCCATCACCTGATGCCACATAAAGCTTCTCTGCCTCATAAGGACTGAACTTGATGTCTCCAAGACAATCTCCTGGCCCTTTCTGAAATACATACAAAGCCAAGAGACATCAAGGTTAGAGTGAAACTTGATTCAACAGTCACCTCCTGGTACACACTGTCAGTTTCTCTAGGTACAAGCACTGCTTTCTGGCAGAGCACATACACAAGAACTCTTTATTTCTAACCTGTTTCAAATCTGAGCACATACATTCTGAGCCTTCAAACTTTGGGCTGCAAACCTTGTTAGCAGCAAGCACTGCTGCTTCTGTTATAGAGGTAAGACTAATCTGCAGTGAATCACCTGGCTCAGATCATGCTTAGGAGATCAGAAGCTACACCAGCACCATTCCATGCATAAGCCACATAAAATCACATGATAGCCCAGCACCAAGCCTTACTTACAGAGACTACATTTACTAGCTCCCTACAGGCTGCTTCCAGTGCTGTATCTGGTCTTTCTCAAGGTACCAATAAGCAGGAAAAGCCAAATGCAAATATTACTGCAAAACCCATGGCACAGGAATCTTATGTTCTATGTTATGTTGCATTGTTATTGTTGTTATGTAGTTTTTCCCCAGTCCTTCTACTGAGGAAAAGTGGAAACCCTACACAAAGACAGAAAAAGAGAGCTGGGAGTACCCAAACTCTTTGGTACTCAAGTGCACTCCATCTGTCACTCACAGAACAAACACTTAATAAAGTCTCACTGTAAATACTAGGTTTCAAGGGGCCAATGAAGAGTAAAGAAAAGCAGCCCATAGACCCTGCCTGTCCTCACAGCCGTAGGAGGATGGCATGCCCTTTCAAATCCAGGCATCACTGCTGTGACAGGCATCCCACTGAGACACAAGATCCTCATGTCTCAGGACCTAGTTTACCTCTACTTGCTCACCCCACCAGTCATCCCAGCACAACTTGGGTTCACCTTCTGCCCTATTACAAGGTTGCAGGTGAACAGCCAAAGTAAAAAGTAACCATGAAAGCTGCACTCAAAAAGAATTAGGTGGGGGAAAGTAAAGTGAAAGCTAACTCAAATTCTCTCACTTACCTTCAAGCACAGAACTCAAAAAACTAATTGAAGAGCTCAGACTTCCTCATGAGTCCACAGACAAAAACAAGAGTCTTGAGAAGATAATTCTGAGAGCTGCTTCTAGTAATTTATCTCCTCTTTTCACTCACTACTGAAGGAACCCAGACTCTTAATTTTGGTATTTTAGATAAGCACCAGAAGTTCGGTGGGATGAACTGGTTGATCCTAATGGCAGGCACTGCTTTAAGTCAGTGGCATTTGTGGAAAAGCATGGAGAGAACTATGAATGGTCCTGTAAAAACCATCTGACAACAAGCAGGACTGCTAGCAGGTGAAGAGGTTAGAAGGCCCCCACGGCATAGAGCTTTGAGATGTGTTAAGAACAGACAACTAAGGAAATCCACTGGATCCCAACTCACTCAATATGAAGTAAGTAGCATCAAAAAGTCCCTCCCCATCAGTGAAAAACTCTTTCCTACCCATGACCCCATTTCAAGGAAAAATAAAAAAAATGAGCCTCCCTGAAATTCAGAAGATAAAGGACATGTATATGGGGAAGAAGCAGCCCAACTCTCACATATTAGAGACAATCATATCTCTCTCTGTTTCTCTTGCTCTCTGTAGTGCTTCTGCCAGCAGGACACAGAGGTCCAAAGCATTACTGTATTCTTACTCCCAGTCCTCGGTGCTGGTGAAGACCCGGACAGTATGGCCATTAAAATCCTGCAGGGTGGTAGTGCCGGCAACTGACGCAGTGTACAGCTGACTAGGGTTAAAAGGGTTAAACTTCATTGCTGTGATGGCCCCTCCAGCTCCCATCTACAAGGAAGGGGATGAACAAAAGAAAAATCCACTGAGTGAGGGGGAAGGAGAAAAGTGTGTTCTGTAAGTCTGCAGGCACTGCTATGTCTTTAACAGTAACAGTGAAACACACTAGAGTCCTCTAAGCAGGAAAGACAACCATGTCTCCCACATGACGGTCGTCTAAACCAGGAGCTGCCCTCCTGGAGGACAAATCTGCAATTCCTTCAGTCCCCAGGGAAGGTACACCCTTGCTGTCTGGCACCACACTATTTACAAAAAGAGAAAGGTGACACTGCATTTCCAGAGGATAGACCTCTCAACGTGTACCTACCTTAACTTAGAAAGGTGATAAAAGTTACCAGGTCTTTGAGCCCCTGTTGGAATGGAAATGGCTGAATACAGCAATGAGGGTGTATGCCAGCTGTATAAACCATTCATTCTACCTTAGTTTCCCACTTGAGATAAAGGCACCTTGCTTCTCCCCAGTGTGTTTCTTCATCTGCCACAATAAAAAGTGAGCAGAGAAAGATTGAGATCTAAACCAGACAGACCCTCTCTGCCGACTTGTTTCTGGCATTTCTTGAAGTTAACTGTTTTGCCAGTTGCTGTATTATTTTTCCACTGAGCATACACCAAGTGCTGCTTCGCTATGAACTTAATCACGATGCCTCAGTTCTCCCCAGTGCTGAAACTTGAGACTCTTATGTGCTTCTCACAACAGGCCTCAGTTTTTATCTGCAGTATTTCATAGTACTCCAGTATTCCCACCCAGCCATTTCTCACATACAGAGGCTTACCCCTCTTATGAAGCAGGTTTTAGCAAGTACTTCACAGTCCCAAAGGATGATGTCTCCACCTTTGGAACCGACAGCTAGCGTACTGGGGTGTGTAGGGTGCCATTCCAGACACGTCACTCTCCTGTCAAAGGGACTTGCTCTTCGAAAGAGGCAGTATGAGGAAAGAGAACACAGAAAAGCCAGCTCCAATCTCTGTTTAAAAGGTAAAGAGAATTACGACTTTTGCAAGCATCCCTGAGATTCTCTGAATGAGGAATGCTAATAATTTCTAATTGTCATTAATGTTAGTATGTTCACACAAAATTCTTAACAACAAAGCTCGCCCAGGTGCTTCCCACCTATATGGATGTTACAGAAAGAATTAGTTTTCAAATTAAAGGCATTGATCTCTGCAGAACAGTAAAATATTATGGACTTGATGGCCATATCTGTGAAGAGTAAAAAAATCAACACTTAACCTGACAAGACTGGCAAAGTGGATACAATATCACAAAACATTCAGATCAGCATGCAAAAGTATCACTGGGCAATAACTTAGCTGAAAGAGTGGGCAAGTTTAAAAGTGATTCAAGTAAGTACAGAATTAACAGAGGATAAAAACTGACAGGGCTGGGTCAACCAAAAGGGAAAGCCATCTCAGCTCTTGCATTGTACAGGTTTAAGAAAAATAATGGTGCATGAGACTTGGAGCCACAAACTGTGTATGGTGGGGAACTTTTTCAGCCCCTTAAAGTTCCTCTGCTTGTGTTGAAGATCTTTTTACATATGGAGCTGAGATGTCCAACAGGTCCTGAAGAAGACACTCCTCACCTGCCTGAGCTGTGCCTGAATGGAGCCTCCCAGCATTTTCTGGTAGACATAATGAACAATGCTGCATCGTCGCTCCAGCTGAGAGGAAAGGACTCTCTTGTTTCTCATCACAAATCCATCTCCACTGCAACCTGCCAGTGAGGAAAAGAGTAAAACTTACTGATTAGCAACACCTGTCATGCTCATTCACTAAATAATAAAGGAAGACATCTGCATTTGCTGCTACATCCATGAAAAGTTTCAGCCACAAGATAAAAGCCTCTAAATAATTCTTGCATATCTAAGGTGAAGCAGCTTCTGCAATTACAGAATTCAGCGCATCCCATAGCCCACCAGAGCTTGCGCAAGAAGTGCCCGCTTCTTCTTGTTAAACCTTCCTTCTCTTTCTCAAAGATTTATCAAAGACAACAGGAAAGGACTAAAGCAATGCCACAGGTGGGTGGTACACCTCTTGGACAGTGTACTATTTGAAAATATAATGCTGCTATCCAAAGCCCCAGCAACTTGTAAATATGCCATGGGAGGTGGTAAGCCCCTGCATACAGCAAAAAAAGGTCATATGTGTGATCAGCAGGAACACCTGAAAATTTCCCAAATATAGCAACATGAGCTCCCACAGTTCCTGAAATGCATGCTGTGAATCAGAATTTTCTGTCTGCTCACACTGTAGCCTGCAGAGTCTGCTCACAGCACTGCAAGTTTTGTTTTTGATAATAGACTTGCTGACGCCTCACCGCCTGAAAACCTTTCTGTTGAGAGTGATTTTTGCTGAGAGCACAGCTTGTTTCTATATTTTGTTCGTGTTCCAAGTTTTTGACTTCAGGGGCCTTTACATAAAAACTAGATCTGTTCAGTCTCATGTCTGTGATCTAATCATGCCCACACCAATGGCCTGTAAACCCAGGGGATCTAAATGTCAAATGCATTTCTTAAGAAACACAAATGCTATTTTCATTTAAGGACACTTATTTAAAGAAAAAAAAAACACAAAAGACTGAAAACACACGGCACATCCTATATGGTTAGAACCTAAATTAAATCTTTCTTTAATGCAATGATGGAGCGAAGCACACTTCTTTGTTCACATGCCAACATAGTGAGAAGACTTGTCACACCTGTTGAAATATGTACAAAAGTATTTCTAATCTAATTCCTTTTTTTTTCCCTGAAAAATTGGTAGCCACGGTTCCTTCTTCAGAGGTGACAGAAATTGAGGTATTTTTTTCATATTCCATTCTACAACGAAGGCTAATTTATTAAAAAACAAAGCTTCAGGCCTTTTTAGAATCAGCTGAAAGAAACCCTCTAAAAAAGTGGTTTAATTGTAAGAAACAGAAACTGTCCTACATGGATCAAGAGAAAAAAAAATTCCAAACACTTACAAACTGGAACACAGAATGGAAAAGCTCAAATACAAAGCCCTTCATCTTTTTAAGAAAGGGTTAAGGGAAAAAAATGATTAGCCTCATTTTTCTGAAGTATCTTAAAAGAATGGCAGAGGCTTACCAAATACAAAAATCAGGTCATGAAGGTACAATAAAATCATGTAGCTAAACTACAGATGTTTTATCTACAATTATAAACAACTCCTTTCAAACAGAGCATTTTGCCTCCACAGTTACTGTTCACCCTGCTAACACCTCCAAGTTTGGACTAACAGACCACACAATGGAAATGTGCAAAATAATAGAACCCCTGTATTCTGACTTTTGAAAAACACTTCAGTAGTTTCTGGATCCTTAATCCAAATTTGTACAGAAAACATGAAGTATCTCCACACAAGGCAGTAACCCTAGTGATCTCCTAAACCACTGATGGAATTAAAGGCTTTTTATCTGAGAAAAGGAGGCTGAGGGAAGACCATATTGCCCTCTACAAACACCCAAAAGGAGGCTGTAGGCAGAAGGGACTTGGTCTCTTCTCCCAAGCAACAAGTGATAGGAAGGAGGAAACGGTCTCTAGTTGCACCAGGAGAGGTTTAGGTTGGTTATCACAAAAAATTTCTTCACTGAAAGAGTTGTCAACCATTGGACAGGCTGCCCAGGGAGGTGGATGAGTTCACATTCCTAAAGATACTCAAAAGATGTGTAGATGTGCACTCAGGGATATGGTTTAGTGGTAGATTTGGCAGTGCTGGGTTAACAGTTGGATTCTACGATCTTAAAGGTCTTTTTGAACCTAAATGATCCTATGAAGTTGCTGTAGGTAAAGTCTAGGCAACTTCCTTCATAATGCAAAGCATTAAACTTTCCAGTATATTAGAAATAAATCACAATTCTATATTATATCAAAAATTTAGACAATAAAGAAAAAAAATGCACATAAGGAGAAGTAATTACAGGAAATTCTGTCCATTCTAATGTGAACAGAGGTAGAAAGTATTCCTACTTCTGTAGCAAAAGTTAGAACAGGGAAAGAATGGGGTGCAAATTACAGTTCTGACTGGATGCTGTAGGACACTAACCTTAAAACTAACAACTGCATTCAGAATTGCATGACAGTAAGAATGGATTACCAAGATTGGTCTGTCCTACACAAAAGCAGAGATCTGGTAATACAGGAATTCCACAAAACTTAACCTCAAATGAGCTGTAACAGCATCGTTAGTGCTTCAGGCTTTTAGCAAGGGGTAGAGTCTCAAAACATAAACATTCATGTATGAACACACACTCACTAGACAAAAACTTGGAGGATGTACTACCCCAACACAAGTCTGCCTATTACTTCAACATCTAGCCCCATGTGAGCATTCATGTCTGAACATGCTTCTTGGCATTCTCCCTCTTCAACTAGTCAATGCCTGTCATTTGCAGCAAATCTGGTAGGGAGAAAGAGTAAGAATCTGAGGAAATATTACCAATTTTCCCTAAGGGTTTAAATGTTTTTCTCACAAACAACTTCTTTTCTTGTTTCTCATTCCCTCGTTCTCCATAGTCCCTTTTCCTCTTCCCGGATGATTTTGCCTCTTCTGGCCAATGCTGACATGCCCTCTCATGCTTCTTGTCCTTTGGCTGGTTCACTGGAGCCATTCCGTCTGACCACTGAAAGCAAACAAAGCATGGAAAGTAAGACTATCATACACTTCTAACCAGAGAGGAAAACTGTAATGAAACATATCCCAGTTAGTCTGAAGGTAGTGATTAGACCTGTACCCTCTTTCATTGGGATGACACTACCTTTTTGTTGTTCTCTGCTGAAGAGAGGAAAAGATTCAATAAAATCTTCTTTGTTCACATATGGAAATTAACATATCCCAAAGTACTAGACCATGTTTTGACAGATGTTCCCCTACCAGATGTTCAAGCCTGAAACCAAAAGATCTGCATAAAGTACATATGTGAAACCACATAATACCCTAACTGTTTCTCTGGTAGCTCACACTAAGCTCTTTAGATTCAGCTAAGTGAAGGGTCAGACTTTTTACGACAATGGCCAGGGCTGACTGGCCTTGCAACAAATAGTCTCAGAAGGTACTTGCTGCATAATGGCCACTTTTCCTCACAACCACTACCTGATATTTAGAGTGGACTCCTGCACCGCCTGGCAACCACACCGGAACTACTCTTCTGACGGCGGTGGGATTCAGCCACTCGCGTCCCGTGTAATGCAGGCTACATCGCCACCAGGCCCCTGATGAAGAGCACGGGCCTCCCACGGCCTTCTCTGAAGCCAGCGGGCCGTGCGCCAAACGGCGTCCGCAGCCGCAGTTCCTTCCCGCAGAGCATCCCTAGGCTGAGCCCGTGCTCGCGCTGAGGTTACTCAGAATTCCCGAATAGCCGTCACGGCTATCGGCCCGTGCTAAATATAGCTCAGAGGGCACCGCGCAGGCTCTTGCCCTTCCGGTGCCTTCGGGCTTCGAGCAGAGCCGCCCCGCAGCCCCCGGCGCCCCCGCGGCCTGAGCGGAAAGACCACCCCGAGCACCCTGCTCTCACCTGCGCTCCCGCGGCCTCGGCTCTCCCGGCGGCTCTCCGCCGCGCCCGGCGGGCGGCAGTAGCCCCTCCCCTGCGGTTTCATAACCGGGGCGGGAACCGGGGCAGTGACTTCGGCCCGGCCCCCCGGAGCGGCACCGAGTTCTCCGGCCATGGCGGCCCCCGCCACCCTGCGCCACAGAGAGGTGGCGGCATCGGCAGGGGGAGGCTGAGAAGGGCTCGGGGGTCTTGTCTAGCCCCTGCCCGCCTCCCCGGCCATCAGCATGAGCAGCACCTCCGCTCCCCGGCAGCGAGAGGCGACTGCGAGGGCCACGCTGGCCTGAAACCCGCGATCGTCTTTGTCTTCCTGTTGCAGCGCGTAAAATCTTACACCCCTCATTAGTTTCCAGAGCACCAAATTTTATTGCTAAATTTGTTTGGTAAAGGCCCCAAACAGAGCTATAAAAAAAAATTTAAAATTAAAATTAAAAAATATTAATAATAATTAAAAAAAGGAGACCCCCCCCCACCATTTCCACAAGAAAATTGAAGAAAATGCACCTGGTGTTGGAACACAACAACAACAACATGAACAGCATCAACAACAAAAGGCACTTCAAAAGCTGATAACAACGTCTCGAGAGCAGCTCAGAGAGTCTCAGATCCTACATGATGAAGCTGACAAGAATGGGGAAGGAAGAGCTCTGGCAAGAGAGGGAGGTACCAGCACTCCCCCCTTCACCTGCAAAGGAGGCTGCTGCCTGCCAGCCATGTTGCATGGGGAACCTTATCCCTCATCTCTGGAGCAGTAAGGTCGCCTGCTTCAGGCCTACCAGTAACTATGATGAGTAATTAAGGTACAGTCATCCACACAGGTGGCTATGAACACAGGTTCTAAAACAGCTGTTCATAGCCATGCCTTCTGTAGGGTTTGGTTTTGGGTGCTACTGTTTTTTGTACTATAACTACTGTTACCTATGGATTTTCTACCACACTAGAAAATGCACAGAAAAACTCCCCAGAAAAAAGACAAATACTCAGTCTCTATGCTTTTCCCCTGAAAAGTAACAAAGTTGTATTAGTTGCTGTATCAGATGCCATACACAAAAATGATAATCACTAATACAACCTGGTTTTGGACATATACATCAACCCAATTAGCAAGTCTTAAAGTTTCATCAGGCACTTTTGTAATACACAGTATTTGTCTTAGAACTGTATCCATTCGCATAAAAACATTGTAACCTGCACATCTCCATCTTGAAACTACCACAGTTAGCATTTTTTAGAAATGGAATGGAATAGAAAAGAGTAAAAAAGGCTATTTCCTATGGAAGGGACCTACAGTGAGCATCTAGTCCAATTGCCTGACCAGTTCAGGGTTGACCTTTTTAAAGCCTGGTATTAAGGGCATTTTCCAAATGCCTCTTAAAAAGTGACAGCTTGGGGCATTGGCCACCTCTATAGGAAGATTGTTAGTTGTTTGACCACCCCCTCTGTAAAGAAATGCTTCCTAATGTCCATCTAAAGCCTCCCCTGGTGCAGCTTCAAAACACTCCCATGCATCCTATAACTGGATCCCAGGAGAAGCAATCAGCACTTCCCTCTCCACTTCTACTTCTCAGGAAGCTGTAGGGAGCCTTGAGGTCACCCTTCAGCCTGCTTTTCTCCAACCTAAACAAGCTAAACTCTGGACACAGTCAAGGACTTCAACATCATTCTTAAATTTTGAGTCCCAGAACTGCACGTTGTACTCAAGATGAGGCCACATGCTAAATAGAGTGTTTGTGTCAATCAAACCAAGTTTGATTTCTCTCTAGAGAATCACAAGATATTTTTGTAATTATTATCCACTAAGGGCAAGAACAGCAGACAGTACGCAATTCACGCACAGAAAAAATGCCATTGGCCTGATGTCCCACAGCTCAGTGTCTTGAAGGTACTCTGAACAAGCAAGAAAAAGACTAATATGAGAAAATACTCTTTCATGTTTTCATAGTCTCACACTCTTCAAACTGCAGTATGCAAGAAAGTCAGAGGAGTAGAATTCTGCATGGGCAGGATATTAGGCTTAATTTTGTGATGCTTTTTCTCAGATGTACAATTATGTTGAGGCTCTACCTCAGTTACGGGACATAGTTCTCTCTCACAGAAACAAGCTGTCTTGTCACTGGGTCTGGTCAAGCTAAGATCTGCTTCATGGTATTAGTAATACCATTAGGTGTTCTGCCTCCTCGTTGCCAGGATCTTGTCCAAAGCATGAATACTTTTGGCTACTTTAGTCTCACTAATGATGTATATATCATTAGAGCAACTGGAGTTTGCCATGCATATGAAAACAAGCCTATATTCCATTAAAAACTAAAACAAAATATAAAACCCCAGAGATGGAATAAATATGCTATCTGACCTCCTTCTATCCCACGACCATTGCTAAGCTGCCCATACCAGGAAAATGAACAAAAAGATCACTATCATTAAGACCTTGTTTAACCAAGCACCCCATCTGACCCAAGGTGTTTGCCTTTTCTGACCATAGGTAATGTACATTAATTTGATAATGGAAATCAAAAACTCAGAACTTAATGAGGGAATATCTATGCCAAAAAGTTGGGTTCGGTCTTGTTTTAGGAAAAGACAAAGTTGTTGCATATACTTTCAACTGTGATTAACTTTGAGGACAAGATAAGCATCTTCCCTCACTTTTTTAAAGGATTCTCATGATTATACCATAGGCAATGACCTGTCATGGGTGTTCACCTTCCAGGGGTCCTTTGCTAGTAAAAGCGAACCGAGGACTGGTCTCAGAAGAAATTAAGTGGAAGGGTTTCTAATGTCCCCTTTCTAACACAGCATTTCACTGTATGTGAAGGGCATCAGCACAGTTATTTTTCCAGCTCTTATGAAATCTATGCACTCTCTAGAGCAGTGGAAGATCCATGGCATGCTCTTTCCTCTCTTCCTTCTGCAGGGCTCTCAGTCTTTCCATTTTCCACCACTTAAATAAACATCACTGCAAACCCACAGCTGGTCCTTGGAATTGTGTCCCAAGTCACTTGGAAGCAGTCAAGAGGAGACAGGCCAACAGTCTTCTAGTCTTCCTTGTACAAGCCCTGCCCCAGGAGAAATTGCACTCGGGGCCTGACGTTACAAAAGGAAACGCTGGCAGGCAAACTCCCTGGCATTTAGAAAACAGCTGGTGTCATCTGACAGGCTCCGAGGACTTAAAGATGAAATCCGAATTATTCGGACAGAGGTTTTCACAGGATTGGAAGAGTGACTGAGAACAACAGCATCGGGCTGAAGACGGATGCCAAGGTGAACTGAGGTGATGCCATCCTCTATGCCCAGGGAGAGTGACACATGCCACTCTTACAAGCGAGACCACAGCACTTCACTTGGGTGTGAGCTGGCTTTGGGGAACCTCCTGCTCCAACACACCTGGGCAGCTCCGGGCGCTGCAGGTCAGCTGGCCGGTACAGCACACAGATGAACGAACTCAGGGACAGGAGCCGAACTCAGGGCTGGGCCGAGCGGGCAGCTCCTCCCAGGGCTGCCTCCTTCCCGCCCCCGCCATGAGGGGGATCCCGGCCAGGCAGACTTCCCTCAGACCCCTCCTCACCCCGAGACTCCAGGCTCTCCCCAGTGTGGAGGAACGGCGACGGGAGCCGGCGCTGCCCTCCTGACAGCCTCCCCCGACCCCACCTGCCTGGGCAGAGCCCGCTCCCGTTAATTGGATCAAGGGCCGGGCGGCGGGGGCGGGGTGGCGAGAGTCGCGCCGGAGCTGCCCCGCCGCTGCCATCGGAGCACTCCGGGCCCGCCCCGCGGGAGCTGCTGGAAGCGCGGCTGAAATAGAGGGAGGGCTGAACCCGCGCCTCCCCCAGGTGGCCGCTGCCCGCCGAGCGTCCCGCCGCGCCGCCTGCGAGGTAAGCAGCAGGGTCACTGCTGTGGGCTCCGCTCCCCCGGGCCCGGCACTTTCCGGACCTGTGCTCCGTGGAGTGCCGGGGGTCCTGGCGGCAGAGCCCATCCTGGTCCCGGCGCCGCCTTCTCGTGGCTGGCAGCGTGTCTCGGGACGCGCTGGCAATTGTGAGGGAAAAGTTTCCTCATGGAAAGGGGGCGGGTGGGGGAGGCGGTACCCGGCTGGGCGCTGGCTGTGGGCAGGAGGGGACCGGGAGGTGGCTCGGTGAGGTTCGTCTGGAGGCGCAGCGGAGACACCCGGTAGGTGCGGGAGCGGCGGCGCGCGGGGCTGGGAAGGGTGGCGGGGCTGCGGTCCCGGCGGATTGTTCACGAGGGGCTGGAGAAGCTCTCGCCGGTGCTTCACTCCCTTTGCGTCCCTAAGCTTCGCCGGGTGCCCCGCCGCCGGCCTCCCGGGGCCGGCCCGCTGCCGCCGCCCCGTCACTGGGGGCTGCTGAGGCTCCCCCTCCCTCCCTCCGGAGCCCGCGCCTCCGCTCTGCTGCGGGTACAGGGGCCTCTTTGTGCCGGATCCGCGCAGAGCCGCTTCCCACTCTGAAACCGGAGCCGCGGGAGCTGGCAGCGCTGGGCAGAGTGAGGATAAAGCGGCTTCCAGGACCCCCTGGGTAAACGGGCCGCAGTCCCTTGTCTCGGGCGTCCGCGTTGCCGGTCTGTGAATTGGACTCCGGGTAGCTGGATGGACAAGTTCGGCAGATGGGACAGTTCTGTCCTTGCTCGTCCTCTTCCTCTCTTCTGGCTGCCAACAGCAGGGAGGGGAGGGCGAGGGGCAGGCACTAGGGGTACTGCCTGCGGCTGTGTCACCGGGCCCTGGCAGGCTGCTGGGGTTACCATGTCCTCTCCAGCCTAGGGCAGGAGAAAGCTGATAAACAGGGAGGGTATTAGTGAGCCTGAATATCCAGTGCTTGAGAAGACAGTCTGATTTGTCACTGGGCACGGGAGGAGGTTTCCATGATCTCTGCAAAGCTATCGATAAGTGAAGCTAGCGTGGCCCAAACGCATTAACCTGTTCCACCACTTTCTGTGCCAACTATGTGTTGTTTTTTGCTTGCTTCAGTTCTTCAGGCATGCAAGAAGGCTCAAGGCTTGGAGGGGCAGGTGAGGTTAGCTGACCACCACCAGACCCTTGTTCCTGGCCCTAGGAAATAGTCTGGCCTCTTTGTTCACTCTCTGATCCTCCTTATAGAACTGGTGGTCCCTACTTCCTCAAACTGGAAATTAACTTCTCTCCCCTTCAAATCAACCATTGGTCTGATTCACACAAAGGAATTTCAGATATGATGGTAATTGATTGTAGTACAGAACCCAAGTAGAGCCTCCTGCTCCTCCCTGGAATTGAAGTGTCACTAAGTCACTAAGCCTTACAGCGGTTGACTCAAGTCATTCTCGGGGAGGAAGGAGAGCAGAATGCACAGCTGCAGTGTGTGGGCTAAAATGACAGGGTCCAGATACTCCTTGCTCCAGGTGTGAGCTGGTCTCTGGGTGGAGTCAAAGTGGAGCTTCTCCCCATGAGTTGCATAACTGGGCATATTCTTTCATGCACGGATTTCCCTGAAGTCCACAATGTGCTTTGTGTGAGATGGAGTCTGCTTTGATAGTGTTTTGTGTAATTAATGGTATTTCTCTAGAAGTTTCCTAAAATTTACTAGATTGTCCTTTGAGTTGCAGCTTGGAACATAGCGAACGTGTGAGCTGGATCAGCTGCCTGCTGCCTTCCCTATTCTGTGCCTGGTCTATTGTATTGCTTTATTGGCTTTTTTATTTTTTTCTTCTGACCTGTGTGTTTGAACCTCTCTGGCTTGCCTGCACTTGTTCAAGTGAAGACTGTCTCCTTCTCAGGCTGTAAAAAGGAGTAACTTCAGTATGTCACCTATATATAGGGCTGAGAACTACTGCCCACCTGGAACTCTATCATCAAATGTCAGGAAGTGAATAGGCTTGTGTGTGACTAGACTACGCCAAAATGCTGCAGCTCACTGGCAGACTGTGTCTGTAGCCAAGTCATAAAAGCCAGAAAATTTTCTAGACCCAAATTAATTTCTTCACAGGATAATGACTGTTTTAAGTCATTTTAGGTTTTTGAGGATTGTACAGGACCTAGCCTGAATCTTCTGGGCTTTCCCCAGATGATCATGAATTTCCAACAAATAGAAAAGAAATATATATCAGAGAATGAATATTTACACACACACATGAATATTTATATATATATATGTATATATGTACAAGATACATAATACAATAATGGGACTTCTTAGGAGATGCAGAGCTGTAAGAATGCCTTCACCACCACAATGGGGTGATGTGAGCTTTGGTCAGAACTCATGATATCAGCAAGCATGGCAAATACTGCATATTCTTTATTCTGGCCATCTCCAGGGCTGGAGATTATTCAGTTGTTGTTTGAACTGTTTGGTCTATGTCATGGCTGACATCCAGGGATTGAACTGGGGACCATAGAAGCTAAAAGTATCTGCTTGTAGCCAGAGTGGAAAAAGCTATACGCTTGATCAGAGAGCATTAATAAACTGCCTCTATTTTTGCCATCAGCTGATCAGTGATCTGTGAATTTGGGCTGCTCTTGGGAGTTCATGGGGAAATGTCTGAACAATAGGAGAGCTGTTTAAGCCCTTTAAGGAGCTCTTATCTTTTTAAAACAGACTTTGTGATCAGGCAAGCTGTTTTATCACTAGTTATTCAGTTTGATGGGTGTAGAGGATACTCTCTGAGAGGCAACTGCGACAGACAGATTAAAAAAAGGCCTTAATATTTTAGTCTAAGGCTGTAGTGAATGGGTCAGAAAACAGTGACTATTGTATCTGGAAGTTTTCACAAAGAATTTAGGATTTTGTTCTTTGAAGAATTACAAAAGAACTTAGCATCTTTGGAGCAGTTAGGAAGCTGTTCAAGTGGTAACTTTTTGGTAACTTTTTGCCACTACCTTTCAGCATGGTGATCGCTGTATTCATCAAAATGCACTCTGACTAGGGCACAAGTTTTTCCAGCAGCACAAAGGAAAATGTAGGTGTAAAGAACCTGGTGCATCCTCTGCTGTAATCATCCAGCTTTGTTTCAGTGACTGGTACATTACTTTCAAGTTCCTTCATGCTGAAATGTGGGCTGAAGCTGGGCACTTCTATAAGGCAGTAAATGTGACTGGCATCCTAATCACATTTGAGCCTGCACTGATTTCTCCTTGCTGTGAATGGGACAATGGGAATGCACCTTTTAGACTTGCAGTAGTTGGAATTTGTGTGTTAACTCTAGTGACTGTCACTGGGCACTGTAGTTTGTTGAAAAGGCATGTGAGAGGTTTCCATGGTACCAGGGGCCTGGATCCAGAGCCATTAAGTTTGTGTGGAATTTTATGCTCTCTTAATAGGTGACTCTGGTAGGACTCTATTTATTGCAACTAAGTTTTTCCAAGCTAGAGGAGTTGGAATTGCTGCAGGCAACCCATAAGTAACCCATAAGTAACCCATAAGTAACCCATAAGTAACAGTGCTAGCAAGTCTTCAGCCTCCTCAATCCTGTCCCTACTGTGGGCTTGCCCAAGCTATGTCTCTCCTGTTTGCAGGAAGATCTGATACTTGCCTCCTGGACTCTCAGAGACTCTCAGAGACTCTCTTCAGTCACCTACAGGTGATTTTCTGTTGGTAGTAACTTCCTGGCATCCCTCAGTACTGTACCCCTGAGCGTGCTGAGCTGCACCAGCTGCAGTATTGCTGTGCAGGCCTTGCTGCCTTTTCTGACAAGGGCAAGAAGCTTTCATGGAGGATTGGGAGAAGATACAGTGTATTTCACTTCTTGAATGATTACAGGTACTTTCTTCTGCTTCTTGATGTTTTCAGTCAGCTCTGCCTTGTATGAGGACTGGTGAGCTGTGGTAACCCATGTGAAAGCTTGCTGTTGACTCCAGCAGGCTTCTACTCCAATGCAAGCAAACAAGCAGGGTTTTGAGCTGCTTCAGGAAGCATTGCAGGGAAGTAAACCCCACTGGATTGCTTTGTTGTGGTTGTGGTTTTTTTAAAAAGCTTTCCATGTCAGGTTGAGTCCTGAGGACTAGAAACTGGAATCATTCCTTTGGGCAATGGACTGAGAAAGCAAATGACATTCCAGTGATGCTGAACATTAAAATCTATCCTGTCATGGTTGCACTTTGGGCTGATTGCCCTGTTTGCCCTCTGTTCTCCTAAAGTATTTTGAATAACATTTGGAATATTAAGTGTTAATAGTCCTGTTTTTCAGCCTGAGATCCAGAAATTTATTTTAAGAGGCACTACTGATACTAAGGAGCAGATTCTGTGCAGATACTATGAAAGTAGATAAAAGTTGCTCCATGACATGCAGGGCAATGAACTTCAAGAAGAATGTGAGAAGTATTCATGGTCTTTCAGTAAAAGAATTTCAGCCTTTCAGTATTTAAAAGAAGCTATAAAAAAGAGAGAGGGCAACTTTTTACATTGGCAATGGTGATCAGACAAGGGGAAATGCTTTTAAACTAGAGGAGAGATTTAGATTAGATATTATGAAGAGATTCTTTACTCAAAGGGTTGCTAGGACAGGTTGCCCAGAGAAGTTGTGGATGCCCCATCCCTGGTAGTGTTCAAGGCCAGGTTGGATGGGGTTTTGAACAACCTGGTCTACTAGGTGGCATCCAAGCCCATGGAGATGGGCATGGAACTAGATGATCTTTGTGGTACCTTCCAACCCAAAACCATTAACCATTCTGTGATTCAACAAAGTATGAATTTCCATAGTGCTCGCCAGTTCCTAATGGTTTTCCTGCTTCAACCTTGTTACCTGTGTGTATCTCTGGGAAATCTGTCAGAAAGGTGTATGAATATGTTTGAGTGGAGTACCTCCAAAGTGACAAATCTGCCAAATTCTTCTTGAACCAGGCAATGCTATGAATGGAATATAAGTTCTCTCCAGTCCGCAGAGCAACTGATGCTTTCTTTTCCCATGTTTGGTTCCATAAAAGATTATGCAACATGACTCTGTGTAAAAGCTACTCTACAGTCCTTCCAGTTCATATGGCATTGAAATCTGCCTTAAGTTGCAGTTTTTATGGTGTTTAGATTTTCCTGCAGTATAAACTTATCTCTGGTAACAAAAGATGAAAAAAGAGCCTTGATGTCAAAGTGGAGGAACTGGTCACACCTGGAACAGAAGTATTGAGTGTGATGCTTTAACCTCATTCTTCTTTACCATAAGAGATGCCCTAGCAGTCAGTCTTATCTTATTCAGCTCTCAATTCAAGGAGCTGGTTGTACTCCCTTCTACAGATTGTTTAGGACTTGAAACTGCAGGGAACTGGATGAACTTCAGAAATGCCTTGAGGATGATCTTTCATGTTTTTGTCTCCATTATATGAATATTTGGAAGGAAAGTATTCACATAATAAGCAGTTTTAGTAAATCAGCTTTTACCATGTAAAACCAGAAATCTATTTGATGCAGCCTTACATAAAGAAATGCAGTACTTTGAAATAATTTGCCATAGGATTGTCACACACTTGGTCTGAAGGACAAATTTCTTGCCAACTCTTATCTCCCATTCCCCCTCCTCAAAAAGCAGCCAGTGGAAAAGACAACTACTGGTAAAGGAAATCCAGAAGTTGCAGAACTGCAGATGAGTTAAAAACTCACTGTGGCTTCCAAGTGGGAGAAGAGAGCAGAGAGGGCTGGAGGCTTCTGACTGCTGTGCAGTCTCATGAAGCAAGAAAGCACCAGAAGCTCAGTGTTTGAATGGAGCTAACTGGCTTGTGGCTCCCACAAAAGTTGTTTGATTGCATTGACTGCAGTCTGCTTCCTTAGGACTTCCTAATGCATTTATGTAAACTTGATCCCTGCTCTCGGCATTGCAAAGTGATTCAATCACAGGACTATATTCCAGTGGCAGGAACTTACTGGAGTTTGCCCCTCTACCCTACTCCCCACCTACAAGCACAGGAAACATCCCTGATCACCACTTCCCATTATTTCTGCCTTCCTTACTCAGGGTTAGATGAGTCCAGGGCATTTTATTCTGTTTGGATCAGTATTGTTCATGTAAAGATCCAAACGAACCTAACTTCTTACTCCAAGCCTAGTTGGAGAGGGTAGACTGGTCTAACCTGGTACTACAATAACTTAACTTACACTAAGTTCCAGGCAACTGTGTTACAGGATGGACTATTGTTCTTACTAGTCAATAAGTGCAAGAAAAAACATTACCACGTAAGATGTAGATTAAATCCTGGCAAATGTTTGTATTCAGTGTGGATTGAGACTGCTGAGGAGACATTACTAGCTTTGACTAGAGCTTTGAGCACCTGTTTATCAGTGATTTAGGAAGAAAGAACTTTTCAGTTGTTTGGGGTCCCATCTGATGAAAAGGAAAGTGCATGTATTTGCTGGCAAGCTTGGTGTTTGCTTGCAAAGACTGATGCAGCAGGGTGGGAAGTACCCTGGGAAATATCCAGCATAGAAGCAAACAGGGGAAGAGGCTAGGGAGTGGGACAGTAGGGATTGCAGGTTCTCAGTAACTGCCTGGGTTAAAACCTTGCCCTGAGAGAGTGGTAAAACAGGGAGTGTGACAGTGGGAAAGTGAGCTGTGACTAAGGATTAGAACAGAAATGATGCTGTTCACAGGTCGAAGGAAGCAGCCAGGGTAGTGCTGTTCCTGGTAAGTTGTAAGTATGCATGGCTTCTTACTAACTGTCTGCTGCAGCTGCTAAACTCATAGATACAGCATACACATTTAAATTACTCCAGCAACTATTTTGAATAAAAATGGACATAGCCTATTGCCCTGTTTGAGTATGGTACACAATCGTTCAGCAGTGGCTTCTTCCCTCCTTCAGCTCTGAATTTGTGATAATTTTTTTTTTATACAAAGAACAACTGGGAAAAAAAGTAACATGTACCTTGATATCTCACTACATTCCTTTGTTTACATTGTCTCATACATGTCATGTTAACCAGAATAGATCTGTGTTTCTGCAATAGTAAAGATCCTCTACATCATATTGGAAATGAAAGATTTTTTTCCTTTTCTTGGTAAAACAATTTCTGCCTGGTAAAGCTATGTCAGCCAGGAATTTTAACTCCTAGATCAGAAGCAGTGTATTAGTAGAAGCCTGTCCTGTAGCCTTGGTTGCTGACAGGGAATAGCTAATAAATGTAGAAAGGACTGAGTTCTGTATGAATACTTTGAAAACAGCTTGAGATGGCATATGGGGAATGTCTGTTATTGGTACATTAGCTTGATTTGAATGTGAAGACTAGGCTAAAGAAGCTGTGGTCTGGACTCGGGGGGTCAGCCCTTCAAGTGGAACAAGATCTTGTCTGTGTTTTAGTACTTTGGTATAATCATGGAGAATTTTGCTAGTGGACAGCTACATGATCTCTAGAGAATCATGGGCTGGGAGATGGGCTTCTCTTACAGGCTTTCACAGAGCTGAAGTGACCCCTGTGTGTAGTTACTGTTCTGTCTGGTGTCTTTCTGACCTTTCCCTGGCTGGAGAAATGAGCTGAAATCTTGCTTGAAACTGTATTAGGCAGCCTTGGCAGGCTTCAGTCCTTAGGGAGCGGCTGGGAAACACTGGCTTAGTCCCTTTCCCAGTCAGGTGACTGCAGAGGGTGTGACACTGCAGTAAGATAAATACCTGTAAGGGAAGTTTTAGAGGATCGTTGTGTTACTTGGCATCCTTTCTAGCAGTATACAAGAACTGTCCCCTCTTCAGGAAGGTGAGTATGCCTGTAAATACCAGATCTCCTGTATAATGACAGTGGAGAGCATATTGCTGGGCATCATCCCAGTAACTGGTTCAGAGCTACTGGATGTGCAATTCCAGAGATGGTGAGTCTGGGAAGGACACCCTGTCTCATGCCCCATTTCATTCTCTCTGTTGGGGACCTTCCTGGCTCTGCTGTACCAACAGCAGTCGAGTTTGTTACACTGCTGGAGTGATGTGGAACCTCTTGGCTTGAGCTCTCTAGTTTCATTCTGACAAGTTAAAAGGAAAAGGGATTTCATGCTTGTCATTCTGTAAGGTAAGGGGGACTGCCATCTTTTTATGTATTTGGATTGTTCAGATTGAATGTTTATCTGCAACCTATCAATGTTTATCTGAGTACCAGTGGTTTTGGAGGGAAAAGAATACCCTGACCATGGTGTGCTGTACAGAAAAATGACTGGGGAATCAAACAAATTGGTTGCAGAAAGTATCAAATTCCTGCCTTGTGGTTGTATTGTCTTGAGGTGGAAATTAGTGGCAATCTATTACTGATTAAAACTTGCTTAGCTTGGCTTTAGCACCTCTATAGGAATGAATCCATAATAAAAATGTGTCTCCACCAAATTCTCAGTTACTAGATAAACGTAACTCAGTTTGTTCCTACATGTGTCCGCATCCAGCATTTACTGTTGTAGTTTGGAAAGGGAAGAGGAGTTGGGTAGAAGGCCTTGTTTGGTACAATACACAAACTTTGTTTCTGTGGATGAATTTTCCTGCAGGGCTGCAGCCCTTTGAGCCCTTGAGCAGAGTTGAGAGGCTTGACCTTGGGGAACTTAGGAAAACAGTTGCTCACAAGGATTTTCAGGAGGCAGTCAAGCGATGCATAAAAGTGGTGCCTTGGGCATTTGGAGGCCGGAAGTATTGGAATGTGGTGTAGATGGAAGAGAATTTCTGTGGTTTACCTGCCTGAGGGAAAGCTTTCAATGGAGAAGAGCTATTATTACTTTTGGATCTAAAAGTTTTCTTTGTGGATCAGGACCCTGTTGCACAGATACTGTGAAAGCATGAAGCAACAAGGCACACCATACATAAATGCATAAAGGGTTTCACGTTTTTGAAAAGGAAGGTTTTAGACTGACACCTTTGTCTGAGGACAGGGATCTGTGGTCTGGGATGAGTCCCTGACTGGATCATGAGTGAGAATAACTACATGGCTTAAAGGTAGAAACTGCTCTACCACAATGAGCCCTCTGGTATTTTCCTGAGTGGAGCTCAGTAGCAGTGAGACAGTAATGAGCTGTTCTACCTTTCTGCAGCTAAAGAACAAGAAGCATTTTTTGATAACTAAATAGGGAGTTGATAGCAGGTGTGGCCTAATAATTATGTTGGCTCCTAAGTGAGAGCAGGTATGTGGAGGAAGAAGAGAGGTATCTTTTCTAACACAGCAAGTGGAAATAGTTGTAGCTGTTATTTGCATGGTTCAGTTTGCCTGATGTTGCTGATTGTAGTGGTATCTGTGATGCCTTTATCTGTAATCCTCTGGAGATGTGAAATGAATAGCAATGTGGTCACTCCCTCTTCTTCACAGACCTCATCTTGCAGGAGCTGCAGTGAGGTCTTAAGTAGCTCTTAACTGTGAGAGATGATAAAGAAAGGTGGGAAGGTAGGGATAAACATTCCTTTGCCCTGCAAATACGATTTTCTAGATAGCCTCCTCTTAGCAGAGGTGGCAGTGACATCAGGAGGAGTCTTGTGTGTGGTACTGACCCACATAAAACTCTAGTCAACCAGCTATGTTGTTCATACTATACAGGCTCTGCCAGCCCTCCTGAATCATTTGGTAGCTCTTGCTAAATCAGGCTGTCCACGAGTTATCTCTGTCATCTTTACTTTGCTGTAAAACAACCTCCAGGCTTTGGCACTAAATTTACTTTTCCCATCAAACTTGGGTTTTCCCTGGTCTCAAACCCTTAGTGGCTCACACCACATGGTATTTCAGGAATAGATAGGCATGAAGGGGTGGACTGGCGATCTACTTGCTCTTCTAGGGTTCACTCAGGATGACAGCAGCAGCTGTGCTTTTCAGCCCCTCTGTGCAGTACTAAGTCCCTTCCCTATGTCTACATGCAGATCCATTTTGAGCCGGTGACTGACATGGGCTCATGAAGTATGTAAAGTCCAGAAAAAGCCCAGCAGGAAAGGGTCCTTCTTGTTCTTTGACCTTTTTGCTTCTACCAAGCTGGATTTTTCTGGATTTTTATAAAGGCTATTCAACTGCTGTGGAAAGATGTACTCAACTGACTGCTACTCAGGTCATGGAGATTAGCCTCTAGAAATATTATACCACTTCACTGTATTTTCCCTCCAGCTGCTGTGCTGATGACTACAGTAGAGCCTTAAGCTGTGACATACTTTGCCATATGATATTACAGATGCTGAAAAATCAGATGAGTTCAAAAGCAGGTTGAAGAAATTAATGGAAGAGAAATCTGTTGAGTGCTCATTCATGGGTGGCATATCCAGCTCAGGAAATTTCCTGTCAGCAAGTGGTTAGAGGCTTGGAGAGCGTGCAGGGAGGCATCATGTATGCTTGCTCTGTTGTCAAAGCAAGGGAAGGTATCTCCTTTTGGCTGCTGTCTAGAAAGGCTATGAGGCCATGATAAACATTAGTCTGATCTAGCACAGCTACTATTATATTTCAGAGCCTGTTAGGGATAGTAAATCTGGCTATTTGAGTTGGTAACTCCTGAGAAAGGAAGCAGATGTGACTCAAATTCTAACATGGAAACTGCAGAAATAATGGATTCAAGTTTTTGGATATTTGTTTAGCCTGACTGTACCTCAGATGAACAAGCATATACTGCCATACAACAGCTTTCCACATTTACCCCCTAAATTCTAGTACCATGTAGTCAGCCTGGATTGGAAACCAGAGATGGAAGGCATGTTTGCGATTCATTGCTTCCTGATAAAGTGGGGATGGGGGAGTAGAGTGGAAAAAGCCATACAGTGTTTATGTGTCATGTGTAATTGATCTTTGTCTTCATCAGGAGAAAGAAAGGATGGGTTTTAAATACACTTTTACATAACTTAATGAATTTTTTTTTATTCATAGCAATTTCAGGAATGTTTAGTCTGGTTTTATTGGGACTACACAGAAATCTTATAAGGTTTTTTATGAACTTTATTCTTTTATCTAGTGACCTAGACTGGTCAGTCACAACTCTTCCCCTTTAATCTCCTGCCCTCCCCTTCCTCACCAAAAGTCTTTAGTTTGCAATAACCCTGTCTGCTTTTCTTCCCTTCCTTCTCTTTCCCTACCTTCTTTCATTTCTTCTCAAAAATGGTCTTACCATCTTATCACCACTTCCAGGTTTTGCAGTTTCTACTCTCAGCTTCCCACACCTTCCAGCCACCAGTGCATATTGGTGACCAAGAAGGAATATTTTTTGCTTGTCTGTAGTTGAGGTTTTTTGTTGCTTTTTGTCTGGGTTTTTTTAATGAATGAACTTTTTACATTGAGGTAATTCCCCAGGGATGTAAATGTGATATAAACAAAAAAGCCTTATTCTGCATTTGCTTCTCTTAATCTTTACATAGCTTTTACTTCTCTTTGCTCTGTGGAAAGCTGATGACAGCTACCTGTATCATATAGCAAAGTAAAGTATTTCTGAGAATGTGATGGGAACAGCTTACAGAAGCAAGGGATAAAAAAGCTCTCCTGCTAGAGGGCCATGTCCTACCAGTGCAGTGCTAGGTGCTGTGCTACTAAAGGGACTGTAAACCAGGATATGCATTCTGGTGAGTTTTGGTGGCTTTTTTTTTTCTTTAGAGTTATCAAGTTCTTTGACTTGTGTGTAAATCTTCTTTGTCTTTAGTTAAAAGAGAGTGGAGAAGGTATGTGTGTGTCTTTCCCTCTTTCTCCCAAAGACAGCTGTATGTAAAAGTATATGCAGGGCATGGAGGTGGTGGAGTTTTCTAAACTGGACAGTGTCCAGTGAAGGGGGACCAGGCCCCATGTGGAGTGCTTCGGTTCTGTGCTTATTTTAGGCCTTTCTGGCCCAAGCTGTTCCCAGTGCTCAGCTGTTGTGATGCTACCTTTCCTGCACAGTGCTGTCAGCCACCCCAGTGTTTCTATTTTAACTCTCTCTGGGGCTAGATCTTGTGACACAAGGATTTGGCATCTCTGCTATGTGCTGGAACATGGCATCTCAGGAGGCACAGTGGCTGCAGCTGCTATATCAGAGGGTGCCCCTCCTAAGTAGCTGGTAGAAAAGGAACACCCCTAGGACTGCAGTGCATCAGAACAGGCATCATCCCTGCAAAGGAGTATCTGACCCGTGTCCATCTCTGTCTCCTCCAGTCCTTTTTCAGAGTCTGAAGAGCTCGAGACACACTTGCTGGCTTCCCACTGCTCCCCTGCAGCTTCAGCTTTCAGGTATGTAGTTACTGGGGCCAGGAGTAGAGTTGCATGCCCTGGAGGCTGTAAGATGGCTTTGCAGTCAGATGACAAAGGTGGGGAAGGAGGACAGGGACAGCTGGTGGCATGGTAGAGGAATTAATTTTTCAAGGTTCATGTACCTGAATGATGTATCCCATTTAACAACTTGCTTTAGTGACTGGAATTCAGCATTTCCAGTCTTTGGAGAAGGCCAGAGGAACAGTGTTAATACACTTCTGACACACTCCATGGGATGACACTAGGCAAACATAGCCAAATGTCAGAAATTCCTGAAGTCTGAGTTGGGGCAGTTCACTGTGTGGCTCATGCCACCATGAAGGATTTGCATGAGGTGGGACTCTTGACCTGATCTTCATCTCTGCTGTGTGCTCTGTGGCCTGGCAGAATGAGCAGATACCTCTCTGGGGTGTGAGGGAAGCTTTTTATAACTAGGAATGTGCAAGAGGAGAAGTGGCAGCAAAGGCCATGCATGCTGCATTAACCTGGGCTTGTCTGGAAAGAACTGAGTTTGTCAGCAAGTGACTGGGCTTGGGTCCTGTTACTCCTCTCATTCTTGCACAAGAACAACCCTGAACCTCTCCCCAAGGAATTCACAGTGTTGTACCACATCAGGAACAAACTGACGGTGCAGGCTAGCACAGGGGAATGGGCAAAAGTTCTGAGACAGCAGAGAATGAGATGAACCTTTTACCTTCCAGCCTAGATTTTGAGCCTAATGCAGTGAGTGTAGTGAAAAGAGCAGCTGTGCAGGGATGTTTCTAGGGAAGCAGCGCTGCCGGGTAATAGGCATGAGTGCGGTGCTGCCCTTTGGCTAGGTATGCCCCAGCATGTTTCTGTACTTTTGCTCAAGCCCAGTTCAGCTGGTGGGCAGCTTATAGGGTTCCTCCCCATTCAAAACATGCCTGCCTGCTGACTGCTCAGCCTTGTTTTCCCCAGTCACTTGTTGTAATCCTGTAATCCTGAGTCATACTGGGAAGCTGGAGTCATCTCCATTGACACAAGACTTATTTAGAATCTTTCAAGGCAGATTTTAAATAGCTTTAGCTACCTCAGTTTCTGTTACCCTCTTGAGGGCCTTGGTTGAGAAAGGAATCTCTGCAGAAGTATTTGGTGCTGCTGAAGAGTTTTGGATTCATGAGCATCTCCAATATATGCACAGCCAAGGTTTGGCAACGTTGCCTTCTACAACATCCTTTCCCAATGTGTTAATGGCCTGCCAAGGATGCCACTTGTCTGCAGGGAGGGAGGAGGCCTATTCTGCATGTTTGACCTTGCCATCGGCAGCTGGAGGGGCATTGATGACAGTATTTGACTGCAGGGAAGCAAACTGGGCTCCTCCAGCTCCAAGAGTCATGGAGAACTATGCTGTCTGCAAAGGCTCAGCCAGAGCTATGTTTGAAATCACTTTTCTCTCTTCTCAGGTTAACTGAAATCTGCAAACATTCTCTGCTGCAAGAAAAAGAGGGTGATGTCATCAGAAGATGATGCTGGCGGGGAGGCTCCTGGGGGCAGTTTCTGGGAGGTAAGGAAGGATAATTAGAGTGTGAGGGAGGTAGGAGTATCATTTTTCCACCCACTGGTGGAATTAGGGGTTGAGTTCCAGGTCTGTGGGTGACATGTTTCCCTTGAGGAGTGGAAGGGAGGAGTTGTGGTAAGGTTTAGTGCTGTGTGTTACTGCAGGGAGTAGTGACTCTTTCTTCCATACATACTGTGGAATGAGAGTTCCTTGTTCAGACAACATCTGAGCTGTGAGAGAAGCAAGCAGAACATCTCAGCTTCTTCCCTCCAGAGCCATGTCTGTCTGAGACTGCCAAAGGAGGGTCTGAGCCTAGATGCTGGCTTCAGAAGGGCCTTTGTGCTCTCTCTGTGCAATGATAGACCTGCTGTTGTCTGTCCTGAAGAAATGTGACAGTCAGTACTGTACAAACTATAATGTTATGTGAACTTTCAGGCTGGAAACTACAAGCGGACAGTGAAACGTGTGGATGATGGGTACCGGCTCTGCAATGACCTTATCTCCTGCTTCCAGGAGCGAGCCAAGATAGAGAAGAACTATGCCCAGCAACTAACAGAGTGGTCCCGCAAATGGAGGACCAATGTGGAGAGAGGTAAAGTTGGCATATTAGACTGGGAACAGGAAGCAATCATTGCACTTCCCTCTTTGAGCGGTATGTCTTACTGACGTGACACTGTTTTCCTTGAGGGACAGGCTTTCCTTCCCCAGGGAGTGGGTGACTTTCTTGGGTGTCTTTTTTGTGTGTTTGCCTGTTTTTGTAGTCAGTCCTCTGATTCATTTGGAGAGGTGTTCTCCTGTCATGTGCTTGGTTATTAAAAAAAGTAAATCTGTGTGCTTAGTTTGGCAAGTCCTTGGGTAGTCCACGTCTTAAATGAACCTGGAAATACCCACCCTTTTAAGAATGGCTTAGCTGTCTTCTCCTCCAGTCTGAGAATAACTACTAATGGTGTGATTTAGTGGGCAGTGCGCTCAAACTGATAGTGTCTCACAGAGTAACAGGAAACAATGGAACAGGTGTCCCAAAGGACCTGCTGGTTTGTGGAGCAAAAGCCTAGCCTCAGTCATGAACTAATGTTGCTGTCTGTCCTGAAGCTCAGGCCAGATTTGGGAAGAGAATTTTCTACAGAGACCTTATCCTAGCAGGCACCATCTGGGACAGCTGAGGCTGCCCAAAGAAATGCCCATGTCATCCAGCTCGAACAGCCAGTCTAGATGCTGCCTGGTGGGACTGTGGAGACCAGTCAGTGCTGACTTGTTTGATGGGGCAGACTTAGGAAAGTGACTCCATACTGGTAGATGTATGTAGGAGGAAGAGAATCTGCATTCCCTTCTGTGGGCAGTAGGTCTCAGAGCCCCTCTGGTGCTTGTTCCTGCAGGTCCACAATATGGTACTCTGGAAAAGGCCTGGCATGCCTTCCTGACAGCTGCAGACAAACTCAGTGAAATTCACTTGGCTGTCCGGAACCACCTGGCCAGTGAAGATTCAGATAAGATCAAGGCCTGGCAGAAGGAGGCCTACCACAAGCAGATGATTGGAGGCTTCAAGGAAACAAAGGACGCAGAGGATGGGTTCCGCAAGGCCCAGAAACCCTGGGTGAAGAAGATGAAAGATGTAAGCAAAGTGCGAATGGGAAAAGAGAGATAAGGGTAGTTGAACTGGCTGCCTGATTTCAAGAGCCACTGGGCAAACAAACTAGGTTAGCTGGAGTAGCAGAGAGGGAGGGATGTCTCGAGGGTCTCTTGTTCTTACTGTTTTGTAACTTCCTTCCAATATGGGAAAACTTTGGTAACAGGTTCTGTATTCCTTCACAGCAGGTAAGCACTGAAAAAGAGATCATTTGAACATACCTCTTCCCAGTGGACCATTGTTTACTAAATGCCAAACTGGCATTCTTGTTCGGTTGCTGCAGACTCTACCAAATGTTAACATGCCTCCTCTAAGTATTGGAGGATCAATGTGGGCAGGATCATGGCTTTTTCTGTATCCCTTTTCCTACAGGTGGAGACTTCTAAGAAAAACTATCATGCAGCCCGGAAAGAGGAGAAAACAGCCCAAACAAGGGAGAACCATGCCAAGGCAGACTCATCTGTCTCACAGGAGCAGATGCGCAAGTTGCAGGAGCGTGTGGTGAAGTGCACTCAGGAGGCTGAGAAGGTGTGTGTGTGTGTGTGTGTTGTATGGATGGGGGTCACAAGGATACTCCTTTCAAGGAAAAAGCATTGGTGGTAATGTCCTTCAGTAAAATGACTCAGCTGAAGCCTGTAAGAAGATGTGAAATCCCATAATCTGAGGTCTTAGTGAGCTAGACTGAGACTTCAGTAACTAAAGTTTTGGTCTTTGGAGTTAGGCAAGATCCTAATTTATAAATAAATTTAAAATAAAAAAGGAAAAAAAATGTAGGGGATTTGGTCCAGGGGGTGGAGCCTGTAAGGCTGAAGACTTGGCTACCAAAAATAGTTTATTTGCCTGTCCACAAGAGAGAAAGTGTGGAAAGTCCTGTATGCAAGAAAGTAGCAAGGAAGAACAGGAAACCTGCAAGAACATTAGGAGAGCAATGGATTGGGCATTAGCTGTGGGATTTCTTCTTATCTCTGTCGTGTGTTTGTTTAGCACTGCAGGGGGGAAAAAACTTGTGAGTCTCAAACCAGAGTAGGGAGGGTTATTACTGCCATCAGGGCAACACATCTCACCATTGCTGTGCTCCTGCTACAGTGCAAGGATCAGTATGAGAAGATGCTGGAAGAATTGAACCGCTACAATCCCCGCTACATGGAGGACATGGAGCAAGTGTTTGAGGGCTGTCAGGAGGCAGAGCGCAAGCGACTGTGCTTCTTTAAGGAGATGCTTCTTAATCTGCACCAGCATCTCAACCTCTCCACCTGTGAAAGGTACTGGCCTTGATGCAGTGGGGAATTCTGGAAGCTGCTTGCTTGCATCAGCCAGATCCTGCTCCTTCACCTTTCAAGTGTATCTTACTACTGGCATTTGGTCTCTTTAGAATGACCAGTGCTGGGGTCTGTGATTGTAGACAGTGCTGGGTTCCCCAGAGATGATTTTCTGCCTTTAAACCCTTATTTTTTCACTACTATTCAGTACTGTCCTGTGTGTATGCTTCTATGCTATGAATTATCTCCACGTTGCTATATGTAATCCCAGGCTAAGGAATGTAGCTCTATTGTCCTCTAATATTGATGGTTATTCCATTCATTTTGCCCTTACTAGAGAAAGCTTTTGTGAAATAGCCTGTAAGTTCACAAGTTGCCCTAAGTAGGGGTTACACAGGGGTAGTAGTTGCAGCCAAAAATCTTCTGTGCCCCTTTTATGGTAGAGGCAACAAATCTGAGCCACCTCCCTGTATGTGCAAGAATGCACTGAGTTATTTCAGTGTTTACTTAATGAGCTGTGCTGAGAGCTGGCACTTGTTAGGCACTGCCACACCAAACAAGCCTGTCCCGTTTGCCAGGCTGACTCTCCAGTAAGGGAGGCTGTGTTTTCCTAGGGCTGAATAGGTGCTGTTCTAGCATCCTCAATCCTGTGGGATTGAGGATGCTATGTAATTGTGCATGAGGTTCATTTTAACTTCCTTCCTACTTGGCTTTTGGGAAAACTGCTGAGGGATTTGATTATTGGTGGTTCTGTCTGTTCTGGTTGTAGCTTTCATGCGTTGTATCGGGATCTCCACCAAGTCATCATGGCTGCAGACAACCAGGAAGACCTGAAGTGGTGGCGCAACACTCACGGACCGGGCATGGCAATGAACTGGCCTCAGTTTGAGGTGGGGTAGCATTGTGGAATGTGTTTATGCTATTTCCAAACAATTAGCTGCTTATCTGAAATTGGAGATTACCAGTCTTGTGTTGGAAAGACCATGTCTTTGCTCAGCAGGCTCAGGATGTTGGGCTCTTCTGAAATTGCTGTGTTGCAAGCTGTCTGCTGCCCAAAGGGGCACACGCAGGCTGCCAAACTACACTCCAGCTATCCAGCTGCAAGGTCAAAGAACAGGAGGTGGTGCACAGGGCCATGGGACAGGTTTCTGCGATGATTTTCTCACAGCTTCTCTTGTTGCACCTTGGGATTCAACAGAAATGGGCCTGCTATACCAGGAAGGCTATTAAAATATACCAGCAAGGCTACTGAGCTGTCCAGTTCAGCTGCTACTGAAGTACAACCTGGTCTTCTGTTGTTCTGTATTGGGCAGAAAAAATGCACAGAGCTTTTCTGACTGGCTTGATGGTATTACTGGTTTTCCCTGGACAGGAATGGTCCCTTGAAACACAGAGGCAAATTACCAAGAAGGAGAAAAGTGGCAAGATGGCTGATGATGTCACATTGACCAGTATTTTGCCTACACGAGATGGTGTTGTCTCACAGACCCCTCTGCAGACAAGGTAAAGGCTGAATTCTGGGATACATCAGGTTAGGAAACTTCCTAGAGTAATAAATGAGTCGGATTGATAGGAGTAATCTCTTCCTTAATTTCCTGTCTCTTGTCCATGGCCTTACCTGTGGCACTCTGAAAAAGGCCATGTAGAAAATGCAGTTTAGGGTAGCTGTTTGTTTTGTTGGGTTTTTAGGGGTTTTGGAGGTTTATTGTCTAGCACATTCTGCCTCACAAAGTGCCTTCTTGGTAAAGATCCTTCTAGTGACAAGATTTAGCCCAGTCTGACTACTGCTGTCTGATTCTGGCATTCATTTCCCCAGTTCTTCCTCCCAGACAGCATGAAGGGTGAGAAGAGTCTGGAGTTGTGTGGTTTCCTAAGGAAGACAAATTATTTTTTTTCCCTGGTATGGTGCTGAGTAGTAACTGACGAGTCTGGGTATAGCTACTTCCCTTGCCAGGAGGCAAGCCTGGAGAAGAGGGAGAGGCAGAACAGATTCATCCTACTGTTCCAGTAGCTGTCTTGCTTTAAAAGGTAGACTCTGGCCAAAGTGAACTGAGCAGAGAAGAATGGGGATATAGAGATTTTTCAAGGTCACTGCTGTATTTCACAGTCAATTGGATTCAGGGCCCCTGTTTGCCAATTTACAGGTTTTCCTATCAAGAGGAGCAGAACAGCCTCTTCTATGACACCCTGAAGGCACCAACCCTTGTGAAGTTAGTACGGAACTCTAGCAGGGTTTTTGGGTTTCAGGTGTCTGTCCTCTGCTGCTCTTCCCCTCTGCTCTTGTCACTGACTTGGAAAACATAATTCCAGACATCTCTTCAGAATGCAAAACATAGCTTTTCCTCTCTGTCTTATTCTTGGCTGGAATAATTCTGGATGTAGCTGGGCTCTCCAGTTAGGACTGGCTTTCCTTGTGTGAGAGGGTCTGCTAGAGTAGGAGGAGGTCATGAAGAGTGAAAACACTTTGAGAGTTGAGTTATCCTCCTGGCCCTTAGGGTTCTAATGCTGGGGTGCTTTCAACAAAATCTAGTATCTCTTGAGATCTCTCTTCCCTGTTTGCCTTTGCTTCACTTTTGGGCCTCTTGCACCCTGACTGTAGCAGAGCAGTCTCAGGGGGAGTCAGGGGTCAGGGTGGTGCATGATTCAGGAGGAGGTGGGTGAAAGATCAATCTACTAACAACAATCTTGTCCCCCTCCTGCCTTCCACACACACAGTGGAGGGAAGGAAGACATTTCGGAGTGGTCAGATGAGGACACTCCCAAGAAGTGCCTGGATGCCAATGGGCACGAGGAAGACCTAAAGGTACCAGGTGTACGGGTACGAGCACTCTATGATTACACAGGACAGGAGGCTGATGAGCTGAGCTTTAAAGCAGGTACAGAAGCACTAATCTCTTACTAACCTTTCACTGTCCTCACTTGGGCTCACTGAATGCTTGAAACACTCTGTAAGAACTGGATGTCCACTTGAAAACTGACATTTATTCTTCCCTTGGTCTGACCACTGTCAGCTCCTTTGTGCTGGATGACACAGTGGGAAATCCAGTTTTTTCTAGACCAGAAGGTTGTGAGGTTGCATGGAAAGAGACTGTCTAGGCCTTGGTCAGAGTGCAGGGAGAACAGACCCCTGCCTTTTCTTAAGGCATTTATTCTGAATCATGGCTTGAACCTTTATTAAATGGTTCTCCCTTGCACCATTGATAAAAAATTACATGGGTGTTCTGGATTGTCTTTTCAAATAATGTGAAGATAGATATTTTGGGAGAAGCTCACCTGACTGACATGTACCACTAAAGGCAGAGGTCAGCTGGCAAAAAGCAGCTAGGCAAACTACTGCCCAAAATGGGTATCTTGAGAATGGATATCCTGGCTTGCAGCAGAGGATTAAGCACTGGAGCAAATGGACCTGTCCCCTTTTCTTCCTTTAGTTAAATTTAAGTTTGCATGTGCCCTCCTCTTTTCAAGTGGACATCATGATCTTGAGAGTGTCTCTGATCTTGCTTGTTTTGGGTTTTACATGGTACCTCTGTGCTATACCTCACCAAAACACACCCATTGAAAGTCACTGAAGTGCTTCAGTAGCAGGGCCTTGTGCTTCAGGCCAGTATCTGCGCTGCAGTGTTACCATACTAGTAAACTTCTTAACCCTAACTTGTTGCTTTAACATATCCTGCAATATGGATGTTCTAGAACTTTGTTCTTTCTTTCCACTAAGCAGATGAAATGGGGGATGATTTGTTAGCTGTAGTCATCTTCTTTTTGAATATGCTCTGAGCAACACATAAGGCTTCAGCTTAACAGCAGCGACTTTCTGAGGCACATGCCTCAGTGTGGCATTTGCCTACTGATGCAGTCAGACCTCCCTCTCTGGCAGAAGTACGACCTTCTACTGGTGGAGGAGGTCATCTTTCTGCCCTTCCCAAAGTAGATGTGGGAATGTTAAAAATCTTTCTTGGTCATAGTCTGATAAATCAGTTGATTTCATGCCTTACTGGCCAAACCAGACACTCCATCATGGAATAGGCATTTTGGGTCCTAACAGCCAAGGTTTAGCAGTTTCTTGTATTTCCTTCCCACTTGCCTATCAGATGAGCCACTAAGAAAAAAAAGTCTCACATCTATCTGATCGCACTGGCTTGCAAGCATGTTCCTTAGGGGGAGAAAAGCAGGCCAAACTGTGGGGCACAAATGATTTCTGATGCTGAATAGAAAAAGCAAAGGTCTTTTAAGGTCTAAGTTCCTTGGCCAAGGTGATAGTACGGAGTATAAATACTGAAAAGATTGGTGATTCTGGCTTTGATTAAACTGCATTATGATAAGGGTGTTGATAAAAGGAGGAGTGTGATGACTGGGACCAATAGTCTTGTTTTAAGTCATCTTAGGTGGGTAAAAATGCCATGCTACCTTTCTCAAGGCTGCCTCCTAATGACTATTCTTACTTTTAGGTGAAGAACTAATGAAGATTAGTGAGGAAGATGAGCAGGGCTGGTGCAAGGGCCGACTTCTCACTGGTCAAGTTGGACTCTATCCTGCTAATTATGTTGAGAAGGTTGGATCATGATTGCTGCTGCCCTGCCAGTGCTTCACAGCCGTACCAGCATCTCCTGCAGAGGTCACTGGGTCACTCCTGGCCCCAACCCACCGTTGCAGTATATCCAGCAGCTTCTGGACTTTAAAGGCACATATTCCATATAACTAATGCTTCATTTTAAACATCTAGATCTGTAGGGATTTTCTAAAAAATAAACAAGGATGAATAAAGACTTTTCTGAGCACCGCAGTAGTGTAGGAGTGCAGAAAGAAACAGATCCTTTTGACTTACACTCAGTGATAAGGAGCTAAGTGTTTTCATGGAGCTTTATAAAAGAGAGAAAGTACACTTCCTTAACTTCAATGCACATGCATCCAATAGGGTGTTGAGGTCTGCTCTGCCTCCAGGCTTCCTGTTCAAGGAATTTTGGATATACAGGGTAATAGTGAACTTCTACTATATTTTCCCCTTTTTAGCTCCATCAAGCTGACTGGCAGAAAGTTCTTTATTCTCCCATGTCTTTTATAAGGTTTCAGTATCACTCACCTGCAAGCTTGTTGGCTTCCCTAGTAAGGCAGCTGGTAGAAGTGATACAGCTTCAACCAGAACACACTTTTTCACTGCCCTCATATTTATTGCAATAATCCCAGGAATGAATGATAGTATAGCTGAGGCACAGGAGAAAGAAGCTTCTGTCTTGCATGGTGTGGCTGTTCAGGCTAATGAGTTGTGAACAGACCTGTTGTGCAGCAAGTTGGAGTTAACTGAATGCTGCCTGAGCTAAAATGGACTTTGACACATGCCGAAGGCTGGTTTTAACAAAACGACAGCCACGTTCCAGTGCTGTTCTGCTTAGGATTCCTAAATTCACTTATGTATGTTGGGATTTCTAATGCATCTAGATTATTTTGGCTACACCTCTCTTCAAGAGCACTTAGTGCACAGCAGAGACCCTCTTTTTTTTCCTTTCCAATATCTTCTGGACTTACACAGGGCTAGAAGTGCACTCCCTGCTTTGCCAAAGATGCCTGCACTGTGATGAGGGTTGCACTGTGGAAGCTGCCTGCTGGCTGGCACACATTACCCACAGAGGGGTAACTTCCCTTTTTGTCCTGAATTGCTGCAAGTGCACTTACACCCGGTTGTCAAGTGCCATTCAGCAGGGAGGATGTATCAAACATCTTTATCTCACCTGTTCTTCTGCCTTTGAAAGTCTGGGAGGCTGCTGGGAAGACCTAGCATCCTGATCCTAGTGCTCTGCATATTCCAACATAGGGATTGATAAGCCCAAGAGTTTGAGGGAACAAAAAAACTGGAAAAGCTCCCATTGTTGGAGAAACAAAGGCAAATAAGCAGTTGCTTAAAAATTTAGTACTGCTGATGAAATGCATTTTCAGTTTGTAGTAACCTTCTGTAGCCAGACTCACAAAACTCAGTCAATCCTCCAGCAACCACTTGGGGTGAACTGCTTCAGAGGTGTTTGAAAAAAGGGTGCTACACATAATAAAGTCTGAAGTCATGGGTGAACATGGGACTAAATGGCCAGTATTGTGTTAACAGCAGCTAGTAAGCCAAAATGTAAACTGAAACAGAGGAGGGGATGGACATATTCAAACGCTGTTAATTTATGAAGATTAAAGTATCACAAACATCTCATTGCCTGGCTGACAACAGAAATTAACCTTTTACAGCATACTGGATGCCTTGAAGTGTAGTCTGCCATGGACAAAGAGATGGGAGACTAATGCTGTTTAGTGCTTTTGTGAGGCAACAGAAACTTAACAGTTGAAAAGTTTTGCTCAAAATATCCCTAGCACTGTACTTTATGAATAGGGAAGAGGGGTGCAAACCAAAAGAATAAGGCTAAAGTGTTTTGTCCAGAGTTTATTATATTATTTCTCAATAAAAGAGAAGGTATTTCCAAAAGGCAATTAAATATCTAAGCAACAGACATTAAAAATGCCTGGATTTAGCTATGAATTTAATTAGTATTTTAAGTTCAATATCTGAAGATGACTCTAAGCTTATGCCATGTAATTAGAAGTGTTGGTGTATAAGCAGTTGGATTTATTTAAAGATGCAGTCTCTGCTTTCAGTTCTGTGTCCTAGGTAAAAGTATCATTACTATTGTGCAGTAATTACAAGTGTTCCACTTGCTCACCCACAATGGAATGATTTGTTGCTCCTTTGTCCTAGCACACAGGAATATGAAGAGAGCCATGCCTGCCAGGCTTCTGAGAAAACTGAGACTAAAACAGCACTAAAATGAGCTGAGAAGTCCTATAAACAATACTGAAGTTCCACTGATTAGCCTGTGTATTTCAAATACTAATGCTAGACTTTTCATGTGAAGTCAAAAAATGGTAGAAGGGAGCTACAGAGGATAACATGGAAAATTGACTTTAACTCCTGAGTTTTAGTCAGGCTGTAATTAGGGATGGAGCTAGGTGTAGCCACAAGGTGCTAAAGGACAAAAATGTCCAGCAGACAGTACCTCTGATTACAGTACAAATAACTTGAAATTCCACAGGACAAAGTCTGAATACACTTGTTTGTCCTAGGAAAACATGAGCACCTGATTATAGTGGGCTGCTTGAAGGTTTCCAGAAAAAGTGACATTGCAGCTTATGTGAACAAGTTCCCTAAGGAATGTTTGTGCATCAGAAATTCCTGCCAAGAGCTGAAGTAATGGACGGCAGACAACCCACTGATAATGAAAAATTGTTTGGCTGGACTCTACCTCACACAGGCATGGCACTTAGTCCTGGCTACCCAAAACCATCTGGATTAGTAAAAGATAGCCTGTGTAGTAAAGATCCAGCTGGAGGGAAGGAGGAAAGAAAAAACCACCCCAAACCAACCCACATCTAATGACCTTATATTAAAGTAAAATCTCTGCCTGGATACTTGGTTTTCCACAGAAGCAAATGAGGGTTTTGTTAACCACAAAGGTTCTAGTTGAAACTTGCCATCCATGGCATGCCAAAAGTTTTGTGTGTGAACAAACATATACATAAATTAATTGCTGTGCCTGAATTTCAGAAGACAAACGAACCTTGTTCTTCCCTCATGGTTTTTGTAAAAAAATACAAATGCATCTCTGTGCCTGATGGGCAACACAGTGAATAATTATCTAGTCATATTTTATTTTTGAATAAAGCTATTCCTTGTGGAAAGCCCATACACCTGTGGTTAGCAGATAATTCACTTGGTTCTGGCATCTCCCCGGAAAAGAATTTCGGAAGTATGCAAAGCTTGGATTTCCTGTTGATGATTAATTTTCTAGGAAGAGGAAGTTAAAGATTCTCTATGATAGATCACATCCATTTCCCCAAAGTAGCAGCTGAGCTTGCCTAACCCAGTAATGGTTTTGCCCTGTAGGCAAAATCTAGCTCACAGAGCCCACTGGCCAGCTGTGCTGTGGGATGGCAGCTGAGTTGTGGTTAGCCTGCAGCTCTGGGTGGCACTCCCACAGCCCTGCCTGGAGCTTGGGGCCATTCCTGCATCAGTTTACTTTCCATCCCACTTCGCCTCCCCTGTGTCCTTGTAGCTGTTTTCCTTGGCACTAAGCACCAAGGCAGGTGCAAATATGTGGCAATCCTGCACACAGATCCATCAGTACTGCTAAAAAGTGTCCTGCACTGCCTCTGCTCCTGCCCTGTTTGCAGTTCCAGCCCAAGGCCACAGCTGTGAGGCTGTGGAACTCAGCTCTGTTGTCTCCGACAGGCTCCCCTGACTGCAGAGCAGGCTCTGCATGAACTGGAGCTGCCTTGGTTGCATTGGTGGAGCTGCTGGCATTATGATTAAGGACAGCAAAAATCCTTTCTGCTTGTGAAGAAAGCTGGTGTTGGAGTGCTTGAACACTCCACTTAGACCTGTATGTGATCATTTCTAGGGTAACTGCACTGAGGCCAGCTGCTGACAGATGATGGGGCTCAACATGAGACAAAGCCAGCGCCAAAAACCCCATCTTGACCCATGGAAATGTGTTTGGAAAATACCAACTGCAGGCTGGCAGCAAAGGTTGTGCAAAATAAACAAGAATAGTAAGGTGGCAGGATACAAGGCAAAGTGTCTTCAGAGGGACCTTGCACCAAACTAACCTAAAACCAAAAAAGGAGAAATAGAAAAAACTTGCAACCATGTGTTGAACCACTGCACAGGTCCAGGCTACAAGGAGCTGAAAAACTCTGGGCTGCAAGGGAGTGAGACTTTACCAAGCTACCTAGGTTCTTAGCAGATCAAAGAGGATTAATATGAGATGATTAACAAATCCTTGCTGAAAGGGAGGGGAAGGGGGCAGTGGAGTAGGTTCTGTAACTGGAAGAAACTGGCTAGTATCATTAGAACATCTTGACTAAGCAACATGGCCAGTGAACTTTTCCAAACTAAATTTCAGGGAAAATACCCTCAGCTGCTTTTAGCACATCCATTTTCTGGCCATGTCCTCCCATTTTTCATCATTCAGTAACCCTGCTTGCAGAGGTTTCTGTCTTGTCAGTCTCTCAGCTTAAGACAATTATAGCTGCAGCTTGAGACACCACAACAGGCAGTGTATTGGTGCTCAGCGCTTCTCCCATAGTGTGGGGGTCCATAAGCTCTCCTCTTCAGTTTCATCACTTTCACTGGGTCCTTCTAGTTACACATCCTGTGGTCCCTTCCTCCCTGCATTTCCTTTCTGTCAAAGCAGCTGGAAGTCTTCCAGGTCCTCCACTCTCCCCACTATGACTTCACTGCCTTCTTCCTGAGTCTATTGTTCTTGGTTCCAGCAGGAGGCTGACACTAAAACAGTCACTGCCTCCAGCTGCGACCACAGAACCCTTTCCCCCAAATTCTCTTTAAGGCTTCCTCACAGGTGCCACACACCAAGGAATGCTGTATCCATAATTCTATGGATGTTTGTTTCACTAGTGGCTCTGCATCCCCTCTACAAACTGCAGCCACCTATGGAGCTGAAACACTACTACCTACTCCTCCTGCACCCAAATCCTTCGTAGTGACCTGTTTGACAGTGGTGATTCCACTCTGAAAATTTTTTGTTTTCAAAAGAGCGTTCTCATTTTGCCTTGCTTATAACCTTGTCTTCTAGTCAGCTCTACCTGCCTTTCTTTCATGGGTCAGCAGTTTCTGCTTAAGGCACACTGCTGATGCCTGTAGGGGCTGCACGCAATTTGTCCCTGTACCAGAGGGATTGAGTTTATTTAGAAAACTCTTGAGTGGGGTGATCTGCAGGAAGGAGAGATTACACACCTACTGGAAAATTTGGAAGAGTCATGTCTCATGGGTGGACAGCCCTGCTGGTTCTGACCTCAGGCAAGTTAGTGCCTGCCCTTGAAAGAAGGGAGCTCAGGGTCTGCTCATTTCCCAGTTTTTCACCTTACTTTCCTGTGGTGTGATGTGTGTATCTTCCATCACTTGAGTCCCCTGCCAAACAGCCTGCCTCCAGCAGGGACACCTGTAACAGACCACCACAGCAAGATCTAAAACTAGCCCTCAGATCCAGGAAACCCCAGGCCACATCAACCAGCATACCCCTACTCTGGGGTATGTCTAAAGCTTCCCAAGTCCAAAGCATCTGCCAAGCCAGAGGTGATATCACCAGACATGTACAAATCAACATTTAACTGTAACATTGGAAATGGAGTAACAAAGGAAAAGTGTGAAGATACACATGTATGTATATACACAGGACACTCATATAACTAAGCAGGAGCAGCACACTCCTGCCCTGGCCCCACACTCCCATCACCCTTTCCATCAAACCACAGCAGTTTTTCCTGGCAGCCCCACAACACTGTCTGGCACAGCTGAAAGGGCAGCCCTCTCTTCTCCCTTTCAAGACTTCCTAGCCCTTGCCTTACTTATTCAGCACTCACACAAGCAAGAGAACAGCTCAGCAATGAAATGACAATCGCTATTTGAGCAGGGCTCAGGACAGGACTCGGTCCACAGCTGCCACTTCCCAGAGTGGGTGCAAGGGACAGCAGTGCAGCAGGACCAGCCTTTCAGCTGCAACACAACCCCAAATCAGAGCAAGCCATCCATGACTAAACTCCTCTATATCTCTCAAGTTACCCATCTGTTGTGTTCCTTAAATTATGTGTTCCTTCAACCTTTGCTGGCTTTTCTCCAAACCACAACATTTGCAAGACTGCAGTAAAATTGTGTAAGTTGTAAACCTTATTCACTCTACACATACTGTATTAGCTCCTTATCTTAGAGCTTGTTGGTAGAATTGCATGGAGCCAATGAGTGACATGACTGCCTGCCTTGGTGCTATACTTTTTCCTAGGAAGGCAGCTACAGATTACGCTCAGCCCAGCAAATTGGCAGCCTGGTCAGCCACAACCCTCAGCCAGCTGCTTTCCTTGCATCAATCCAAGTGAATACATGGCAGGGTAGTTTGCTGACTTGACAGAAACCTAACCTAACCCAAGGAAAAGTTTTCCATATGATCCCTGAAATCACAGAAAATTAGGAGTATCTTCTTACATACTGTCCCTTCCAGCTGAGGAGGAGCACACCTGCTGAGAACCTGTCCCTTCTTGTAGTGAGAAGGAGAATGCTTTCTACTTGATTTTCCTCTCCTCCATTCATGGCTGTGTTTGCTCCTTCCACTACTGAAAAAAGCCAGGCTGTCCTGAAATACTGAGCAGAGGTTTTTCCCAGAGTTAGTGGCTATCCCCAAGGGAAATCATGTGGATTAGTTAGTGCCTGTGAACTGCTTAGTAAGAGAGGAGGAAAAAACAAATTTAAAAATAGATTTGTGTTAGGAATTTCTTCTTTGCCCAAGGCATCATTGTAGATTTCTGGTACCCCACCACTCAACGTTGTGATCCATGGAAAACTGTATCTCCCTGTTACTTTTGGGTAGTTTACTGAATTTGGCAGCCCCTTTCCCAAAACTTCTCATTCAGCAAAAGTGTGAGAGGCCAATGGGTCTGAACAGGAGAGGAAGACTCAGCAACCTCATCTCTCTCCTACACAGTCCTATCACCCATATTCTTTGCTGGGCAGTGAGAACAGAGCAAGGTCCCTTTTTCCCTCTACCACCCTGCTTTTGGACAGACTCACAGAAAAGCACTTTCTCTTACCTTTAGCTCAGGCCTGAAAGCACAGAGCATGTTTTATCTCCATCACAGCACTTGCCTCCTGAACCTCTCCAGCTCATGTAACCTCAAACCCTGAGATAACCAGATTTCTATATTGAAAATGTGTTCCTGGTGGTATGGCACACTCCAAGATCATGCTTGGTCATCATCCTTTGCTTTCCTTTGCTCTCCTGAATAATGCTGGGAACCATCTTTTATTAGCAGACGTGGATAACAGCAAGGTGATCTCTAATTAGAACGCTACATCAGGCTCAGGGTCTGGTGTCACAGCAGTCAGGAGGAAAGAGGTAGATATGAGATGGGATGTAGATGGAGAGGGAAGCTGAGAGCCAAAGAGCAGGCTGCCAGCTTGGAGCTCAGAAATTCACCACTAAAGCACATGAGATGGAAAAGAAACAGATGCAGGAAATAGCAAGAACAGTGCAGAGACAGCACTCATTCACAGGGAACAGTGAGCAGCAGGAGGTCTTTCCTGTGCTGACAAAGACAACAAAAATAAGCTGATTATTTCTCAGACCAGCAGCATGCTCTCCCTGCTGCTTTTATGCAAAACTGATGGACAGGATCAGCAGCCTTGCCAGGACCTGGAGCAAACAGCACGGGTTTGAAGGCCTGCAAGAGACCCTGCTGAGGTAGAGAAGCTGAAGTAACCCTGCTGTAGCAAGCATTCTGAGGACACAATGCAGTGAACAGAAACCATGCTTCCTCCATGGAGGAGAGGAGCTTGCACTGTTATCTCCTCCCCATGTCTCCTAGCACAGATGGGCAGAGACAAAGTGTGACACTGACCTACTGGTCTCTGAGACTGCCTTGGCTCCTCCTGAGCATGTGCCATTTCTCTCTGTCATGATTTAACCCTGCATCCAAGCATCACACAGCTCGCTCCACCCACTGCACAGCATGCACTGGAATAAGGAAGAGAATTGGAAAAAAGTAAAACTTGTGGGTGGAGATAAGAACTGTTTAATAACTGAAATAAAGTAAAATATAATAATAACAGGAAAAAAGTAATTAAACCCAAGAAAAAAAGTGATGTACAATAATACAATTGCTCACTTCCTGACTGATGCCCATCCCATTCCCAAACACAAGAAACAAGCAGAGGAGGTGAACAGTACCATACAACTGATGGTGACAGGGCAGGAGCAAGCAACTCAGGCTGAGGCAGCTCCAGCCAAGAAACGCTCCCAATGCACCCTCATCATCTGAACTCCCTCCTCTATACAAGATGCAGCTTACACAACCTGGCACCAGAGACTCTCTCTCCTGCCCTTCTGTAGCTTCACCTGTCAGGGCCCTGAATGCACTAACAGGCCTTCATTGTCCAGAGCAGCCTCACCTACAGCTCTACCCAAAGCCCCTGTCCTTAGGGTTTGGGGAGAGTGTGTTTGCATTTAAGCTCAGCCCAGAGCTCCCAGGCCCTGTCTGGGCTATATTAGAAGAGTAGTAGTCTCTGGCTGTGCTTTGTTGATCTTAACCTGTAGGCTGGTTTATCAGCCTGACCTCAAGCTTGCCTTGCCTTATCACCACAAACACATCTAGCAATCACTGGGCCTCATCCTGACCCAGTTTGAATGCAAGCAATCTATCACCATGAGCTTGTGCAGCTATCTCAGTTCTTGGTCTAATCTAGACACTGTGCCAGGCCTGCCAGGCTCTCTGTGGTCAGGTACTGTGGGAATGGACCATGCCCAATGAGGGCCCTGGCTGCTGGCCCCAGGAATGGCCCCTCACAGCTCTCCTTGTCCTAGTGTGCAGCCAGCCCTTACTGCACCCTGACATAAGCTCTCCTGGTATGACTGCCAGGACAGCTGCACCATGAATGGCATCAGGGAACTCAGCTTGTTCAAAAACAACATAGCTGTGAGGATCAGTTACTTTTACCTGCACTGCTTCCCCAGCACATGTGTGTGTAATCCCAAAAATGGCATATAGGCACCATTAAGGTAGTAGAATAAAAGCAACAGAACCCAGGCACTGCTTAAGACAAAACTGCTGCCAAGAATGAGCTCTGTCAGGTTAGATCAGGCTTCATTACCCAGTTCAGAAACTCTGAGCAGCTTCAATCAGATGATTGAAGCCAGCCAGAAGCCTCTCATCTTACTGCATGGGCCTACTATATCAGGTGTCACTGTGATCATAGAGCTTTGCTGATTCCCAGAACACAAGACCCTGCTAAACCTGCAAGGGTTTGTCTGCAGGGCGTTTTTTCCCTCAACAACTCTGTTGCCCCTGATTGCATCTCTATGTCCCAAAACTTACTATGTATCTCCGTAAGACCATAGGTTCTAGGTTCCCATTACAAGGAGTTCTACTGTCTACCTTAACAGCTGTGGATGATGCAGAAATAAATGAAGAAAGCCTTTAAATTTAAACTGAAAGTTGTCTTGTTCAGATCTTAGTATATTTAAGAGTTTCTTTTAGTGACAAGTTAGTGGCGCAGAGCAACCTCTTTTCAGAGGTAAGGAAATCCCAATGCATTCCATCTCTGTAATACCACGCTACTGATTAACTTCTGTTGTTCTCATCCTCCAAACCTCTCATTGCTTTTTTCTGTTTTTTTTTCCAAAGCAAGAAATGGACTATATGCCATTGACTTTCAGTTCACAGTACAACCATATTTTCTCCTATTTTTCTAGGATTATAACTGAATGACTTTCTAGCCAATGCCCTACTGCTTCTAGGCCGGTAATACAGCAGTTAAAGGCCCTGACATCATCTTTGCTTTGAAGTAATAATTTCCCTATCTTGATTACTGCCTCATGATGCCTTGATTACTACATAGCCAAATCCCTTCTTGAGAGGATTTCCCCTGATTAAATCAGGGCTCTGAAGATGGAGAAGAGTGAAGGTGAAGCCATACAGGCTTGGATGAAGTCACCCGGTCTTTCTGCCCAGAGGAAGCTGAGGGGATCTCATTCCTCATCGTGGTCTTCAGTACCCTCATGAGAGGAACCATAGGGGCAGATCTCTTCTCTTTAGTGACCAGTGTCAGAATCGGAGGGAATGGCCTAGAGTTGTGTCGATGGAGATTTAGGTTGGCTATTTTTAAAGAGTTCATCACCCAGAGGGTGACTGGGCACTAGAACAGGCTTCCCAGGGAAGTGGTCACAGCACAAGCTTAACAGAGCTCAAGAAGTGAACAAGTGATAGGACAGTGCTCTCGGGCACATGGTGTGACTCTGGGATGTCCTGTGCAGAGCCAGGAGTTGGACTCAATGATCTGTGTGATTGCCTTCCAACATAGGACATTCCGTGGTTCTGCAAATCATTTCCAAATCACCGTTCGTTTGTGCCAGTCTACCAGGCCCGGTTCCCAAAGGTCGGCTGCTGGAGCAGGTGATGCCTGTAAACGCTGCTCTGAGCTTTTTCCCACGGCAGGCACTGCCCCATTGCCATTCTAAAGCGCCCTTCTCTCGCTGCGGGACCCGCAGCGGTCCCAAAAAGAGGGGCACAGCCGGCAGGGCTACCCGGCAGTGCCGAGCAGGGAGCTGTGGACCTGCCGTAAGCGCTCCGAGCTCACGGCGCTCTCAGGGCGTGCAACGTCCCCTGTGCGTAAGGCGATGCCGTGACCCCCGCGAGGCGTCAGGCCGGCAGTCGGCGCAGCGGCCAAGGTGACCTGGAGCTAAAGCTTCCCCACATCCCGGTACCGGAGGGAAAGCGGGACCTTCCTCTCTTCTCGCCGTTCAGACCCACGGACGCGGCGGGTACCGGCCCAGTACGGCTCTACCGCGGCCGCGATTGGGCCCGGCCGGTTGCCGTCCCCGCGGGGGTGTCTGGGAAGGAGAGATCATGGCGGCGGAGCCGAGCAAGACGGAGATCCAGACCCTCTTCAAGCGGCTTCGGGCAGCGCCTGCCAACAAGGTAGCGGGGAGCAGCCAGGGTCCGCCGGAATGTCCGTGCTGGGCTGTTGCCCTGTGGACGTGGCCTGCGCTCCGCCCGGGCCCCGGTGCGCTCCGGGTTCGCGGCGGCTGTTGGGGCGGCCGGGCAGGGGCCCTTGGGGAAGGGAGCGCCTGGGCAGAGTGGCTGGGTTGCCGAGCTGTGGCAGGGGGTGGCGGAGCGGCAGAGCCGTCGCTTCAACCTGACTGTCCGTCTGCCTTCGCTTTAGTCGTGCTTCGACTGCGGCGCCAAGAACCCGAGCTGGGCCAGTATCACCTACGGGGTCTTCCTGTGCATCGACTGCTCTGGCGTCCACAGGTCCCTTGGCGTGCACCTCAGCTTCATCAGGTGCGTGGGGAGCGGGGTGCGCGGTACCGCCGCCAGGCCTGGGGCAGCCATCCCGCTTTGGGGTGGGAGTACGCAGGGACTGGGAGAGACGCCTTATCACGGAGCGATCACCTCGGGGTTTATGTGGCTTGCTCGCTAAAGGTTCTGGGTCAGTCAGCACTTCCAGTTCCAAAATGGAGTTTCCAGAGCACCTTAAGTGCAATGTCGACATGTTGCTTTTGCTAACCTTGCAGAAACGCTGTCTGGACTTGGCACTGTAGGAACACAGATGAGACTGTGGTGTGTGAGTTTTGACAGTAAGGCAGCAGTGTGGTCTGTATACTTTTTCATAATGCTGAGCAAGACAAAAAAATGAATACTGTTTAATCTTTTTGCTGTTAACCTAATGGGGGAGATGGTGTTGGCTTTTCAGCCTAGTTCTTGTTTTCAGTACTTGTAAAAATTAGCATTTTAAGTTAACAGAACTGTGACCTTTATTTGTTAGGAGAGGAGTAACTGGTTAGAGGGACACTCTGTGTTCCCTTAGCTTTACTTGGATGTATTCTCAGTTGCTTTGTCACGTGTTTTGGCCTAACCTGTGGGAAGGACTGAATGTGAGTCTCTCTTCTTGTGATGAGATCACGCGTAGAAAGGAAGTTATTGGCTGTGCTTTCCTAGCTCAAGCTGTGCCCTCTAAACAAGCAGTACAAGGGACAGATCATCAAAATTTGGATAGAAGTTGGTCTTTTTCCTCACTTTAAAAGTTGAAATTAATTTTTTACAGGAGCAAAGAAATTCCTAAGATGTTCTTTCCACCTTTGCCTCTTACACTTTGGAATAATAGTGGGATATCTGACCATTTCAGGGCAGAGGTTGGTTTTGCAGTTGGTTTGTCTAGTCTTTATTAATAGAAATAATTGGTTCTTACACAGGTCCACAGAGTTGGATTCTAACTGGAACTGGTTCCAGCTGAGGTGTATGCAAGTGGGCAGTAATGCCAATGCGGTGAGGATCCTCTGTAGGCATTTTGCTTGATTTCCCTCTTGCTAATCCACATTCTCTGTTTCTTGTCCCTTTCCTTTGTGTGGGTCTCTTCATACCAGTCTCATCTGAAGTGTGTAATGAAGGGGGACATTTGTCAAGTGTGCTTGAAAGTCAGACTGACCTTTGCATGTGTTGTTTTCTGATGTGCAGATCTCTCATTTTTCTGCACGTCATTTAAATGAGCGGCATAGCCTTCTTAAATGATAGGAGTTAATAACACTAATCAGTTTGAAAGCTCATGCTCATCATTGTGACTCAGAATTATCCCTCTGTAGAGAAGGTGGATGACTTTCATAGGCCCCTGGAGTGAGACTTCTTGTAGAAAGCTGATCAGTGAACGATTGGTTCATGCTGTGTTCTCAGTTTTTTATCCTCTGAGATGTTTTGTTTTTCTGTTGAGTTTGCCTAGTGCTTGCCTTGAGTATGATCTAGCAGTCAGGAGACTGAATATTCCTCTCTTTTCAGACTGCTTTCTTTCGCCAGCATGGCTGTACCACCACAGATGCCAATGCTAAATATAACAGTCGAGCTGCCCAGATGTACAGGGAGAAGATCCGGCAGCTGGCAAGCGCTGCCATGGCCAAGTATGGCGCTGATGTAAGTCTGAGAGCTCTGGAGTGCTAGATGGGTAGTGCTGGATGCTGGGTCTTGTAGGATGTCCTCTTTTTTGCCTCTCTTCTCTAGTTGCTCATAGATGGACTGAGTGGAGCCCCTGGGCACTCCCCTGACAAGACTGATGCTGATTTCTTCATGGAGCACACACAGGTGAGTAGAATTGCCTAAACCAGGCAGCCTTAATAGCTTTCCAATAGCCAGCTGTTCAGCCAGGAGCAGTCCCATTTAGCTTGGTAGGACTCTAAATTGTATAATTGTTCAGTAGGAATGTGGAGGAAGTCAGATTCAGTCATCTGCCTGGGACATAGTCACAGATCTGAATAGTCCCTGTAATATCCATGTCCTTTGTTTTTGAGATCATCTTTAGCTTCAAGAAGTACTCAAAGCTACCACCTATGCCCTGGAAGATGCTTTGTGTGCTGTGTTAATGCTTAGTTTCTTTGTACAGTTAAAGCTAGGACTTGCTATTATTTTGAACTTCTGATTTAGAAGAAACTTTTCAGTGCATAGACCCCGATAAGGTAGATTTGGGCAACTGCACCATGCCAGGCAGACTTTCTCAGCTAATGTAAGAATTGGCTATATGGCAAATACAATCAGCGGAAGTGGAGATTAATTTCTTCCAGGAAAACTCATTTACTCTTTCTTCCAGATTTAAACTCACTTCCTTTAACCTGGGAAGTCCTCACATCAGCTAGCTTTTTAAATGATTCTTTCATTCCTCCTGGCCTTACATTCGGCTTAGCTTCCTTTTCTTTTTTTAATTTGTGTCCCTGCTAAGGGAATGTGGACTTGTCCATATGTTATGTTAAAGGAAGGCATACTCTGAAGTTTGGAATAAGTTTCCATTGGCCTAAAATTGAATACAGGTCACTAAACCTGTAGTAAATTCAGGCTTGTTTGGTTCATTCATCTTCTGCAAATAACTGGAATGAGTATCTCCTTGCAGTCTTCCAGTACCTGGGATGTAGCAGATGCCAGCCAGAATCCTGCACAGTCTTCTCCAAAGGTGGAAAAAGCAGCGAAGTCATCAGAAGGCACTGAAGTTTCGAGTGAGTTCTCTACTGAATAATTTTTCCAAGAACCTGCCTTCATTTTTAGGAAAATATGGTTCTGTACCACTGTTGGAAGGGTTGAACTTATCCTTTGGTTCAGGCCTGAAGGAGTGCAAATTCTGTGCACTCTTAGGATGTTTAGTTAAATTAGTGGAGACTTCTAAAAACATTGCTCCATGCTTCTAAAACCATTTGGGCTCAGTTCTTCACTTTTCCTGAAATGCACACAAAACTGTTTTGGGGTTTAGCTGCCCCATTTCCCTGCTTTCAGACATAATTATTTGTCTAAACATTCTTCTCTAACCCTTGAATTTGATGGGTCTGAAAATGACCCAGGACAGAAAACTTTCTAGGGTGAAGGACAAGGAAACCAAGAACCTAGAGCCATAGCTGTAATTTGAATCAGCTTTGTATATTTTTCTGCAGAGTGTTTGCTTTCTTTTACTGTGTTAAGAACACTGCAGAAAGAATAATTTGCTCAGTGGAGATGGAAAGTTGTTTTGCTTGGGAAAACGCATATTTCAAGCTGTAACTGGATTAATTTGTGGGGGCAGAGGAGCTAGGAGAGATGCAGAGGAACTGTGAACATACTGGAAAGAAAAGGGTTGAGAATCAATCTGCTGAATGTTCTTTTCTGATTTTGTGTCCACAGATCCCAGCCAAGGTCCATCTATTGACTTGTTGAGCACATCTCCTAAAGCTCCTCTAGGTAAGACTCTCCACTCCCAGATTAGTCTTGCTTTTATACCTACTACTCAGTAGTAAGCTCAGTGAAGCTGGAAGCAATGAGCCAGTTTCCAGAATGTCTTAACTAGCTTGTTCAACCCTCTTGAGCCAGTACTTAGGATGTTCCTGAAGCCCAAAACCAAGTCAGTTTTCTGGAGGTTTCCTCCTCATTTGGATAATTGAATTCATAGCTGTTGCTTTCCCAAAAGCATGTTTTCCTGGTTTTGAGCTTTGGACAAAACTTGGCACTTGCATATCTAGAATTTGGGTGATCAAGGCCACGTGGCCGATTTTTTTTGTGTTTCCCCATAGAACCTTTGGAGGCAAATGAATTTTTAGCTTTCAGAATAATAGGGATTTGTATCTGATTCTCCCCTGCCATTCCTGTTCTGGCTGCACAAAGACTATCTGGCTGGAGCTTCTTTCTTTATTTGAAAGCATGCTCCTAGCCTACAGTGGGTTCATTCTGGGTGGAAGGCCTGTGTCCTCAGGTGTCTGTTCATGCCCCATGTTTTACGTCTCTTCCTCAGACATGTCCATGTATCTGTCAACACAAGGGGCTGCTCCTGCTGGAGGTAACTGGCTAACAGCTGGACTGCACTGGCTGCTTGTGACAACTCTGCTTGCCCCTCCTGAGATTCTGCCTTCAATTCTAACTTTAGCTTCCTGTGCTTAGAGAGAGAGAACAAGACAAAGCTTATACTGTTGCACTGAGATCTAAACCAGATACGTCATATCTGTAAAGAGACCTTATTAACGTTTCTGTTAAATGTTTCCTGAAATATAAAAAACCCTAAATACAAACCCAAACAACCTCAAATCAAGTATAAGGAACAGCAAGTGGAAAACAGTTTCAGATAGTGTGAATGTTTTGAATCCCCTTATTTAAAAAGACTTATCATAAGACTAGAAAAGATAAAGCATGTCAAGAATAATTTATGGGCTAACAAAAGTCATGTGGCTGTAGAAAGTCAGGAGACACACACACACACACACGCACACACACAAAAGTAAACACCAGCAATAAAATATTTTGGATTTACCTGTAGGAAGTTGGAAAACGTTTTGGGCCTTCTCTGCTTTGTTCTTACACTTTTTCCAAGACATCTGCTGCTTGGCTGGCCCTTGTCTGGTTTTACAAGTGTGGCATGCCCTCAAGAGTGACAAATACAAAGTGTTGGGGAACCTGTTGCTTTTACAGCTTGCTGCACTTAAGGTCCATTTTTTTTTGTATGTTCATGTAAACACAACTTTAGGGTTCTTGCTGCTTTGTCCCTAAGGCATTGATGAGGCTCTGACCTTCACATGCCTCTGAAGCTGCACTTTCTTGTATTTATGTATGGGATGAACCTAGTCTTTCTCTACTCTGATAACTACTGCATAACACTCAGAGGAGTTATTCACAGTTCTTAATTCAATTGTAAATTGCTCTAGAAATACACATGCTTCTTTAGGCCACCAGCCTGCAACTGTGGAGCTTTTACATGCATCTGTCTTGCCTGGGTGAAATCGCCCAGGCTTCTTATGTAAAGCTGCATGGTGTGCCCTGGACGCTACTGCAGCTGGACTGTGGTGGATGTTCATGTGGGTTGCTGTCTATAATTATGGCCTCTTAAATTAATTCCCTTCAGCTTATTTGCTGCTTCCATCCTTTTGCAGAGCTTAAATCCTCCCTTATCGGAAAGAAGAAGCCAGGAGCTACCAAGAAAGGGGTATGTCTGAACTCTTTTATGGAAGGGAGGTAAAGCATGTCTTGTATTTCTGCTGTCCTTTCCCTGATCCTTGATTTCTGCTTAACAAAGCTGTGGGACAAAGCTGTAGAGATCTGTTTTGAGGAAATGAGACCTTAAGCAGCCTCTATATTATTGCCAAAAAAATTGTGTTCAGGATCATTACTGGTTGTGGTCAGAAGCATATGTGTTTGAGCTCTAAGTGTTGGCCACTGGTGGGTTAACTCAAGTGTTCTTCCATACTGTGTTGCAAGCTCTTCTCGGTCCATAGGCTGTGACTACACAGGGAGACTAAATGCCTCACAGGTGCAGCAGGAAGTAGGATTCAGGCTTTTTTCTACAATGAACAATGTAGGATGAGGAATTGACAGGATTTTATTTTTGTTTTTCAAGCTGGGTGCAAAAAAAGGTCTTGGAGCCCAGAAAGTTAGCAGCCAGAGCTTCAGTGAGATTGAGCGGCAAGCCCAGGTGGCAGAACAGCTGAGGGAGCAGCAGGCAGCAGAGTCCAGGAAACAAGCCGAGGAGTCCGTGTAAGTGCCCTGTTTGGGAGGAGTACCTTGCATACCTAAGGCAGAAGTAGTGTGAGGTTAATTCTGTTCACCCTGGGATCACCAAATGTGACTAGAGAACATACTGCATGAGAGAAAGAGCAGTAGCTATATGCCAGTATGGCCCTTGCAGCAGGGTACAAGTTATACTGCTGTGTTTTATCCAAATTGGCATTCCTGGAAGAGTGTACGGAGCAGATACTTCTGTGTCATGTGTTTCTGTTCACCTTTGGACAGGACTGAAAAAGCCAAAGGCTGAACTGGATGGATGATTCTGGGTGCAGGGGTGGGGAGAAGACAGACATTGTGATGCTTACAGTAAGGAAATCATGGTTAACCAAAGAAGAGTTGAATCCCAGTGAAGGAGATGGCAAAACAAGTAATAGCTTCTGTGCAAGGATTTTTGGCAGAGCTGTTGTGAAAGTGGCTGTTTTGAAGGTTTTTACTTAACCACTTGTTCCTCTACAGGCAGCTGTAGCCAGCTGGGTGGTGGTGGGAATGCCAAGGCACCGCAGGTCCTCAGCTGCTATAGTGATATCAGCCTTGAACAAGGCTGTTTTGAGTGATAACAGCTATTAAGGGGAATAAAAGAAAGAGATTGAGCTTTGTATCTGATCTCTTAGAGGCTTTTAAATTCAGCTCTGCCTCAAGAAACCTATATACAAATGCTGTCAGGGCTACAAAGAGCCCACTTTTTATCCCTGTAGTTCAGGGTGGGTCAAAAGGGAACAACCAATAATAAACAGAAATAACATGAACTGAAAAGCATGCTGAACAGGTAGCCTTTTTGCCTCACCACACCTGTGAAGGGGGCCAAGGCTTCTCCTCCCCCCTAAGGAGGACGGCAAAACCGTACCCTAAATGGTCTCTTCCCTCCAGGGAAGGATGGGTGTATTGTTGGCTAGTTCACTGTCCCCCACAAGCAGCAAGTGAGGGTAATGGGCTGGCACCCACAATGGCTTTTTCCCTTAGAGTCACCTCAATGCGACTGGCTTATCAGGAACTGCAGCTTGATCGGAAGAAGGAAGAGAAGAAACTCCAGAACCTTGAAGGGAAGAAACGTGAACAAGCAGAGAGGCTGGGCATGGGATTGGTGTCCAGAAGGTACTTGGTTGTGGGTGACATAGGACAGACAGGTGTCTTGGAAGTACCCTGCTCTGGACAAGTTTCTTGAAGGCAGTAGTTTGTTCTTGTAATAGATGAGGAGATGAGTTAAAGTGCTCATATACTGGTCTCTGACTGAAAATGCTTTGGGCCCCAGAAAGAATAGGGACTCTGTTCAAAGGTTCTCATTTGAGCTTTTCCACAGATATGTGTGGCCTGTCAGTTTCTAGCACTAGAGCTCTGCTGCTTGACAGGTGTCTCCCTGCAGAATCCTTCCTTTAAGAAGGTAGCTCAAGACTTCTGAAGGAGCACAGATAAGTGGTGAAGGGGGCTGACATCCCACTACTCTCCCTCAAAACTTGTGTCACTTGCCCTGCTGAAGGCCAGATTCAGTTTTGAGGCAGGCTGGTTGTAGGGACTGGATGCTGTTAGACCCATCAGTCCTGACTCTGCCTGTTTGTTGTGCTAGTTCTATTTCACACTCGGTGATGTCTGAGATGCAAGTAATTGAGCAGGAAACACCGCTGGTAGCAAAATCTTCCCGCTCCCAATTGGACTTGTTTGAAGATGGTGGAAGCTTCACGTCTGGACCCCCCAAGTAAGACTTAGCTTCAGTGTGGCCTTTGCTTGTTCCTGAATTTCATGTATGGTGCAAATTACCTATTTTTGGTACCTAGGTACAAATACAGTCCCTTCTCATTCGAAGATGCATTTGGCTCACGATGGGAAACGGACTCTCCATGGGGTATGGACAAAGAGGAGGAACCGGAGGTGACTATTTCCAGCATTCGGCCAGTTTCAGAGAGGTAAAGTGCTTGCCACTGCTAGTGTACCTTGTGCCCCTTGTGTAGGGGACAAAAGATAAGTGTGAGAGCTGGGGCATAGATGCTGCTGTGTTATAGCAGGAGCCTTGTGATGCAGAAAATGACTTGCACAGGCACAGACAAGCCCAAGAAAAAGTGAAAGGGCCTTGGACACTTCTTTACCTGTCACATCTCTAAGTTTATACACCCTCTGTGTCACTGAGTACTGACTGTCCTGAGGAAGGGAGAGGAGAGCCCCAGTGTAACTAACACTTAAGGATGACTTGCTTTCCTTTGGTTAGATCAGGTATGAGACAGAAGTCTGATTCTTTACTGCGTTGGTGAGCTTAATGTGAGATGTCTCCCCTTGTTTCCTCAGACCCACCAGTAGGCGGGAGATTGAGAACAGGCCGTCCATGGTGGAATCCAATGAAGCTCGGCAGAAGTTTGCAGGGGCTAAAGCTATCTCTTCAGATATGTTTTTCGGGCGGGAGGCAGATGCTGAGGTAGATGCATTCTGCAGTGCTGACACTGGTACAGCTCTGGCTTTACCTCCTCCTGTGTGCTCAGGTCCTACTTTGTTCTCTTCCTATATAATCTTGTTATTTTGTTTCCTGCTACAGTATGAAGCCAGATCCCGACTGCAGCAGCTCTCAGGCAGCAGTGCCATCAGCTCTGCAGACCTGTTTGGAGAGGCTGACAATGTGCACTCAGGTTTGTTAGCACTCAGTGGGTTGAGGAAGGGAGCAGCTTTGGAAGACCTAGACTGAAGGGGATCAAGGTGCTTTCTGGAGCTGAGGGACTTTGGGCTAACTCCACCTGTTTTTGTAGGTGGTGTGTCTATTGGAAATGTCCTGCCTGCAGCCGACATTGCACAGTTCAAGCAAGGAGTGAAATCAGTTGCCGGCAAGATGGCTGTCCTGGCCAATGGGGTGATGAACTCCCTTCAGGTGAGTTTACATTATGGCACCTTCAGAAAGGCTGTTGTCATGTTCAGGGACTTTCACCATAACCTGGCTTCCATTGGAATTACCACTGTCTTCTCAAATTAAGTGGAAAGTCTCAGGTAGACACCTGTCTTTTATAGCTGTTGACTGCAGTACTGAGCAATTGCAGATGGCGAGTGAACTCTGCTTGGCCAGCCTTATCTTACTGCTGCACAGGACACCTTGTTATATCAGATACACCTTTTCTCACAAATTCCAGGCGGAATTTTAAAAGTCAAGATGTGATTTTACCTTCTGCCTTTGCGCTGTCTAGATAACCTCACACTGCATAAAATACCAAATCCCGAATTTCTTGTTACCTGTCTCTGGGTTTTGCACAAAGGTGTTGTAGCAAAGTGTCTCTGTCTGTTTCCTCCTTAGGATCGTTATGGTTCATATTGATGACCCAGGGACTGCAAAGGGAAGCCATCAAGAGGCACTGATGCCACCTTCGCCTGATGTAAACTCCACAGGATTGTCTTATTTGTCTGGGTTGGGTAGGGAGGGGAGAAGGTAAGCGGAGGGGGTCAGGACATGGCTGTGCCCAGGATGCTTTCTGAATATCTCTGGATTCCACTCTATTAAAATTCAATGTGCACTCACACCCACTGCTATCTACTAGCCAGTGGAGACAGGCCTTCTTACAGGGTTAACCTCATTGCTGTAAAAGATATGACAGGAACTCCTGGGCTGCCCTCATCAGTGCTCCTGTCCTTCTTTGGCCCATACCTTAGTGTACCAAGTGACAGAGAAAAGGGGAATGCTATTTTTATGAACATCATGTGTTTTTTTGTTCTGATCACTCTTCCCAATCCATGGTGCTGTGGAGTCCTCTGTATTTGCAGGGTTTGCCTTTTGCTGTGGTCTAGTCCTTTTTACTGTCTTCTAAACCAGCATATATGAATGCAGGAGAAAAAAAATCAAAGATTATTTTTTTAGATTCTAACTACATCATCAGCAAAAAGGCCCAGGTAAAGAAGTAAAGAAATTTACTGGATCCCTGGTCTATTTTTTGCCCAGCTTTGTATCCGATCAAAGTATTGAGGCCCTGACTTAATCATGAGGTACAGCAGTGAGGATTGTCATTTTAGTCCTGCTCGGCTTGGTCTCTGGTTTTAACAAGAGTGCTTTTCTCTTCCTTGGACTATGGTGTTGAGATCTAGAGAGTGAGAAGAAGGGTAGGAAAGGGCTAGTTACACACCGTTAGCAAAAGCAAGGCTAGAGCTGTTTGTTCTGGAGCCTTCTGTCTGGGACTGAGGCACAGGCTTCACCTCTCCTGTCCAGTTGAGGGGCTGCAGCAGCTGTGGGTGGGAGAGGAAGGGTTACTCGGCTGCTCTGTGCTGATGTTTTACCTTGGTGGGGCATGAGGGGAATAAGGATCAGGTCTTCCTGTTCCTTGTCTCTGTGTACTGATGCAGTTGTGTCAGTATCACAGTACCCACAGCAGGCTGGGGCTGCAGGGAGCGGTGGTGCAGCTGCAGTGTGTGGTGGCAATCCAGGCACTCGGGGGTGGGGCCGGTGCCTTCCCTGGCCGAGGCAAGGGGTTCCTGGGGTCCTGGAAGCTGTCTGGAGCCCTGGATGGGTGCTACCCACCAGATACTGCTCCCCTGAGGAGGGGCTGGGGCAGCCCAGAAGACCCGAAGACTAAGACACAGCAGAGGCCTGACACAGTGTGCTTTATTGCCAGGCTGTCACAGCCACTCAGCGAGCTGGGAGAGAATGCACAGATCATAAATAATTTAACTTACAATAAATAACCCTGCCACCACTCTGCTACAAGCTTTGGGTTACCAGCTCCTAGTGGCCTGTGCTGCAGCACTTTATGACCAGGAGGAGCAAGGAGGCTCCCAAAGAAGCACGAGAAACTGAAGTTTCCCAAGAAATAATTCGTCTATGCAAGCTGGGGCACAGGATCTGGGCTAGACGAAGCGCTTGGATCTGTGGAGGTTTAAACTGCTGAGTTGGTTGCCATTAATGCAATGTGATGCTATTTATTTTTGTAGTTTTAAGGGCTACACTGCTGCTCCAACAATACCAATATTTACAAAAAACCTCAACTTGATCTCATTTGAGGACTGCTTCTTTTTGCCTGAGTGCTTCTGCCCACCCAGCTCCAGTAGGTGCTCTTTATGCTTACAAGCCATACCACCTGTGGCTAAGGACTTTGACAACCCTATCCCTCTCTTCCAAATCCTCTGAAATTCACTTTTCCAAATTACTGTAATATGCTGTTGGGGAGACCTCACAGAAGGGCACTCACTACAGCAGCTGAGTCAGACAGCACCATGCAGTACTTACTGCAATCTAGCTTATTTGCTGTATTTGCTTTGGCAAGTCTTTGACACATGGAGGAGAAAGCACAAAGCAGAGATAGGTTGTGTGACAATATCTAAGTTGCCCTTCTTTAGGAACTTGGGGAATTTCCTTAGGTTCGATCATATGCAGATGCAGCTTTACTGAGAATAGTAATGGAACGCAAGTGCAGAGCTGCTGCTGGCAATTTAACCACTCTGTTATCTGGGCCAAACATCTGAACAGAACTACACAACAAAACACTGGCAAGCCGCCGGTACCTAGTGCTCCCGCTGCTTCATCAGCTGCTGAACTGGGGATCTGCGAGGGAGCACCCCGGGGAGAGCATACCTGGCTGCTTCGCGGTGGTGGCAGAGCTGGTGGCTGCTGGCTTGTCTTGCGGGCCAGCAGAGGGAAGCATAACTCTGTAGCTGTAAATGGCTTGTGCAGAGGTGCTATTCCTGCATGGATTTGGAGCTATGAAAAAGGCAAGTTGTTTCTGGGAAAAGGGGTGGACCCAGCACTGGGGATTAGCACAGCCACATACACACTGCTGATGTAGACAGAACCCACTGTTAGGGCAGATGCTCTGGGAGGACGTGCTGTTCCTGCAGTAGGTTCTGAAGAAACCCAAGATGGGAATGGTGCCCACCCTCAGAACCTTCAGTTTTCAGAGGAGTCTGTCTCCTCATTGGAGCCTTCACTCTCAGCATCCATTTTTCGACGATGGTGTAGAGGTTTCCAAGGTGAATTAATCCTGGGTGAGTTACGAACAGGCATATTTGCTGTGTCTGTGCTGGAGCTGGCAGGACCAGAGACTTTAGAAAGCCCTGAAACCTGAGCTACCCTGAAAGAGAAAAGACAGATGCTAGGCAGGATGTTGTGAAAACATCTACTGCAGCACTCTTGAAGTGAACCTGCAAGAAAGGCTTAAAACTAGCACAGGGATGGAAAGAAGTTCATATCATAGAGAGGGAACATGTTGCACTGGTACCTCCCAAACTCACTACGTGAATCTTCTCCTATTTAAACTTATCTTCTAGGCTGATCTTGTTCCTTCCAACACTCCTACTTTTCACCATCCAAACAAAATTTCCCTGTTTCATTAGAGACTGCTGCTTCCCCTAGATCCCTCTTTGAGTCACACTCTTCCCCTCTGTTTCTGAGACTTCTGTAAGGATTTTGTTAACTGCACTGAGGCAGCACAAAGAAGCCCTTCCTGTTCAGGCTGCTCTTTGAGCTCCTCTGTTGTTTTGTAGTAGAGCAGATGAATAAAACAGTACTTTTTTACACTCTTCTTTATAATGCTATCTTTAATCTGTTGTTTTACCTCCTAGTTTAGGCAATTCCACTTACAATTTCTCAAGTTCCTGATCCATGGCAGGGTCCAGAAACAAGTCTCCTTTATCTGGCAGAGCTCCTGTGGGGAAAAAGCCAACCAATGAAAGTATCAGCAGAGTTAGGCTATTCAGTTTTCAAGAAAGTTTTCAAGCTATAGCAGCATCCAAAATCTGGCCTGCAAGACAGAAAACACTTCCTTATAACTATTAGAGAAATGGACATAATGTTAAGGATCATAGATAAAGAATGATGATCCATTTTCTGTGTTTTTCATATGAGCTATAGCTGAGCTCAGACTTATATCAGTGGTCTCACTTCCTAGAGCCCTGAGGATTGGCAGTTTTCATTCAATGTCCAAAATCAGAGTATTGACTGTCAGGGAGACGGCAGTCTGTCAACTGTGGGCCTCTTCATTGCCCAGTATAGTCACCAGTACGAGATGTAATAGATGTGGTGTTGTCAGTGCCACAGCGTGAAACATGCACTATACCACCCTGGGTTTTTTATGTTTTTGTGCCACCTGCCTTTCTTGTGGTACACTGATCTTGGGGATCAAAACACTCCACAGATTTATGGCGTTTGATTTCCTTTCAACTCAGGAAAGTCAGGCCTGACTCATGCACATTGCCTACAGGAGTTAAGCGTGGATGAACTGTGCTCTAGCATTGCATGCTGTCTGGGTGTGAGCATGAAAGGCTGGGCCAGTACTTGGGTACCCTCTCAGCATAAGATCAACATGCTCCTTTTCACATTAGAAACCCTACTCCAGATGAAGGACATGGTATAGTTCAGGATTGGAATAGATGATTGATAATCTTTGCTTTCTCTGAAAACACTGTGACCACTGCACATCAGGACAAAAAACCCATTTGATAACCTATACCAACAGTACAGTGAGGAATGCTCTTTCTAAGGTTTTTCAGGAGACTCAATACCTTTGGAAAGGGTCTTTGTATTCCTCGTGGGGTCGCAAATCTGTTTGCTGGCTCTGTTACCTTGCTCTCTTGCAGGAGACTGGAGACACCTGTCCCACAGAGGCAGGCTGGCAGCAGTCATCAAAAATGTAGCAATGAGTGCCTGAAAACTAGAGTAAGCTTAGACTAGAACCGATTACCCCCATTTATTTGAGTTCTGGTCTTCTCCTCCAGTAAATGAGCAGGAAAGTCTCACACTGCATAACAGTGTCAGGAGATCCCCAGAAGAGTCCCAGTCTGCTTCTTTTTGTGGGCTCAATTAAAAGAATAAGCAACTAAAGCAGAGTGCACAGTGAAGTCTCTGGGGCACAAGATTTACTTGGGAGAGTTGATAAATGGCACTTGAAGAATTCACAAATGAGCATTGACACTGGAGATACACTGCAGATTCCAGTCTGCCTGGCAAACTCAGCAGCATTGTCCCAGCCTGAACAAGCTGCTTTAATCCCTATCCCTGCTCCCCAAGAGGAGCTGCTGGCTTTGTGAGACCAAAACCTCCTCTGCCTGAAACTGCTCTTGCTGAAGGGCTTTGGGGAGCTTATGATCCCCTACAGACCAAAAACTTGAAATCACCCTTCAGGAAAGATTAAAAGACACTAGGAAAAGAATCCTCCTTTCCTTGCCAAAAACGCTAGCACCTGTCAGACTTGTGGTGGCTGCCCCTCCTCTGAGAGAGGCCTCAGCAGGAGGCTGGCAGAGGGCCAGAGGACAGCCCTACATTAATGGAAACGAAAACCCACTCACTTTGTAGATGGCACAATGGAGGCTGTGGGCAGGTTTTTTTTCCTTTTTTTTTTCTTTTCATCTGTTTTCTTTATGCTTGACTAGAAGTGGATTTCATAGGGCAAAGGAAAAAAAGATTTTGCTTGCTGCCATCCAGGCATCACCTTCCTCCCAGTGAATACACTGCTTTCTAAGCCTGTTTTCAGAGGGGATTGCAGGGCTGTATTCATGCACCTTTGATATATAATCTGCCCTGCCCCAGAGGAGCATTAGCAGCTTAAATGGTTTGCTGTAAGAAGGGGCTCAGCCAGGGAAGACACACTTTTACTGTACGATGACACACACCTGTGCAAAAGAAGCAGCCCTCAGGCATGATACACCTTTCCACTGAATTTTGTCTTTGTAATTGGAGACTGGCAGACACTCGGGCCCAGAAACAGAGGAAGAGGATACTTACTCAAAGACTGAGAGAGAGACATCTACCCTTAATGGCCAGATGTTTTGCTGAGTGGAGATGAGGAAGATGAGCATTTGGGAACAGCCCCACACGTAGTCCTCCCTCCCTGCTCCTGGCATTTAAATTTATCTCCTGGATACAGTCTTGTCAAACAGAAAAGCCATTTCTGTTCCTCTTTGTAGGAGGAGGAAGAGCAGAAGTGAGGCATATGGGGGAAATATGAAACTGTGAGTGAATGATGGATGGATTACATACTGTCCTTTGCCAATTTAACAGTGCTTCCTTGCTCCAAACCAGCACAACATAGAAACTAGCAGTGAGATGTTAGTTGGTAATTCCTGTGGTTCCACAACAGTTTGGTACAGATTTTTTTAGCAGTTTGTGTTTTATGATCCCATTTTCAGCAGACCATAGAAAGCTTCTAGCAAGATCACACTACCTTGAGGGAAGATGGGGAAGAGCTGGGAAAGACTGGGCTTTTAACCTTTGAGCCAAGGAGACAGCAGAGGTTTCCCATTAGGTGTGCCTTCTTTTCTTATAGATGAGAGCAGCCATTTAAAATCGGGAGCACAAAGGACTAAAACACAGGATAGCACCTCAATTCAGTAATCCTTAAGAAAGCTCCACAGCTTCAGGGAGACAGTAAGGCACAGTGTTATGTTTTTAAAGTTAATCCATCAACAAAAAGATGAAAAGCTTCCTCTCACTCTCTTCCTGCCAGTGTAGAATGTGTTATAATTACAAAGGAAATTTCACAGAAATACAGAATAACTAAAAATCTAGAGCTGTATAATTTAGAGAAGTCTTACCTAGGGCTCGATTGATGCCCTGATCCTTTGCAAGAGCCATAAGGAATCCATAGAAGGTCATTCTCTGCACACTACTCAGCATTTCCTTCACAAGAGCAGAAGGTGGGCAGCTAGGGAAAGAGAGGTGAAGATCATCTTGTCTTCTAAATTATAATATTTTTTTCCGAAGACCCAGCTCACAATTGAGAAATAAACCCTTTTACCTGTTCTAACACTGTCAGCTTGCCCTGACTCAGTTTAAAATGCTGTTATTACACTATTATCAGTGATAGTCATCCAAGGGGCAAGAAAACCTCTCCAATGACAGCCTAAATATGTCAGAGAACACTAAGTGAGGACTAAATTAGCATATCCTCTTCTTCTACACTCACCTTAGCCCCCCTGGTCCTGAGTTCTAAGCAATATCTTCATGGTGATTCTTGCTCTTGACCAATACTCCTTGAAGGAGTTTTGTGCAAAATCAAACTGCCTCATAAAGAGGAAGTGTTGAACAGTCAGTGGTGTAGTGGTACCTCTGGGAGATGTAGGGGTGGGCTGGTCATGATCCCTCAGGCAGAAGTGGTTACCAAAGCCTGGCTGAGTATTGAGCTACTGCGTGAAAGGCTGGCAATGGCTCCCCTCACAATGCTGTGCAAAGCCTGACCTACCAGATGGGCCCACAGTACTCTTCCCATCTGAAGTTCTCAGGACATGCAGGGAATGTAGAGCTTTTGTTGTTTTAAAGAACAAAACAACCCATCAACACCATGCTTAAGTATCTATAGCACTGGACAGCAGTTCGCAGTAATTTTGTGGATCACAAATCTGGATTTGGAAACCTAAAGTAGAAATCAGATGGAATTTGTTAGGAGTTATTGTCCTGAGTTATTTTGTGTTTCTAGACCTTCTAGGAGGGCATATTCTCACTATCTGCAAGAAACTATGATGAAAGTGTCTGTCAGAGCTATACAGTAAAGGTCTGGTGTTGCTCCATCCTCTGCTGAACTGAAGCCAGTCTTGTGCCTGGGATCTGTACTTGGAGACCAGCTCCAACACAGGCTTGGGTACAGATGACAGTGTGAACTTGCCTAGATTACTAAGGCTTCATACTCCGTCCACCCAGTGGTTTCTTTCAACTCCCAAGAACATAACTGCACTTGTTTATCCCCTCTAGCTAACTCATGATGGAGCTCTTCTGGATGAAAGTATCAATGCAGAAGTGAGATGTAGAGCAGAGACCCAAATCCATCTATTACTTCAAGAATCAGTTCAAACCCTGTGTTTCTCTGGTCTGTGAAATTGTTTCTCTCATTTGGTTAAAGCTGTTCAGCTATGATTTTTTTCCTTTGTACTTCTTCAGTGAGAACCGTGTGGGAATATCAGCTTGTTCAAAGTTCTCTCTTTCTTCACAGCTCCAACTTTACAATGGGTCTCCAGAGATAGGGAATTCAAATTTGTATTTTAGACTCCATCTGTACCTGTATTTTGTTCTGTCACACAAGGACTCCAGGCACTGGTAAAAGAGAGATGCCTCTACTCCTTCAAGTGGGTTGCAGTCATTTGGGGGCTGGCGCTGCCGATGTTGCCCAGAGGATGATGTTGGCACAATCACACTATTTGGATTCTTACCAGCCAACAGGTTTTGATAAATGGCAGCCACACTTTCCAGGAACTCTAAAAGAACAGAAAGCAATTGAAAACTCAGGGCTGTGACCAGCAAAGCATCCTCCTGACCTACAAGACTGTGGCTTAAACTGTTGTTCTGTGTTGTACGTAGCACTAACTGGAAACAAGCACAACTCTACAGCATCCTGCATGTTCAGAACAGATATTATGCATGCCCATACAGCCATTTCCACAGAAGCTGCTGTCTTCTTATTAGGATGATTATGAGAGTTCACATAGTGTTGAGAAAATTCATCTCAAGGGAACAAAGGCTAGCTAGCACACTAATAAAACAGTGAAGTGTGACAGCTAATGTCAAACACAAAACTAGTCTGTGAAGTCCAAAATGTTTTCTTTCTCCATCTCTTGCCACTGATTAAGAACTCATCCAAGTTGGGAGCAAACTATATTGAACTGCAACAGGAGGAACGGAAGCATGTTAGTTAGGGCTCCAGGCTGTATCCCAGCTTGCCTCCGTGCTGCTCCAAAGTAAATATAACACAGGATCTAGAAGAAGGGCCAGGGCAGGTCAGGGCTAGAGTTGGCAGAAAGCCTCTCCCCAGGCTCCTCATACTACCCACTGTTTACTGCAGGAGTCTAATTTTAAACAAGTTTGTTTATGGATGTGGTCAGCAGTTTACAAATCCAGATTCCATTTGGAGTGGTTTGCATGTGTGTGGGTTGGTGGGAGAGTGTATGACAGGCTGTGTATGTGCACTGTGCTTGGGTGAACAGGACAGGGATGGGATCTTTGAGTGTGTGTACACAAGAATGAGCTTGCCAGGACTCCAGTGGCATTTAAGATCCAAGTGAATGGAAGTGCAATGCTGTGCGTGAGGTGGGTGGAGAGGAAAGTCAGGATGTCAGCAGGCCCTGAGGCTGTGCTGAGGTCCTGCAGCTCCATGGAAATATTTGTTATATCAGAGAAAAATTTCCAAACACATTTTCTGTCCCTGACTAAAGGCATTGCAAGCCTGGTTCTGCCCAACTCAAAATCACCATTTTGAACTGTTTTTTTTACAAGAAGTTGTCAGAGATAAAGTTGTGACATGCACAGTGGAGTTACAAGGGATGTATATACAGAGAAGTATTGAGAAAAAGAGATTTTTGTATTAGGGATAGGACTGGACTTGGATCAGATCAGAAGGCCACCCAAGTTTACTCTCTGACCACAGACAACAGCTCCTAGCCAGTGTTTCTGAGTGTCCAAACCTGGCCCGTTTCGCCTGGACGAGGCCAATTGTGAGCTACGTCCATCAGAGGGAGCCATTTCAGTGTGAGTGGACAGAAATCCATGAGCTTTATGGTAGAAAGTGCTGTGTGCCAGGAGATGAGGAAGTGGCATGCTAGCCACTGCTTGGGAGCATATCTAATGCTTTCCTCTTTTCATCCTGAATGAGATTCTCATTCCTCAATCACAATTTACAGGGGTTAGGGTGACTGGCCGATGTATTTTAAAGCAGGCTTCCTGTAAAGGACAAGGACCTGAATGCTCATCCAAGTTTCTCCACCTTGTCGCTGGAAGTTTAAAAGTACCTGGGGATTTTACAGATGTATATATGTGGGTGAGCATGAGAAAATACACAAACACAAACCAATATTATTTGATTTGTGCTTTTACTGCCAAAAATTTTAGAAGTATCCTATCTAGTTAAAACTCAGACTGGGGAAGTGGCATAGATTAGAATAAATGACCAACAATACAAAACTGTTCATATGGATTATCTGTTCCGTATGCTTTCCAACTAGGGGGTCTTAAATCAAACAAAAGAGGTGGTTCTTCACTGGACAGATGTCAAACCTGTGCAATTCTTCGCCAAAAGGTGTGGAGGTTACAATTTTATGTTATTTCAAGGGGAGGCTGGAGAAGTTCTTGGGAGTAGAGTCCACTGAGGGTTCCTAAACCTACAGGAATTATACCTAGTTCTCTGACCTAAAACCAGCTCATAGTTGAGCAAATATTAGTGGAAAGAATTATATAGATTTGTCCAGTTGCTTTTCCTTTAAAGGCACCAGCTGGTGGGCTTTTCCTATCCTGTCTCCAGCAGGATTGAATAATTTCCTTAAAGAAAGGGAAAAAACATTCCTAGTAAAAGCTAATTGTTAGCTGTTAACACAGTCTAGATAAATCTGAAAATTTATGTCTCAAGGCCAAGACAAATAAATGCATCAGACATAGCCGTTGCAGGTATGTTGCTATTCACAACAATTTGGACTCTTCTCATTAAGCCTCCTAATCTCTTGACATCTGTGATGCTTTTCATTAGTAGAATCCATTAGCTATATATTATCTTTGAAAAAACATATCCTTTCAAAAAAGTGCGAAGATTGGGAAGCTGTACCGTTGTAATGCTACAAGTGGGAGAGAAGTCAACAGGTTCCTGGCATTTACCTGAGTAGTAGAACTGGATCTGGAAAGCAAAGAGGAAATCAGAAAAAGACATCAGGCAATCCATTGCATCATCCATCAGCACAATCCTATGATAAGATGAGAGAAACAGTTTAGCATCTACAAAAAAACTGAAGTCTGTAACCATGAACCCCAAACTTGAGAAAGTGCAGCCAAGAAACTATGTGCAACTCAGTATTGCTAGTGGCCCAATACAAGAAGTTAGGAGAGAGAAATGGGAACACTCATTGCTGCATGGATGTAGATGCCCTAATATCAAATGAAGGCAGCTTAAGAACCTGGAGTGAGGAGAAGATCCTGAATGTCAATCACGTACTTCAGCAACAGTGTGAAAATTCAAAGCCTGGTGGACATGATGGAACAAACACTGGTACAAAAAACAGCAAGGCTGGTTCAAATGGTTATATAGAATTGTAAAATACCCTGAGTTGGAAGAGATCCACAAGGATCAGTGAAGTCCAGCTTCTGACTAAATGTGACTACAGACAGGAGAGTTACACAAGCAGTAAACTGGAGTAAGCAGAATGAGACTCATACTATTCCCCTGTATATCAGAATTCATCAAACTGGGACATTTTTCAGATTCATAAAGGTCACAACAGTTGCAATTCACCATCTATACTCAAACTCTACTTGACTACAGGGGAAATAACATTGCCCCAACAATCAGCTTCCTAACTGCACTCTGTGAACAACCCATGCTCCCCTCCTGATAAAAGAATCAGTCTCTTTTCATAGTAGGTTTATTATTTGATTATCAAATAAAATTTCACAGTAACTGAAGACTTCTTGGGCCAGTCTTCTTTGTCCCTGCTAAGTTGTAGGTGCATGTAGGGAGCAACATGCACTCTTATTTTGAAGCCTGTTTCTTGAATATGGAAAATATTAGCCATAGGCCATAAAGATGAAATATAAGTGATAGCAAAGTCCAGCTCTTCCTTTCAGTCAGCATCTGCATAGTGTGCCACAGGAGGATTGTCAGTTCATTACAGCCAAAGTACAGGTCATCCAGTAGGACCTTCTGAACATAGGGCCAGATGCAATCTGCACACCAACTCCTGCAGCATCAATTGTCTAAACACATTGCTGGGGAAACACTGTTCTGTCTCATGTAAAAGACTCCAGGGAGCTGTGTGGGAGGCTGACCTAGAAGAACATAGGATCTTGCAAGACTTCCCTGCCACTCAGACCAGTTCTGTTCACTGTGGCAAAATCAAACATGTAGAGCAGCTTGAATTAATTATCTCAAAGAAGAAAGACCGGGGCTAAGAGGGTCCCCAGGAGAAAAGCCAGTATTTAAAACAAAACCCTTTGAAGATGTCAAAGTGCTTCTGATTTATTTATTACATTCCAGAAGCCTCCTCTCCTCCTGTCTAAAGAAGCAGTAGCTTCAGTTCTTAATTCTCACTAATAAGCATGTTACTGAGATTGTCAGTGGCCACATCAAGGAAATGGCTTTGAAGCTGGCAGGCAGAGCATCTTCATCTCTCAGGCAATACTGTTCAGCCACTGGCATTTCCAACCACTATTTAAGCACTGGAAATGCGATTGGCCACATCACTGATGAGCTACACTCCCTCCTTTGAAATGATAGTCTGTCTTCCAGATACCCTCAAAGCACCGAAGCTTTCTTCTCAAAGATGCAGGAAAACAACAGTGGAGAGTGGTTTTACATATTTGTTATGCAGAAATATGATGCAATATTACATCATCTTCATAACAAGAAACTTCACTTGTTAAATCTAAAACTCAGTGTCAATGGCAGTGCTCTGCAGCACCAAATTCCAGTCTCTTACTTGGAGTAGAGCATGAAGTATTCAGAAGTATGAGAGTTTGCTGGACAGTTTTTGCTGTTAAAGACAGCAAGGAGCCTCTGAGGAGGCCTGTACAGTACATATGTGACAGAGGAGCATCTATACAGAAGCAGGTGCACTCTGGTGCTAGGTTACTAACTCTGCTTGGCCCAGGGGTTTGCACGCCAGAAATGTTGAGAAGTCTAAATCTCATACGATCATTTATGAGGATATTGACTGCAGCTGGAAATTCCCCCACATAGCCAGCTGACTAAGCACTCAAGGAAGTTGAGAGAGCATCATATGCAACATATCTGAACCTCTTCCTTGAAATATCTGGCAAGGAGAAAAACCTAGTTATTGACTGTAACCTAGACAGCAGGACCAAAACTGAGGACAAAATCTGAAAGTCTGAACTGCAACTCAAAAGAGTTCATCAGGTATCTCATATTTCAAGGGATTTTTTTTTTCTTGTCCAAATTAGACTTTAAACCCTGAGGCCACAGATGTATTTTAAAAGTTAGTAGCTGGCANGGCCACAGATGTATTTTAAAAGTTAGTAGCTGGCACCCAGTGAATAATGAAAATCAAGGATGAACTTTGGAAAAGACTGAAGAAAAATGCCTATACTTGAGGCATTCTGGTAGAGGGTATAGTGGTCTTTCAGGGTTCAAGTGGGTTTGGCTGGCAGGAATGCCTAACTATTGTGCTAATGGGGAAACTTTATGGTCTCCTGATTGTGGTTAAAATCTCAGAAATCCAGACTAGACAGGATGTTCCCAGGACAAACTCTAGATGAAGCAAGTTGAAAAAACTTTTACCATTTTCTGCTACCATTAAAGGCTAACTGACACAATCTGTTTTAAAGCCAGGCTGGCTCAAATGAGTTTGCAGTGACTTGATTTATTTACTGAGACATGGAGGCAAAAATAAGCAAAACATACAAAACAGTCTGCACTCTTAGGCAATCTTTTAACAACTGAGGTACTGAATTGCAACCCTCAGTTCCATTAGTACTGATCAGTGCAATATGACCTCACACACCAAATAAAACAGCACAGGAGCTGTGAATTACTTGGCTGTCACTACTCAAATGTGGGCAGTGAGCTCCTTGTGTTTCTCTTACAATAGAAAAATTAGTGCTCAGGTACAGAGCTTAAAACCATGGCATCAAACCAGAAAAAAGTCCTTCATTTTCTGTCCTGCATTTTCAAGATTCAGAAAGACAAAAGGAGTCTCTAAAGATCAAAGGTATCTCTGTAGATTAAAGGCTTTCATCTGGTAATAGCTACAACCATTTAAAAGAAAAAATCCCAGAAATCTCAGACACAGATATCCTAGTTCATTTTTTGGGTATGACTTCTGCATTTGTGTAGCACCAGGAACAGGAAAATAGAGCTCTCTGATTTCATGTGAATAAAACCTATATTGTTGTCGCCTCCATTCTGAAGTTCTGACATCTCCTGATCTATTGTTTGTTATCAGAGCATAGCAACAGCTATGTACAGCATGAGTAGACTGCACCGTGTTGTGAGATCATCTCAGTCATGCAGCACTGAGGCTACAGCTATGACTGCCCACTTCCCAGCCACACCAAGACAGCTCCTGGCTGTATCACTGAATGTTGTGGCTACTCCTTGTGCTAATTTATTTAATTCCAGAAGAAAATTAGCATCAACACGGTTGGGGGTGTGCAGACTGAAGAGGGAACAGTGTATCTTGGTTTGCATATGACACTCAGGTTTTGCAAAGACTGGGTGCTGTAAGAAAGTCTGCAGAGCTCACCCTTCTAACAGGCAGAGACCAAGGTGGACAATGGGAAGTGTATACCAGTAAAAGGATAAGAGAGTGAGCAACAGTTTTAAGCAAAGAGAAAAATGGGTTAGAAATATGACAAATTTTGTTAAATTTGTTCAAATAGATTAGCTTATTACAGAGCTC